>CM038716.1:31772551-32045051 GCA_021613375.1 Megaleporinus macrocephalus
TGTCTTGAGCTTGTAAATTATAACAGCATTACATGGACTAAGGTTACTGCACATGAAGCAGGTGGTGGACTGTGTTATTTTCTTGGCTGTCTCAGAACTGGAAGACAGCTTTATAAACCTAAGCGCGCCCAGTGTTTGGTTTTCGGTGCAGCTGATTTATTGTTGGCTTTGCCATTAACAAAACAATAGTCAGTTTTCTGTTCTACCCTTAAATGGTATAGCAGCAGTAATAGTAGTGTCCCATTATTTAAAAGGTACAATTCTAACAAGAAGCTGGTATTTAAGAAGCCAACTTCACCATCAATGTTGCATCCAATTCAGGTCCTCCTCAAATTCATGTTCCCCCCTGAATTAAATGCATTTCTGATTGTTAACACCTGCATCTTTGTTTTGACCATCTTCCTCCGTCTTACTGTCAACCTCTGCTGACCTCACCCAAAAAAGGCCCAACCTAGTGGAGTGCACCAGCAATTCTGTTATTCTAGTAAAAAGCTTAACCTGTATTTGCTATATTTATTATAAAATATTGATAATTGGTGTCTGTGTGTTGATGAAATATTGCCATATAAAATACAGCAATAATATGCTGTAGTGATCTTTCCCCTGTCTTTATCAATTACCATGGACGACAGTCCAGAACAATATAAAACTGTTGACATAAAATACATTAGTAATAGAAGTTAACGAGAAATAGCTTCAGCACATGCCCATTGGATTCTCTGGTAACCATGATTAGAGTCAACAAGTTTTCTGTTCTTGTGAAGTTCAGGGAAATGACAGTCTGTGGTAATCAAGTGTAAACTTTAGATTACAGATCAGACTGAAAAATGCTGGTGATTCTATAGTGCATATACCTATACATCTTTAATTATGATGGTTTACATGACAGGGCTTTAGATGGTCATCGTAGCACCCCTGTACGATACCTTGCAAACTTGATACGAAGAGGATATGTGTGTGTGTGTGTGTGTGTGTGTTTTTTAAACATTGTAAATTTGGGACTACAGTAGACAGCAGATTTTTTCCAACCTACTGCTGACATCACTTGCTGCGCAGCCTTATCGAAATGTAGTCTACTGGTACAACGCAACTCCAATTAAAATTCTGCTCAGTAGGAGTTTGTTCGACCGCATATCTTCTAATTATTTGAGATAGCAAGGTAAAATATCCCGGGGCGTACAAATTGAGCGCACATGTTAGCTTGGGAAACAATCAAGAGCAACTTGCCCTATGGCCTCTCTCTTTGTAAATGCAAATGTGTGCCTTCACTATCCTCTCCATCTTGTCGTTTTCATCCCCACAGCACACACTCTCTCTCTCTCTCTCTCTCAATCTCTCCCTCGCGAGGAGATTTTCTGCTCATGCTTTCACACTAAATGGACTAAATTGGTTCTCCTGAGGCACAAATCCTTGTTTCAGTTTTGCTGTTTGTAACAGAATACAGTGAACTATATTTCTCAAGTCTTTTGCATTTACTTCAGATATCGCTTCTCTAGGACATAACGCTAATTGCAGTATAGAATGAAGCATTCTACAATTATTATATATTCAGAGGATAGTTATTTATGAGGGAATCCAGTGAAAATCCACTGATTTGGGTTTATTAAAGCCATAATTTATAAAACAAAGCATAACACAATTACACAATTCCCCCAATCGAACATTGAAGACATGTTTGGTGTCTGAAGTTTGCTGCTTTACTTTGCACTGGAGCTACAAGGCTAACATAGGTTATCATACACTTATTATTAAAAGTACCCCTTTTGCTGATTGTCCAAGTGAAAAGGCAGCTAACACAACTTTTACAAATAGTGCCCTTTTTCCTCTGAACATTTTAGCACACAATTTCTATGTATATGTTTAATACATTGTAAAAAAACTATGTTAAATTCAGCAAATAAACAATGATTGTGTTTTAAACTGTGAGACTATAAAGAATGTTTTTAGACATTCTCTATATTCATATTCACAGCACTTTATACATTTTCATAATAACCCTGATTAATAATGAAAGCTCAGAGCCACTAATAATCCTAAAGCGTCACATATTTGCTACAGACCATGTTGAATTACTCTTAAATAGTTATGGTTTCTGACAATGTATTGCATACTCTTATCTATAAACGTGCACACAATACTGAGAATTCAGGCATTCATTACTTATTAGCCTCATAGCTCCATACATAACTCAGGAAGCAAAATTCAGACAGTAAACATGCATTGGCTAACTGATTACATTTAAGGTAATAAGAAAATCACCTCCGTAAACCTGATTTTTGGCCAAATTCCTCCCTTTGGGTAAGTAAAGATTTGAGTTTTGTCACTTACGTCCATTCTAAAAATGGAGAGAAATGGAGTGGCTAGATTATGTTTGTCCTAAATGCAACCTTGAGCCTCTCAGGCCTGAGGCAGATACTGTGATCCTTCCATATTCACCCTGGCTCTAACGACTGCCTCTCATAATAGAACAGACTAATATCAGCTTCTGCCTTCGATTACACCGCAGTTAAAGGCCTGGCTTGTGATTTGAGTAAAAGCAGCAGAGCGAGAGGGAGGAAGGAAGATGGAGAGAGGAGGATGAGAGGCCGTCTTTGCGTCCTATAAATGACACTGTAATATTCGGTACATGCGTTTTATTGAAGACAGTAATCATTAGAGGAAGAAGGGAGGATTGGACAGTCAATTCAACTCAAGTGAATGTGTGTGTCTGCATGTACGTCATGCCAGCTAATGTAAGGTGGATAACAAATTACGAAACATCATTTCAGTTCCATAAGACATCTTTACAAAAGAATAGCTGGCAGAAATGTTCGATCTGCAAAAAGTATAAAGGTTAAAGCAGTTCTTGTGGTGTTCCCTCCACACCTCTCTACTCCTTGTACACTGTGCAAAAGTGGTGGGAAGAAGTGAAAGCAACATTGAAGAAAGCAAAGAATGCAAATTCCCCTTAGTGATGAGCTTACTTGCAACAGGAGCATGCTGGCAGTTAACCAATCAGTGAATTGATCAATAAATCAATGGATCAAGTTGCCATTATTAAATCAATCATACGCCAAATGTCACCTTTTAGTTTTTTAAAATATAACCGTATCAATCTATACCTTGTGTTCACAGTGTCTTTCACCTGAGTTTAATCAACTGACCTATTCATGCCCCACCCACAAATCTATTGTTTCACAACTGTTGAAGAAGTTGCACAAGCTTTACACAACATCATCCAAAATCACCTAATGAGGGAACTAGCAATCTTCAATTCAAACTTTTCTAATGTTTTCAGTTTTTAAAAAAATCTATGCTAACAAGTTGGACAATAAAAAAGGTACCAGCATTGTCAAAAGGCTTTCTGGACCCATGACCGTTTGTTCTGCAAGTCCAAGTGTGAAAGCACAGGAATGATACAGAAAACCAATCTCTGGTCCTCCTGAAATCTGCAGTCTGCATTCCATTCCAGCCACTATCCAACCACTCATGGACTCACGTGATTGGTACATTTTGTAACATAACTGCTTTGACTTACGCCACTTCTCTTTTCAAGTTTTGTGATGCTGGAGAAAGGATGGTTGGGTTGTGGATTAAAAGTACTAGTCTTTGCTGCTAATGCTTGTAAGAAAAATAAAATAATAACAAGCAGCAAATTGATGGCACCACAGTTAAAATAAAGTAAACGGAGCACCACAATCTTTCTTTTGGCTCACATTTGATCAAATAAAACAACTACGATCAACTATACAAAATAATACAGCGGAGAGGAATCATTTCTTTTAATAATTTAACAGACTCGCTGCCAAATGAAAAAGATTGAAAACAATACTGATCAATTTGTCACCAACCTACCGCATAAAATAAAATAAAAACTGTGGCTATTCACCATAGCCTTTCAAACCCAATATCAAACCAAAAATCAATAGAATTTGTATATAATACTAGACTCTAAATTTAGGTCCTTCTCTAGAAAACTCTGCAATGCAATTTCATTAACACTGCCCTGTAAAGCTTATCTAACCTCACAACAGCACAATGTAGATGTTGATGAAGCATGGATGAGTCAGTGAAGTTCTGCTATAGTGGAAAAGTACCTGGGCACGCAGCTTTTTAAATATCAAAATGCTAACACTTGGAGAGCCAATACAGCCTTCACCTCAGACTATTACTGCAACCGTAGTCTTCCACTTCCACGCTGAAACACACAGTGCGCATGCAAAAGGTAATAAACTGTCCAGTAACAGGAAACTCCCACAAAAAGATCATATTGCAAGACATTTCGATGGACCTGGTTTTCAGGAAAAGCCAGTGTTAGTGTAGAAAGCTGAGGGGGGGCAGGGGAATTTGGGGGCCAGGGTTGGGGGGTGACTGTGGCCCCTGAGCCGGTGGGATACCAACCTGACAGACTGCCGCTCCGCTCTGAGCTGTTGTGTGAGCTTGCTGTGCTGAAATCCTGTGATTGGTTGTGGGGCATTCTATTAGACAATCCATCAGCCAATCGGTAGTCAGGAATGAAAAGGAGTGCTAGTGGGGTTGAAGGGCAAAAATAGTGGCATCAGGTGAGAGGCAAGACAAGCGCAAGCGCATGCAGAAACGTGCAGTTAGAGCGACAGGCCAGTGCTCCACACACTCACACACACATACACATTCAGTTTTTCACCCACAATTTTTTTTCTAAGTGACTAATAAACAGCAGTTAATTTATTGGGCCTCTTTTCCTTTAATTCAATATAATGACAGAATGTTGTATTTAGTTATAGATAACAATCTTCAAAGTGTCTTCAGAGGTGTTGCATTAACTGCTTAAATAAATTGGCAAAACTTTTATACTCCCAATTTACACTAATGGCTTTATGTATATTCAGTACTGAAATAAAACAATGGTTTTAATTAAACTGCAGAAACAAAGAATGAGATAATGATAGTCACTCTTTTTGATCCATATTTGGCATAAACAAAAAAAAACAACAGCACACATCCAGTGTCAGATCCAGGGCCAGATCCAGGCTTACACATATGAGAGCAGACACTGTGTAAAATGTACCTTGATGCAACCACAGTAGGCCTGATATAAACACTCATGTTACACTGCAGCTAACAGGTGGAAACAATGAAGTAACTGTATGATATTGGAATATTAGTTCTTTAGTCAATTATATGTACTGCAATATAGTTATTCAAATACTTGTGATTTTTAAAAATGACATTCCCATGTGAAAACCACATACTACATATACCACATACTTCTTACTCCATTTGTTTCATTTTGGCTTTCAAAGTTCTCTTTCAAATTTCAAAGGCGACTATATTACTATACTATATTACTATATTATATACTTATATATTATATACTATATTACTTAATTTCCTTTTCGTTGGTCAAATTACACCAAATGTCATTTCTCCTCTAAAATTAATAATACAGTAAAATCAAACTGTCAATGCCCAATTAATCCATTCATGTGTAATTCAAGTGTTACTTTGTTTACTTGTACATATTTCAGATAGACTTAAATATATCTTTGGCTTTAAATCAAATAGGATTTTAATGCGTTGTCCACACTTTCACTCCTGTACGTCTCCAGTCCTGTATGTACTTTAAGTACTTATTTTTTATCACAACATTACACAGAGCAGCCATGCCACCTCAGCTAAAAATATTAATGAATTAACATCAGAATTTGGGAAGCAGTAACACCGAATGAAAACCTACATTGTGGCTGCATCAACACATATTTTGATTTTGTGAAAACAAGGGAACACATCCTCTACAGAGCACACTCTTCTGCATGTTTTATTTCACAATTATTGTTTATTTGCTGCATTCAACATGTATGTGGTATTTGTTCTAATATGTTTTTAGCAAATAAACAGAAATTGTGCATTAAAAAGAATTACATTTTGTTCTTATTTGACTTGGGGTGTTTGTATGCCACGCTTTCTGAGTGTTTACATAGTGTTTAGTTGCTGGCTCTCTCCCTCTACATATACTCTCCCCTGTATATCTCAAATGTTACCACTATCAAGCACCGGCTAAATTAGCATAGGAACAAAAGCTAAACTTTAAATTAGAAGCAGCCTCCCGAGAGATAAATTGGCCTCATTTCAAAAGACTGATTAGATTACTCTAAGACACAGATAAAACCAACTGTCACCGCAGTCTCACACACTCCTCAACACAAAAACACGCAGAAACAAAGACAGTTGCACAAGTACCATGTGAAAATGAATGCACACCAAAAACAAACCCCCCCGTCCTCCCCACTCACTGTTGTTGCAGGAGTTTTTGTCGGGCAGTGAATAGCCCAGGTTGGCCATCTCCTGCTTGGCCTGCAGTGAAGTTTTCCACTGGGCGTCGGGCAGGTCCACAGCCAGCTCGTGGATGCTGTTGGAGTGGAGGATCTGTGTGGTGGCGTATGGGGTGGCCTGCGAGGCTGGGCTGGGGCTGCTGAAGCCTGCTTTAGTGGTGAAATCGATGCTGCTGTAGATGGCCCCATCAGACAGCATGGTGCCTGTTTTATCAGGCTGAGCAGTGGGCATCACGTCTGGAGTAGAGAAAGACAAGGTGGGACAAAAAGAGGGACAAAAAGAGAGAGAGTGGGTTGTAGATGCTAGTATAAGTAGCGGTGTCTCTTAAGTTTTCAAGTATTTTAATATATTCTCTGTTCCGCATACTGGCAAGCTCCTGCAGAGCCTCAGTGATAAAGACTTTTTAACTAGTTGACAGATATTGACCAACCAATATATCAGGCCTGACTTTGACCATCATGCTGTCCTGCTTATCCTTTGTTTCTGTTTCAACACTCTACTTTATTATCCTCTGCTTTTACTCTTCTGCCTCCCTTCTAAACGAGGAAGAACGCTGACACTTTGCATGTGGATGCGTGAGCGTGTGCTTCTGCAGGTCCACTGAAGGGGAGATGATGTACAGTCATGGCGAAAGCGCCTGCATCTGTGCCGCTCAAGCTGTGCTTGTCCTTCATGACTCGCTGCCCACCCAGGGACCAGCCTTTTCTTTTCCTTCTCTCTCTCTCTCTCTCTGAGCTATGGTGGAGGACAGTGGGTCAGAACGCTCTCCATTACTCTCTGGATGACAACACATGCAGGGTGGATGGATGGCACTGTCTAAACGTTGTGATGTATAAATGTGTATTCAAACATAAGCATGCCATATGCATACAGGTATACATCTTTCTACTCAGGAAAGTGAGAGAGAACATGAGTCATTGTGTGGGTAGATAGCGAGAATACAATAGACTAGCGCAGTATAGACTGGGGCGTTTTGTGGATAAGCTGCAGTACCTTTTCCAGCTTTTCGAAGCTCCAGTCACAGCGGCAGCACCATTTAAATATGCTAAGGTGTTTTATTTACTTTACTTTTGTATGCATCTAACACAAACTGACTTACAAACCATCACTGTGTAAAACTGTCTACTCAATAATTCTATGGTTTACATCACTGTTTTACAATCTCACTTTAAATCTTACACCATCTATATAACATCTGTTTGAGGTTGTGTTTGTCTGTTGCAGCTTCTCATCCATCTGAATGTCCTGTCTGACTGCTATCTGTTGGTGTACTTAATTACTGTTGTTGATACTGCTAATATGGCTGTTACTGTTGTATTTCCTTGTTTTTTTCATGTTGGCTTTATGTTCTCAGGCTGTTGTTCAACCATGTGAAGGTGTGGCCAAATGTAACATCTTATCATTATCTTGTATTAACAATAGCAAAAGAATTAAGCTAAATATACTATAATATTTTGATATTTTGTTGGTCATTTCTATGAAAAATGAATGAGCTAATAACCTGCTGTATGTACTTAAAGGGTTAACTCAAATTCTTTTTTAACCTTTTTTATATTCACTGCTATTTGGTACACTTGTGGACATGAGCAGATACAGTGAGGGCAGTAAAATTACCTCCACGAGCGTTGAAGTTGCTGAGGTCGTTGGGTCCTGCAGAGCCACTGTTGACAGGCATACTTGTGGCTGGCCAGGAGTCAGCCAACCAAGGATACCCTGCTTCACCAGCATTTAGCAGACCAGGACGACTATAGACAAGAGAGAGAAAGAGAAAGAGAGATGTTCCTGTTACTTTTCAATTACATAAAATACAAAGCAAGTGTAAAAAATAATTACATTTTCTTTTCCAGTCATTGTTAAAAACACAGACTGCTTTTTTTATCTCTCTGTGTGTTGTGTAAGGGTGTGTCAAGCTTGCTGGATTGTGTTGCGATATGATGTCACCTCGTAACAGAGAAGGAATAGAACAGAAGGAATTTCAACAAGTCACTTCTGGCAGCTGAGAAAAACAGTTTTGAACCATTTCTACTGGTCTGTTCTTGGAAGTGGGCTTTTAAAAAGAATAATAATAATATTTGCATTATTTATTTTATTAATATAAAAACTATCAAAATGGAGATTCAAGATTGTGTGCAATTAAAAACAATCATAAAAACTAGTGGCCCCCATAAGCATATAATACCCCTATTCTGACTCACATACTGACAGACCTGGGGAAATCATAAAAGCAACTCTAACCTGTTCACTCAGGGAGATGAGGCTGTGAGGGAAGAAAGCCCTAATTGCTTAGTGGGCTCTGTCTGTGCTTTAAATAAGAAAATACAGTGACAGTGTCACACAAAATAGAGAAATAATGAATCAATGAGATGACAGGAGTCTACAGGGAGCCCAAATAAAGACATGAAGGAGAACATATGGCTGTGCGTGCACGTGTGCGTGCGTGTGATAAGCGAGTTATTAAGCTTAAAACACTAATGAGAGCTATCTGTGTTCTGCATTCCTGATGACGCGAGGGAGTACGTGTGTGTACTGCTCATGTGCCTGTCTTTATTGTGTCCTTCCCTCTCTTTTCTTTTTTTCTATTTGTATTAATGAATATCAGTGTTACAGGGTAACAGCCCATGTTACTGTAACTACTTTTTAGCAGTGGTGTAAAGCATTTTAGCAAGTTCACATTTTTAGATTACGCTGCAGTCAGCTTTTTACTTTTTAAGTTGTTCATATTTCTCTATAAGAACAATATCAATCTTGCAAGGAGAAGCACAGGAAGAGCTGTAAACTGCATGTAGATCTCTGTGACAAGGAGAGACTCATCTCAACAAACCAGACTCTGGCTCTGGCTCTTTACACTCTACATTTTGTTCACAACGATTTTACTTTGAGGTTTTGGAATCATTGGGATTTAAGCAAGTTTCTGTTTTCAAACATCATTAACCAAGTTCATTGTTTTCATTGTCATTCCAGTCAATACAGTTTGAGAAGTAATTCATCATTTGTAATGGATTTCTTTTTTTGATTAGCTACTCCAACTCCAATAAACATTAGGACTGCAAGGGACTTTTGATTTTCTGTACACACACATGCACACGCATGCACTCTCTCTCTCTCTCTCATACACACATACACACACACCAAAATCTAGTGCAGTATCTTAAAGGGGGTCTTCCTGAATCTTACTTTTTGCACCATTGCTCTCCACACTATTCTAGGTTCTCACCATTACATCCTACACAGGGAGGGGGAAAAAGTGTCTGTGTGCGTGTGTGTGTGTGTGTGTGTGTGTATGTGTGTGTGTAGGGGGTTTCACTTAACAGGTGTTGTGCCTCTTCCCGGCGGTGTGTGTTCTATAAAGGCCATCATTAAGGCTTTAACCTGTCATGGGTGAATGCTGGGGGGCCATTAGGGCCACTTTACTGTATGCTCACGTCCTCCAAGCTTGTTACCATGGGCAACACACACACACACACACACACACACACACACACAAACACACACACACGCACATGCACACACACCCCAAGCCCGTCTGCTTTTCCTCCTTTAATTTCTCCTCTGATCTAAATGACTCACTGTAGGGGTTGAGAAAAAGGAAGAGAGCGATAGATGGGAGTAGTGTAGAGAAAGCATACAGGAGTTGGGAGACAGAAATAAAGGATTAGAAATAGAGAGATAGAGAAAGAGAGATAGAGAAAGAGATGCACACAGAAAGGGAATAAGAATGTCTAAAGTGGGTTGCTGAAGATCTTAGCTTTTATGCTGATATTTACTTCTCACACTTTTTGATGAGGTAAGCTGCTCACAAATACACCCACATTAACATTCATACAATCAATAAACATTTAAATATTAATACGTTAATGTAATTTCTTTTGCCTGTCAATGTGCTTCCTTAGCCTAAACCTCTCCCAACCTCTCCTCTAGGCATCCTAATTATAGCTACCTGCAGATAAAGTCTATAAAGTTTGTTAAGTTATACTGCATTAAGTTTAATCATTTATTTATAAACTGAATAAATTCATGCGATTGCTGGAGGGCATCTCAAAGAAGCAGCACCAAAAAAACAAAAACAAAAACAACATACCAAAATAAGTTACTTTTAATTATATATCAAAACAAGTTGCTCCTACCACATTTTTGTATTCCTACTGCTCGGCCTATATTTATATAACGCTGTAATATTTATTGGTACATCATTAGCAGAAACACACCACACTTTTCATCAGTTAACTTGAACTCTGCCACATAGCACTGACTTAACCAAGCCATTAACATATAACGACAGATGTTGCTGTCATGACAGACTTGGTTCAGCAATACAAGTTACTATTATGACAGATGTTACAGTGTTTGATGTCATGACGGTTTATGGCATGACTGGCACATCACAACAACTCATGACATTGCATGAAACCTGCCATGGCATGTGATGATTCTGTCAATGTTATGCAGCAGGGTTCAAGTGAAGTGTTACCTATTCTTTTCTGGCCTCATGACTTCTGCTGTACACAAACACTCGGAAATGTAATTCTCTCTCCCTCTCTCTACCAGTCCATCACTTGCTCGTACGGTCTCTCGTCCTGCCCTGCTGTGTCTCGTCCCCTCAGGGCCTGCAGGAGAGTGCAAGTCTATGGTGTCGAGGTTCTATGTGCAGGTAATGGCCGCTTGGCTGCCAGTCTGCTCTCTGAGCCACAGGTTTTAATGAGGCGTCCGGGCCGCGGAGGCGGGGGTCCTGACAGCCAAAGAGCCCCGTCACATGCAGACGAATGCCAAAACAGCCCCTCAGGGAGGCAAGTCATTCAAAGTGACGGCTACACATCAGACGCATTCACTTTTTACAGGCTAATACATCTACCCCCTCCATCTCTCCTTTCTTTCTCTTTGTGCCTGAAAACAAGCGACTGCTTCATTGCCTGTCCCCGGAATCCCACCACCACCAGCCTCACCATCCGGACTCACCAACATTTAAAGCTGCATTACTGTTACATCTCTGTTTCTGTTTTTCCTTATTCTCTCTCTCTATTACTCTTTTTGGTTTTACTTATTCGCTCACGCACACCATCTGCCATCACTCCATCTACCTGTGTCTTTTGTTCTGCTGTCAGTATGCTGTTCGCTGTCAAGCTCTCCTTTTGTGTGCAGAGCTACCGGCCGCACCGTCTTCATGGCATTCAAAGTCTCTTCATCTTTCACTCAGTCTTTCACTCTTCTTAATTTAGGGCCTTTGTCTCTTTCGCTTATTGTTTTGAACTGCATCATTAACCCTTAGGAGTCAGTCATCACGGTCAATAACAAAAGCATGCTGCAGCATCACATTCATAATTTCTCACTCATAGCTCATCAAAACAAGTCTAAACAAAACTAGTTTGTACTAGTAAGTAGATTTTATTATGAATTGAATTTGATTTATATTAAATCATTGTAAAGGTATGTAGACCTCATTGTACAACTATGTACCCTCATTGTAAAACTATGTACTCTCATCATAAAACTATGTATCCTCACTTTAAAACTTTGTACTCTCATCATAAAACTATTTATCCTCACTTTAAAACTATGTACTCTCATCATAAAACTATGTATCCTCACTTTAAAACTTTGTACTCTCATCATAAAACTATTTATCCTCACTTTAAAACTATGTACTCTCATCATAAAACTATTTATCCTCACTTTAAAACTATATACTCTCATCATAAAACTATTTATCCTCACTTTAAAACTATGTACTCTCATCATAAAACTATTTATCCTCACTTTAAAACTATGTACTCTCATCATAAAACTATTTATCCTCACTTTAAAACTATGTACTCTCATCATAAAACTATTTATCCTCACTTTAAAACTATGTACTCTCATCATAAAACTATTTATCCTCACTTTAAAACTATGTACTCTCATCATAAAACTATGTACTCTCATCATAAAACTATGTATCCTCATTTTAAAACTTTGTACCCTCATTGTAAAACTATGTACCCTCATCGTTAAACTATGTACCCTCATTGTAAAACTATGTACCCTCATCGTTAAACTATGTACCCTCATTGTAAAACTATGTACCCTCATCGTTAAACTATGTACCCTCATTGTAAAACTATGTACCCTCATCGTTAAACTATGTACCCTCATTGTAAAACTATGTACACTCATCGTTAAACTATGTACCCTCATTGTAAAACTTTGTAGCCTCATTGTAAAACTATGTACCCTCATCATTAAACTATGTACCCTCATTGTAAAACTATGTACACTCATCGTTAAACTTTGTAGCCTCATTGTAAAACTATGTACCCTCATCGTTAAACTATGTACCCTCATTGTAAAACTATGTACCCTCATCGTTAAACTATGTACCCTCATTGTAAAACTATGTACCCTCATTGTAAAACTATGTACACTCATCGTTAAACTATGTACCCTCATTGTAAAACTATGTACCCTCATCGTTAAACTATGTACCCTCATTGTAAAACTATGTACACTCATCGTTAAACTATGTACCCTCATTGTAAAACTTTGTAGCCTCATTGTAAAACTATGTACCCTCATCATTAAACTATGTACCCTCATTGTAAAACTATGTACCCTCATCGTTAAACTATGTACCCTCATTGTAAAACTAAGTACACTCATCGTTAAACTATGTACCCTCATTGTAAAACTTTGTAGCCTCATTGTAAAACTATGTACCCTCATCATTAAACTATGTACCCTCATCATTAAACTATGTACTCTCATTGTAAAACTATGTGCCATCATTGTAAAACTATGTATCCACTTGTAAAACTATGTACCCTCGTTTTTAAACTATGCATTCTCATTGTAAAACTATGTACCCTCATCGTTAAACTATGCATTCACATTGTAAAACTATGTACCCTCATCGTTAAACTATGCATTCTCATTGTAAAACTATGTACCCTCATCGTTAAACTATGCATTCTCATTGTAAAACTATGTACCCTCATCGTTAAACTATGCATTCACATTGTAAAACTATGTACCCTCATCGTTAAACTATGCATTCACATTATAAAACTATGTACCCTCATCGTTAAACTATGCATTCTCATTGTAAAACTATGTAGCCTTGAGTTTAAATTCAATAAAACACAAAAAAGTTTGCACATATATGTATATTAATGATTCTACTATGATGCTACTGCTTTATAACAATGCCTCCACGAAATCTAACTGGCCACCTTCCACGTCATTGGCTTGCTGTGGGGTCAGAGTATGTTTGGCTATTGGTACAATCATCAAATGCAGAATGACATACACTTACAACCCTGTATAGGCTCTCTGTGTCCAAACAAGTGAAACAGTAATCTGAGTTCTCTGTAATTGATGAGTTAGTAAAGGAGAAGGAGAAGATTACGTTTGGCGCATTTCCACCAGCAAACTGTAACACGCATACAGACGTTTTTTATGGATCCGCGACCACTCTGAGTCACGCGCTCCCTCTGAGGGCCCATTTGTGTGTGTGTGTGGGTGATGATGATGTTGACAGTGAAAATGGTTGCTGTGTCCTTGCATTCATCACCTCCAGCAGGGGCTGATTAGATTGAGAAATATAGCCGCCGGGCATATTCCTAAAGCAAATCGTCCGGACTGCGGCCCGAAGCGAAGGAGGCGTGTATTATCATCTCAAGGCCCTGAATCGGCCGGTCCAGACAGGGGCTGGGGGGAGATGGCCATGCGGCCTTGGGAGACAGCGGATTTGATTTGGATCCATTTTTCCCTGCCAAGCTGCTGGTACACACGCACGCTGCTGAAATACTGCCTGCAGAGCGAGCGTGTGAGAGGAACTATAAACAAGTAGAGCGAGCGATATTAATCCCAAAGCCACTTCATAAATCAGAGTGCCTTTGCCGGGCCCACACGCCCTCCGCTACAGCCGCACGCGCACTGGGGGGGTGAAAAAAGACGCTGCACTAAAAGCCCAGCACATTAAATTACGCTTAAGGCATGTTGAGACATGCATTTCCATTTTAGATTTACATTGGCTGCAGGATGCTGTCACTTAGCTTTAATATGTGAGTCCATATACAGAGACTCATTCAAACACATACACATACATTTAACTGTCAATACTCTGTAATGGAAGTCCTGTGTGAGAGAATCTATAGTGACTAACTTGCAAAAGCAAGCAGAGACGTGAGTGAGTGAGTGTGTGAGAGAGAGAGAGAGAAAGAGAGAGAGAGAGAGAGAGAGAGAGAGAGAGAGAGAGAGAGAGAGAGAGAGAGAGAAATAATGTGATGTAATGTAATGTAATGCGAGAAAAAGAGTGATTTAGTCAGAGAGAAAGAGAGAGGGAGCAAGCCTAAGGGAGAGAGCAGGGTAAAGAGGGAATGAGAGAGAGAGAAAGAGTGATTTAGACAGAGAGAGAGAGAGAGAAAGAGAGAGTGGGTTTGTATGTAAGAAAGGGCAGGATAAGTAAATTCAAAAAGGGGAAAAAGGGAAGGAGAAAAAGAGTGAAAATGAAGGAATTGGAGACAAAAGAGAGAGAGAGTCGGTGAGAAAGATAGAAGTAGAGAGATAGAGAGAGAGCAAGGAAGAAGGAAATGGGTTTTAGTTAAATGGAAATTGAGTTAGAAAGAGAGAATGAAAACAAGAGAGGAAAAAAGAGAGAAGGAGAGAGACCAGGACAGAGAAAAGGAGAAAGGATAGAGAGAAAGTAACACAGGGAGAGGAAAGAAAGAGAGAGAGAGAGGGAGAGAGAGAGAAAGAGCGTGGGAGAGGGAGAGAGAGAAGACAGAGCTAAACAGATGGAGGGAATGTGTAAGAGAGGGAAAGAGAGACAAATAGTGTGAAAGAGAAAATAGAAGGAAACGATGGAGAAATCAGGAATAAGAGATAATGGGAGAAAAGGGAGGGAGGAAGAAAAAGAAAGTAAAAGAGAAAAGAAATAGAGGCGACTGGAGAGAAAATCACCAGATTCTATCAATTCCAACCCAGCAGCCAAAATCGAGGCATCCAGGCCCGACCAATCTGCAGCCTATTCATCTTCCATGAATCATTTATTCTGTGATCGATTAAGTGTAATTGTTCAGTCAGAGCAATTTGGACGCAGCCAATGAGCAGCGGGGAGAAAACAGACGCGGCTTCATTTGCTATTGTCTAATTAATGCAATAAACAGGGAACGTAACAAATGGCTGCCTTCTCTCCACTGATCCCACTCTGCTCGTTTCACCACCACGGGCGAACGGACCACTTGAACATCTGGACCTCTAGAGTCCCTACAGCGGAGGACAGATCACAGTCTTCTACATGCTTAAGGTGACTTTACACATAAGTGGGATGCCAGCAATTAATGTGAAACAGTAATATGACCTGTGGGTGCACCTGAGTACACCAGAGACAACAGATACAAGATATGTCAGGTGGAGGTGTGAGGGGGGATGTGGGGGACCTATCCATGCTCCACCCATTAATATGTTCTTCTGTAGCAATCGCTACTAGTTTTAACAGAACAGAGGCAATGAACTGTAATGCACACGTATTAGAAGATATAAATTAACTAGCTGTTCTTCTTACATACATATGAAAGATACCATTGTTAGGATGAACCAGGTGCAGCTTTCTGTGTTGTGTTATTAAGCTATATATATCCTACGCAGAGATGTATGTCTGATATATATCCAAATAATTCCTCCTCTTTTCCAAGTTCAACTATAAAAATATGGTGGAATAGCAATCAACAGGCTACATGCCACTACGTTCGAACTCATATAACACGCTTGGTGAATTAAACCTTACTTGGAGGAATACACAACTCTCTAAATCATCAAAGTCTTTAGCTGCAAGTGTTACCTAAGACAGAGAAGAGCACCCTCCAGTATGTCTTGTTGGCATCGCTCTTCAGCAGGTACCAAAACAATCCCCATAGAACTGGAAGTGGCCAATAGAAAAAGCACAGCTTTAGGTGGAGGAGCCCAGTGGAGGAGCAGAATCCCATTCTGGATCCATTCTACAAGTCAGAAACCACTTGCTAAACGACTGATTTTCCAACAGCACACCAACAGCAGGCCAGGGATAACGAATTAGTCCCCCTCCATCGGGCTCTCTCCACGTGCACATGCACTTCACTATGATTTTAAATGGATTTAGCCAGTGAGGTATGATAAAGGCCACAGTGAGCAAAGGGAAATCTCCCTGTGTCCTCTCCAGAGGGTCTCAGCCATCCGATAGGTAACTGGTGTCATTCAAATGAGCCCTTTTCCCTCACCCTCAAATGCAGGCCAGGCCTGCTAGAAGGCTCCGGAAGGGTTATCCTAGCCTGGGCGCCTCTCCCCAGGGTAATTATTTTTACATTATTACACATGCTCATATCCCTGCCGCCTCGGCGAGGTGACAGGCAAATTTATCACCGCAGGGGTCCTCCTAGGCAGCGTGGGGAGGGGAGGGGGGCATGACAAATGATAAAATAAAACCCGTCTCTGCTTAAATTGTTTCTGCTAATTCTTTTTGGGGGGTGAAATTTATGAGAGCGGCTAGCCGGCCGTGAAGGGAGATGTGCGGAGATATGTGTGTATGTGTGTGTGTGTGTGTGTGTGTTGCTCATGGTATGCAGGGTACACAAACAGGCAGATCTTATCCTGAGATCCATCAGTCATATATCGATATTAGAGCCCAGCTTGACATACTGTATGTGGAAATGGCATGTAGGTGATGAACAGTGTGCAAGGGCAGTGTGGAGATAAGAGAAGAAGACTGTTTCAGTCTGCACAAACAATCAGTAGATATCAAAGGCACTTGGAATATTCCTGCTCTTACAGGGCATGCAGAGAGCGAACTACGGTCTCAAGATCCCCAAGCCTTCTATACCTCTCTTCCCTCAATCGGAAAGGACTAATGAATAAATAATATACCACTGGAAAAATCAGACTACAGAACTTTGTGGGCCTTAGCTTCACTTTGGCTGTTTGTTATTAATGTTTTGTTTACCTTTTTTTAAGTACTGCCGGCTACAATTTAGCATTTAATAGCTCACACTCCAGCACTTTGTAAACAGAACATTAATTTTAAGGCTGTACTGCAAGGAAGATGCCATTTCCAGTGTTTACTAATGTAATAAGGCCCACTAAAGCTTACTGTCTCAAGTTTTAGTTATTATTAATAATAATCAACAAAACTAAGAATTCCAACAAGAATACTTTCTTAAGTGTATGGTATTGTTATTAAGCAAACCACGGACTGCTACGGGAGCAGAAGAATGTTCAGTCGCATATCACTGCATGTTGCTGTCTCTTCATAAAGTTATTACATTTTTGTTTATAATAATGAACAGGTGACAACATAGCACTGCTTAACCTTTACATTATAAGTACTTTTTGGTCACCAAATTACCAGCATGAGTTTTATACAGGCACCCACAGGCACCCTTCTTCCCATCCTTGGGATAAATCTCACATGGCTCTACGTAGGGATTCAAATACTGCCTCATGCAGCCCAGCTGTGCATAATATAACTTAAAATAAGTGTGATTTAATCAAATCCACACTAAACAAGTAGTGCACAGTTTGTCTGTAGAAGCAAAAATTTCAAACCTTATATTTATTATATATAATGCACCATTCAGGGAGTTTAGGTGTTTGAGATTCCGTCTGGGTTTTACGCTGTTTCTGACTGAAACTTGGATTTCTGAAGCATGCAAGTCATTAAAGAGACATTCTGTAGACATATATTGCATGTTTGCTTTATTTCGCATGTTAGCTAGCTGGCAAGCCTAGTGCAAGCTAAGAACATAAGTTAATCGGCCCATTGAGTTTAAACAAAAGTGGGTTCTTACTTTGCCAGTACCCTTAGTAGTCCATGCGAGCACCCAAGAGTGTATTTAAAGCCACAGGTGTGTGTTTAACGGGTAATTAACAATGGCTTGGGATATGGCACAGCCAATCAGATTTTAGGACTGGATTTGCTTTTAACGTCGTATTAGTGTTGATCTTAAGTGTCCAAGTTCAGAAAAACCAAATGACACCACCTAGCCGCAGTCAAATGATTTTCAATGTTAATTAAGGCATCCTCTGTAATGAGCAAACTTGAATATGATACTGTTGCTGCAAATTCTAATGCACAAATTTAACATACTGCAAAAATAAATAAAACATAAAATATAAAATGTGACATGTTAGATAAATAGATAAATGTTAGATTTATTAGATAAATAAAAAATAATTCTGCATTAAAATGTGCATCAAGTAATTATTAACCATGGAATAAATGAGTGGGGTTGTTACATGGTACTCAAAAAGGTCTTAGAGAATAACTTTTTTCATAAAATCTGCCACATAAAAGCCAAATTACACCCAGTCGTTATTCATTAATTCAAGTATTTATTAAGCCGCTGCATGTGATAACTCCACATAACTCATAAACAGAGGGAGAGACCTCAGATATATGTGTATTTTTTCACTGAATTTCAATTTTTTATTTAAAACAGCTGCATAGTTTACTTACCGAATCAATTTAATGACTGACCAGAGAACAGCCACACACAAAAACATCACTTTTTCCTTGGCTATTTAAATCACATTTTGTATGCTAGACCTCCATCACCCAGACAATAACAGAAGCGAAAGTGATTGCCTGCGTCTGAAGCAGTGTTTCCACTCTTAAAGAGTGGATCTCTCATCTCAAAGCAAATGAGGGGGGCATGGGACAGCGCTGTAGAGGATAATGATTTTGATGACCTTCCAGAAGATGATGGACAGAATATAAATGTGCTACAGAACTAAGGACTGGCCTCTGAAGGTTAAAGGCTTGTGACTGGCGCTGTGATAGCAAGCAAGTCTGGATTTTGTCACTGAAAAGGAAAATGAGCCAAATAAAGGGGCAGAGGATAAGAAACTTACCTTCCGTTACTCATCAAGCCTCCGTCGACACGCTGGAACGTCACTGAGGTCAGAAAGAGAGACAAAGACAGACAGCGAGAAATAAGTCATCAGTCTAGTACTATACCAGTGTAGTACATTTAATAGCTTTCTTTTATTTAAAGACTGAATACACATTCAAACACTGCTGGCTTGAAAATCTTATTTAATATGGCAAGGTCAGTAGTACTGAACAGAGCAACACTAGCCTTGCTGCATAGAAGACTACAACACAGCTGCAAAGAATGGACTCCTTGCAAATGCCTCTATATATCATATAGGAACATGTGGCACGGCATTAAAGCTTCACATTTAAACTCAAATCATTTTTGATTCCATAATCGGTACTAATCACCTGACCTATTTCAGAGTGCGTAGAAACAATAAGAGTAAAGAAAAGAGAGACCAGCAGAGCTTTTAATGATCAAGATGATTAAAATGATCAATGACTGCTACTTTCTGATATTATAAATGATTAAACATTTGCTAAATGATCCTTAATGTGAATCAGAGATTTATACTGGAGTCCAATATTTCCCCAAGGTGACAGCACATTGTGTACACTTATGCCATTAAAATGATGTAGCGATATTCAGCACTCCAGAGACCCAGAGAGAGAGAAAAGACAGAGAGAGAGGTTCGGTCTCTGAGCTTGCCGCAACATGAACAAAGAGAACAACCTTCCGCACATGGCTGAGATGAAAAGATGAAAGGTAAGAGGGGGCAGATAAAGGCAGAGAAGCAACCATGAGGCTTAGACACCTGCTTTAATTAGGACTTAGAAACCTTTCCGGAAAGCTATTCATTATTTTTCAATTTATCTCAACTTACAAGCAGAAACCACAACCCAAGGATTTTTCCAGCATTTTCCTTTAGAGACTTCTGACCATACATACACTATTCGGACTGACTCCAGGGGTCTGCTATGGGCATTTCTCTAATCATTTTAAGGTCTGATAACTGCAAAGTTCACTTACAATGTTTGTGGAAATATGTGCAACAGTAACCTAATTAATACCAGCCATTTTACTAACATCTCTTAATCCATTAGAAATAAACCGGCTGTGTTTGCTACAGTACCTTTTGGACTGGTGTATGTAAATGAGCTCTGTTCTGATTGGTGGTACTGTCCTAACTTTGTCACGAATGGACAATGCTATACAGCTGTAGGCTGAATAGCTGCATATATGTGAATGCGTTTGTGACACAACACAAATATTAATTATTTAAGTAAAATAAATAAATATTTTTTTTAGCACATGGTCTAGAGATGTGTATGCATTGTAAATTTGGAGACTTAAACAATCTTTAAGAGACTTTAACAATCTCTTTTCTATTTTTGAGATAAGACTAAAAAAGAAGGACAGTTTTCATATGAACAAGCTTAATTACACATCAATATCACAGATCATCTCTCATCTCATCTCATCAATATAAAAATGTACCATGTGAAAGTTTAGAACCAATTCAGTCTAACATAACATAACATATTCTTAACATAACATATAACTTAACATATTCAAGATAGCAACATCAATAAGTACTTCTCAACAACGATGGTAACTACATAGCATCAGGTACATGTTTTAAAAAAGTACCTGTAGACTCTGTAGGCCTTCAGCGGAATAAGTTGCTTTAGAATGTGGTATTACAGTAAACTGTGAACAAACACCAAAGGTGTTTCTCTTCTCCGTCCAGGGGCCTGTGTTGGTGTGTTTGGTCTCTATCTACACAGGGCCACATTGCAATCTGGTCTTTGATGTGGCCCATAGGCAGCCAATGGGTGCTGGCTTTAGGCCAGGCTCCAGATATGCACTTACCCCAATACGAATACACATTACTCTTCTTTAATAAGCATTTACTGCAGGAGGACATAATCAGCGTGTAAAAATTCCATCAAATCTTCCCCGCTGCCTGCGCAGGATGCGCTTTTGCCTTCTGGCTATGACAGATTTAAAGGAAGATGGCACACATTTGCGTGCACATGTCCACTTTATACAGCACAGGCTGGTCACTAACAGGTCGCGCTGTATAGAGCTGAATTATTGAGCTTGATATTAAAAGCATAGTATCATTTTATATTAAAGAGCCCATATCTTGGGAAAAAAATTATATGCATGTAAACATACGGTTTGCTCACCAGTCTATACAGCTAATGTATGGAAACTGAGCTGCATCGAAATCTAATTTACTGTTCAAAATGTTCTGTTTTTGGGATGTTATGAAAAGCAATGCATTTACATACATCAGCCTATACAGTCTACAGCAGGTCATTTAGTATTTAGAACTATTTGCTATTTGTGCTTGCACACAGAGGAATTTGACCTCCACATTTAACCCATCTGCTCAGTGAAACACCCAATGCATACACTAGTGAACACACACACTAGGGGGCAGTGAACACACTTGCCCAGAGTAGTGGGCAGCCCCATCCATAGCACCTAGGGCGGAACAGTTATGGGGTTTTGTGCCTTGCTCAAGGGCACTTCAGTCATATTATGCTCATATTATGTACAATTATAAAGGCACAACACAGAATACAGGGCAACCAATGAGAAGAGAAATCATTTACTTACAGCAGTCTTAAAGATACTGTAACAAAATGTGAAAGTGAGGATTCTAGACTTTAAATCGATACCACAGGAGGACGTCAGCCGCATAAGAGATGCCAGAAAGAGAATAAGAGCCATGAGAGGCATAAGGATGACTCCAGAGCTCTGAGCCCCGAGCCCTGCCTCCTAAACCCCATCTTTTGTTCCACAGCAAGGCCACTAGACTGTGCCTGATGTTTGATTCTGGTGGCCGAGCTGCGATACAGGGTGCAGGTAAGAGGAGGCGGAGCAGCGAGCTCTCTTTTCCCCTTTTGGCTCAGGTGCTCACTGTGCTTGAATGAGCCAGCTGATGCTGATCTGGCCTTGGTATTGTGGGTACCTTTAAAAAGAAGGGAGAGGGAAGAGAGAAAGGAGCAGCAAACGCAGAAGAAAAGGACTTGTGAACTGAAGGGAACTGTGGGAAGATGTTTGCTGCCGTCGTCTCTCCTGTCTCTGTCGTCCGTCTTCCTCTCAGCGCAGCAAACGGCTTGCTACAGTCTGTTAAACTGTATGTGTGATTAATGACGTAATATGCGATTACGTTCGAATAATGTAACCGGAATCAAATGCATGCCAAGACAAAAGCAATTACTAGAAGTAAAAGGCTACAAAGAACTCAAGCGCTCAAGACAGCAGAGCTAGAAGAAACACAGTCTCTCGACTGCTTCAACACTGTGATTAGATTTCTCTCACTCCGCGACTGAGCCGAAGTGTGAAAGTGGACTTCTCCAAAACACACACACACACACCTATTGTGCATGAGCCTGCACTTATCAGTTCAGCTCCCAGACTCTGTGAAGAGTGCGCTCCAGTAGGACAGCTGCAGTGCAATGAAGCTCTAAGAACACAGTGGAGTGGAGAGAGACTACTGGACTGCATTCTGATGTGTAGCAGTGTCCGTGTGTGCACTTGAGAAGTAGGAGAGCGCTGAAGAAGAACAGGGGCTTTGCGATAGAGGCTGATTTGATCTGTAATAAAGTTTAGACTGAAACCTTCTCTAGGAGGGACTGGATGCACACCTAAATCAAAGCTCATCTCCACCATGGGGGTGGTGGGCTGGTGTGTGTATATGTGTGCTAGTGTGTGTGTATGTGTGAGAGCATGCAAGGGGGTAGAGGTCAGCATGAGCAGATTTTCTTCACTTCACTTCACTTGCGTTATCAATTCTCAACTAGCTTCTGTCAGACAGATAGTGTGGAATAAGGTCATCACTGGATACCTTCAGCACAATCTTCACTACATCAAACGACTTCAGAAGAAACGAAGCGTTGGATTACAAAAACCTGCCTCATTCACGGAGGCTGAGGTGAAACAAAGCAGGGAAAATCAAAGCTGGCAAAACATAGCTCAGACCAGATGCCACATGCCTTCAAGTGAAGATGGTGTTATCTGGAGGTGTTTATGTAGCCTCAGGCCAGTTCTTTCCCATCAAGTAAACCAGCAGTGCTTTTAACAACTCCAAATTTTTAATTTAAATTAGTTCCTTAAAAACTTGTACATGTTAGAAGCATGTAATCAACATTTCGTTTTTTAACTGAGTTTGAGTGCGCTGCTAACTGCATCTGCACTGCTTGGTCACACCTCTGAGCTTTATTCTTCATTTATATAACAAATTATAAACAAAGAAAATAAGAGCACACACTAAATTATGACTCTAGTGCTGAGAGACGCACTACACACTCTCTCACAGCTAATTTTAATTTTTAGTCTTCATTTCACAACTAAAAAAACTCTTACTTGTATAGGGGTCTTATTTACTCTACCCACCTCTGGCCTTAAAGCAGTAAATGAATGAGTCTCTGGCATCAATGCTCAATAGGACTACAGTCAAACCTTAAATGTACAGCACACAGACTAAGACAAATGGATGAAGATGCTTCAACGTCCACACTAAGAACAAGGGAGATCTAAAAGAATGAGATCTAAAAGATATGAAGATCTACAGGGTTCATGTCAAAGCCCAGCAGCACAAATGAGCACAACACTGAAATGCACAGACTGTTAGTAAAAGACGCAAACAAACAGAGTGGTATATATGAGCCACAAATCTGATGGATAGAAGGGTGGTCAGATCTACACTAGTGAAACTATCCAGACGAAGGAGTTCTAGCTTGGTTACGATCTTTACATGAATGGTCCTCTGTAGGAGGTTTACAGATGCTTCATAGTTAATGAGTCAGTGATTCTCAGCAGTGTAGGGATTAGGGCTGGATTTCATCCCAGGTTTTTGTGTTAGGACTGGGATTACATTCTGGGTTGCAGCAACCTGCTTGTATGCACTTACTTTTCAGTTAATAAGACTTAATATATAAGACTATTCAGTTATTATACTTAAATGAAACAGTCATGAGAGTGAGGAGCCCACATGCAGATCCACAGAGTTACACTGTGGTTATAATACATATGACATTTAGCTTATTGGAAAAATTTAAGCTGGTGTCAATATACATAACGTTTACTGTTATGAAATAAAAATCAAGCATCTGTAAAGCAGTTACAAATGGAACATACAAACAAAGAATCACCCACTGATTGTCTCTTTCTGCATTAATCAGACCATTAAGGTGTGAACAGTGTTATTCAGAGAGATTTGTTGTTGTTCAACCCAATTCTTACATCAAATATCGTTCTTACATAAAATGACTATAAAAATGATGTCTGATTTCTGAAGTCCAAGACATTGTTTAATGATAGTCTTATGAAAAGCCAAAAACCCATTTTCCATTAGCCACATTACACTTAAAAACACTGGTTGATTTGGAGCGTGACTAAAATGACTACATACAAATAAGCACTTTAGACTGTGTTACCCCTGGTTACCCTTGCCACCACTGTACAGAAATCTGAGCTGGTTTCTCTACAATTCGTCATTTACAGTAAATCAAATATTTCCATCTCAATGACTGAAAAATGCAGAAAATTGGTGGAGTTGCTCTTTAAAATGCTTCTCCTTTGGGAAACCCTGACCCCTAACCGTCCCGCTGGTACACACTCACAGATTAGTTTCAGTGCAATTATGCCACCTCATTCAAAACTGAAGGCCACCAAACTGGCTACAAGACGAGGGACCCTACAGGGCGTTTATGCTGGGACAAAAGAAGTGATGAAGTGGTTTGGGGATGTTTGGAGAAAGAGACGGGACAAATGAACAGTACCTGCAGGGGTGAAGGTGAACGACTGAACTGCAAAACAAGAAGACAGAGAAGAGTGTGTGTTAAAAGCCTGCAGTGCTCAGCGCTCCTTTAGGGGGCTGTGTGTGTTGCTCCTGTATGTGCGCATGTACTGTGAGATGGCCATGTGCACGGCCACTGCAAGGTCACCAACCAGCGCAAAGTGTTAAGAGAGGTGGCAAACACAGGCACACTGCATGCAGCTTCACAAACAAGACAACAAAGCCAGCGCAGGAAATACAGTGGAGACCCACAGAACAGCATTTTCTGAGTTGCAGCTCCAAATATTTATCTGAACCAAACAGGACCCGGCTATTCACATCAGGTCTGTTTGGGTTCAGACATCACTTTGGTTTGGCCTGCATTCATCCCGCTTTAGATCTGTTTTGCTCTCCCTTTCCACTTTCTCTGGTCGACTTCAGGCATGCTGGAGTGACTCATACCGTTTGTTTAAAGGTCCACCAAACTGGAAAGAGAACAATGAAACTCTACACAGACTAAAAACTTCTGGGCTGTAGATGAATTGATGAATTTGTTCAACTGGAATTTAAAGTTAGACTGGTGTTCACTTATTATTGGACTTATTTTACAATTTGTTTATGAATGATCTAATTGCAGTCTTACTACAAGGTACCTGAACAAGAGCTGTAATCACAAATGTTATTCGATTGATGGTATTTAGGTTGCAGTAGAATTTTGTTGAGCTTCAGTCAGAATTTTGTTCAGCTAAAATCAGGTTTGGACAGAACAATAAGGTCTACAGTTGGGTTGGAATGATTTCTAGGAGACAATCAGGTTTGGGTTACAGTCTGGTAGGGGCAGCATTTTATTGAGCTAGAGTCAAATTTTGAGAATATTTGGTGCTAGAGACTGGGTTGAAAAGAATTTTGTTGGGCAATAAAGAGATCTGGACAGAATGGTTCTGGGCTATAATCCAGTTCACACAGAATTTTGTTAGGCTATAGACAGATCTGTACAGAATTTTGTTAGGCTATAGACAGATTTGTACAGAATTTTGTTAGGCTATAGACAGATTTGTACAGAATTTTGTTAGGCTATAGACAGATTTGTACAGAATTTTGTTAGGCTATAGACAGATCTGTACAGAATTTTGTTAGGCTATAGACAGATTTGTACAGAATTTTGTTAGGCTATAGACAGATTTGTACATAATTTTGTTAGGCTATAGACAGATTTGTACAGAATTTTGTTAGGCTATTGACAGATTTGTACATAATTTTGTTAGGCTATAGACAGATCTGTACAGAATTTTGTTAGGCTATAGACAGATTTGTACATAATTTTGTTAGGCTATAGACAGATTTGTACAGAATTTTGTTAGGCTATAGACAGATTTGTACAGAATTTTGTTAGGCTATAGACAGATTTGTACATAATTTTGTTAGGCTATAGACAGATTTGTACAGAACTTTGTTAGGCTATAGATAGATTTGTACATAATTTTGTTAGGCTATAGACAGATTTGTACATAATTTTGTTAGGCTATAGACAGATTTGTACAGAATTTTGTTAGGCTATAGACAGATTTGTACAGAATTTTGTTAGGCTATAGACAGATTTGTACAGAATTTTGTTAGGCTATAGACAGATTTGTACAGAATTTTGTTAGGCTATAGACAGATTTGTACAGAATTTTGTTAGGCTATAGACAGATTTGTACAGAATTTTGTTAGGCTATAGACAGATTTGTACAGAATTTTGTTAGGCTATAGACAGATCTGTACAGAATTTTGTTAGGCTATAGACAGATTTGTACAGAATTTTGTTGGGCTAAAGTCTGGCTTAGAACAATTTTGACAAGTTTCTTTTTCCAAGTTTGGCTTCTAAACTTGCCAGAACAGAGTTTTCTTGGGGTTCAGATCACAATTTCAGGACAGTTCTATTGTGAGTGTGAGGTACATCCCTACCAGCATAGTTGCTGAGGCCCTTCCTCTTCTTTCTCCTCCAGTAAAGCCAGATGCTGAAGCCCATGAGGATGACCCAGCAGGCCCCTCCGATGCCTGCGATGAAGGCCGGCTGCTTCACTACGTCTGTGATCTGTTCTGTGATGCTGTTATTCTTGTTCCCACTCACAATAACATCTCGGAAGTCTTTACCTACACACACACACACACACACACACACACACACACACACAGTTTTCAGTCTTGATATATGGGTTATCTCCTGCTGGCTGGAGATGGATTGTGAGGATGACATTTGGGAAATAAGGGCATGCCACTGGGCAAATCATCAGTTATGGGTCAAACCAGTCACAAGCAGTCAAGGCTCACATGAATCACACACCACACCGCAAAGTGATATCAAAAGCATTTTGCTCAGACATGGACTGAAGGTAGCCCCAACTTCACCAACTTTGACATTTCTCCACACAAACAGCGTTAAAGAGCAAGCTGAAGCCTGTTTCAAAGATCAAGCCGTCTGCTCAGGCACAAATTTAATTTACAGCTTGATGAATGAAGGAACATTTTGATAAAAAAAAATCTCATTTAAACAATTTTCCATCTGCCGCCAAATGTAGCTAAACAGCCAAGACATGGTTGATATGAAAATGTTTGGTCTTTAGTTTTCCAGTGGAGCTATGAGGCTAACATCGGCTAACGGCACACCTAATTCCTTACATGCTTATGTAGAATCTGAAACGGCATAACTTATTGTCATCTATAAAAATGGACAAAAGTATAAAAGTACAGACAACACTGACATTTCAATGTCGCTGTTACAAAACAGTAAGAACTTAATCAAACATGTCTGACTTACAACATCTACGCATAGAGGTACAATGTATAAAGCGTAATTTTCCTAAAAACTAGAGAAATACAGGTGTGTAGAGAAGCTTGTCTAATTAGATGGTCCTGTCTTACCAATGATGATTGGCTGGGGCTCGCTCTTCACACCCACTCCTGCACTGGTGCTGGCAGCCACTTCCACCCGATACAATACCCCCACCTGCAGACCCCCCACCACCACGGAGCGGATGGCTGCATCTACTGTTTTATTCACGTGGAAACGACTTTCGTTCCCCAAACACCAGATCTGAGATTGGGAGAGGGGGGAAATGGGCGTTAGCCATGATACACCATCCAAGTTTTTAGGTATTAGAGCAAGTATTCTTTCAATTCTTTCAATGCACAGCACAGTCTGGTGTTTTTTTATTGTAAGGTTCTCTGTGTAAGCCAAATCAGTCAAGGAGCACAACACAAAAGGCCTAAGAACAGAATATTAATTAATTTAGTCTAGTGTATATAGTAAAGGAATATTTTCATTCAATCATTTATTCACTAGATAGCCCCAAGTATTTGGGCCACCTAGGCCCCTTGCTGACACAAGAGGCTCTTGGGTGCTGGCCCCAGGGTCATAATCAGAAATCAATCCCCGTCTATCAACTACTTTATTATTTTACTAATCAAACCAATGTACCTTCTGTTTTCCCCTCATCATCATTCAACAGATTTTAAAAAATCTGTCTGAGACACAAGCTATTATTTTTATAGGGTGCAGGGTGAAAATACGACCCTTCTTTTGGAATATCACCGTCTATTAGAGAGACGGCCTGCAGCATATGGAAGTTACAAAGCATTACAGAGCATTTCTATAGTAATCAACAATGACTAATCAACTTTCTCAATTAGCGCTGCCAAAGATTTGTGACATCACCGTGACAACCTTACCTCCAAACTGTTCTTTAAATTATTCACAGGTAGAGAAAAAAGGTGCTACAAGTGCCGTTGCAACCCTACCTTGTACTCCTGAATGATGCCGTTCTGATGGTCCACAGGAGGAGGATCCCAAGAGATGCTGATGGAAGTGCTGTTCTGATTTCCCACGGTCAGGACTGTCACCTGCTGGGGAGGGGCACTGGGAGCTGAGAGAAAGAGAGAAGTCAATAAGGATTGCTGCCTGCACAGCACCGGTTCAGAAGAGCAGACAGGTACATGTACATCACTCCGCACTCTCTCTATCTGTCTATCTCTCTGTGTTTAACATTAAGGAGCGTCTGTGTGGCGGGTTTAATGTGTGCCGCAGGTGGCTGCGAGGGCAGAAGTTCATTAGATGGGGATTTTCTTTAGCCTGACACATACTCCTGCACATTTCACTATGATTTAATATCCTCACCCCGCTGAAGCTGGGGGATTTACACAGAAACACCGGCATCGATTTTTAATGGAGTGACAGTTGGGCACTGAGCCATCACCAATAGTTTGGTTTTTGGAGCGAATCGCAGCAGAAGCCATGCAGGTCTTCCAGCGCATAGGATGAAGAGAGAAACGTGAGAAACATTACAACACACACGTTTACAGAGAGAGAGAGAGAGAGAGAGAGAGAGAGAGAGAGAGAGAAGAAAAGGAAGGCAGAAAAGGAAAGACTGAAAGATAGAAAGAGAAACAAGGAGAGAAAAACGAGCAGAAAACAGAATAAACCACTGAAAGACATGCAAAAGTATGCAAAGCGAAAGATAAAGACAAAGACAGTGAGAGTAACAGACAAAGACAAAAACAGAGAGAGCGGAAAAGAGAGAAAGAAAAAGACATGAGGAGATAAAGGTAGAGGGAAGGACACAGACAGATATAGAGAGTGAGAAAGAAATGGAAGAGAGTGGTAGCAGTAGATATAATGAGTGTAGCAGCAGGTTGTGAGTGAAAGAGAGGAGAAAGAGAGGCTTTTGTGCTGAAAGCGGTGCTCTGTGACTTTAGAGTGGACGCATGGCAGGACCTCAGCCTTCAGCTCTATTAAAGTCACGCTGGAGCTGCTCTGATGGAGACACGCGGCAGGCGGAGGAATGTAATGGCGTGGTGTCGTGAAAAATAACGTTTTCTGGGGAAAAATAACGTTTTCTCATTTCTGCTGTGGGGGACTGGAGAACTACAACACAACAGAATTCTGACAGCTCAATTACAGCTCTCTCTCTCTGTCTCTCTCTCTCTTTCTCTCCTTGCAAGGCAACTTTAGTGGCATGACTTCAAAACAGAAACTATACAACAACAACAACAATCACAGCAATTCTAAAACTAATGATAATGATAGTTTATGGATAATTTAACCTGTAACGACAACAAGGTTCTCTGTATTTGTCTCATTCTTTTCTTCACCTCTCCCCATCTTACTCTGTCCTCATGTCTGAATCAGTTCTTTTTGTCTCTATCTCTCTTTGCTCTCGCTCTTACTCGCTGAAATCCAAGTTCAAAGTATCTTTATTGGCAAACAGAATGACATCAAAGCATAACAGTAACACACTGCACCAAACACAACAATAATCACATTTAGAAAAGCTATCAAAACAATAAATATGGTATTATAAACAGGATCTGAGTTATATTGCATTATATTGTATGCTGTTGTATTGGATTGCATTGGATTACAATAAGGCAATAGTGTGTGTCTCTTTCTCTCTCGCGGTCTTACTAAAGCACTACACACTATGACATGTGGCTGCCACGCTTTAAAACATCCATATCTGACCCAAAATAAACTGAATCAAGCTACCAGATCAGATCCCCCTGTCTGCTCCGAGCTATAGCGCCTTAACTTTGTTAGATGGACCTACAGGTGACGCATTCCCTCTGCACAGAATGTAGTCAATGTCATTCAAAGTTAATGCTGCAAATCATTTAGCGGCTTATCATTATGCGTATCTGAGCCAAACAATACATATTTCTCATTTGGGGGGCGATGGCGCAGGCGATGCTAATAGGACCATTAGCATGGTGATGTATGGATGGCAGAAACGTGACCTCTGTTTCACTCCCACAGCTTTAGCCTGGAGGGAGCAGTCTGCAGCGCTTTAATACTGGCACAGGAGATGAGTGCCTGCCCTGCATGGGATACGATATGATGATGGTGGGACATTTTATATATATATATATATATATATATATATATATATAAACAAAACCTTGAATAAATGCTATGAAATTTAGCAGCCTAGGGTTACTTGCATCATTTTACTATGCTATTTACATATGATTACAAAATTACTATTTCATTGTATTTACATGTTTTGGGTACATTATATATTGAAATTATAGTTTAAGGGGTTAAAATGGGCTTCACTTTATTTATTTATTTTATTTATTTATTTATTAATAATGTGAAAATGGGCTTCACTTTAAGGGAGAGACTGTCAGAGTCTGCAATAAATAGAAAAATAGAAAAAAGCAAGAGGGAACATAAAGAAAACAAGAATAGGCACCATGTATAGCAGGTTTTAAAGGAAGACTAGTTGCAAAATTGCACAATTGACTACAACAGCTTATAAATCATCCTCTGCAATGACTCCAACAAAAACATTCAAAAAACTTAAAGAGAAAAAACAGCAAGCCTGGGACGCAGCTCCGCGAGGGACCCCAGGACTTTATCAGGAGCTGGTAATGGGTATGACTTACATGTAGAGCAAGGAAGAAGCTATGCGATAGACAGAGGCAACTCTGTACATTGGAGATAGGACTCCGTAGAGACTGTGGATAACAAATGAGCCTGTCACAGATTTAAGACTATAACCAGCAACCTCTAGGCTTTACATTTGCTGGCGCTCATGTATTTGTGTGTATGTGAATGAGTAAGGCTTCTCTATGCTTTCTAACTTCTACACATTGTAGCAGGACATGTTTCACTGTTCCTATCACTTCACAACATGCTAGTACACTCTAACCCAGAGGATTCATTTTGCTCTTCATAATGGAAGATATACTGAGGGGAGGGTTTCCAAGGCAGCTGCATTCCTTAAAAAGCTGGCATCATTGTCTAGGAAGCCTGGTAACATAAACAGTAATAAACGTGATTATAACTCTTTGCAACGTAGCAACAGTGTTTCGTAGGTGTACTTTTAAACTGTTATAATGCCTCACATGTCTGTAATGTCCTATATTTAATGTACCATTTTTAATGATGCGGTAACACAAGTGTAAGTATCTATTATAATAAATAGATATTATACCTTTTACATAAATAATGACCTACATATTGATCTAAAGCACACACTACTTATTAATAATAAAAATATCATAACCATTTAAAATGCATGACTGATATTTAAGGTTACACTGGAATGTGAATGTTCTATTTATGTGTGTCAGTGTGTAACGTATTGTACAACTGTTATTATTCCAGGATCATATTTTATAATAACTATGTATGAATTGCAAACGTATGCAAAATTAATTTACAAACATCATTCACTTGTACCAGTTCACTTAACAGTGCTGGGGCTCTTTGTTAACTAGCAGTTCATTACTAGTTTATTAAGCAGTTAGTAGAGTGACAGTCATTATCCAGAAAACTCATAATGTTCTAATTAAGCCTTATTGATTCAGTAGCTGTTTTGATTACCTGGTTTCTCATCAGTGCCTAAGTAACAACCTGAGTGAATTGTGTAAACTTTTAACAAGAAAGTTCGACGCTAGAATAGGGTATTCTCTTTTTATTTACAGGTTTTGCTGAATATAAAGCACTACATAGCACTAATTAAAAAAGATTATGGTGGGATACAATTTAGTTATTTGGGATTTTCATTATAGACTTCAGATACATATTTAAAACTGCTCAGTAAGATTCTTATTATTTGATAGATATTTCTTTAAAAAGACATTAATACACATCCAGTTAATTAGCAGCTATTGGTTTGATAAGGTCATAGTATGGGATTATGTAAAAATCTTATAAACAGACAAACAAGAGTGCTGTGGACAATGACAGTTAATTACCAGTTACTCCTATAATAGTAATTAAGGAAGTAATAAGCAGCCAGTTTACTATTTATTACTTAATTGTGAATTAATACAATATTAATGAGCAACCAGTTAACAACCAGCTACTGGACTGTTAAACCTTAATAAAAGCACTACAATGCCTCTATAATGTCCCCATTTACTGAGTACTGTGTGAACTTTATTTGTACTTATTTGTGCTTTCAACACTCTGTGGGTCATATACACACACGGACACACAAACACACCTAATTCCACAAGCAATGTGCAATATTGGTCAGTAGCAGTGAAAACAAGAGCAGCTTTCTTCAGCGTCAGAGGAAATAGGGGCACTGGGATGATGTTCTTGACAGGACAATATTGCTGATGCTGCTGTAAAAGCCCTGAAGGTAACAAATAGTGTGTGTGTGTGTGTGTGTGTTGCCACTGCAAAGCCAGGCTTTCTGCCCACACTGTGGATTAAGTGGCTTTGAATATTGTAGGAGGCTTCTAATAGTAAAGGAGACCATATAATACCATATCATAGAGACATCCTCCAAATTTGTGACAGGAAAAATAAAAATCAATGATAAATCTACTCTGCCATCTAAAGCTGCATGAAAATGCTTACAATCATACAGCAATAATCAAGTACTGCTTCCAACCTGAAGTGTCACATTTTGGGGAGGAACTGAATACATCATCTAGCCTTTTCCTTACAGACCATGATAAGGACTGCCTAAGACCACAATATCTGTATAATTGTAATAACTTATGTTTCAACTTTCTCCATGTTTAGACATAAGCATAATAAATCACCTTTCACATAAAACAGAATACTAAATGGACAAGCAAGTTTAAAATGTATCCAGTTTTGGCTTGGATTAAACAAGGAAAACAACCACTTAAGTTCTAGTCTAAATATTTCAACTCATTCAACAATGCAATATGGTAAGGACAAATGCCACAGAAGTCTGACCAGTGTAAAAGGTTTCAGGTTAATATAGTTATACATTTTTAAGCACAAGTTAAAAATTTCTTACTTTGATTAACTCTTAGTAATTTGTGCATCAAATTTAACAATATTTAAAGTAATGCAGCACATTAAGTAAAGAAAAAAACAACAAAAAAATCAGTTAGCAAATTCTAAATGGTTCTAGTCTGGAATGTACATTTAACTAGAAAAGCTTTACATTATATGAACGGTTATGCAAACTTCAAAAAAGTTCTGCAAATGTAATTTACAAACATCAGTCACTGGAACTGTCCATCTACAATTATGATTTTTGTTATGATTTCACAACATTATAATGCCTTTATAACAGTCATAATAAACCTGAACAATCTCGAGGCTTGTAGTTAACCAGCTAATTGTTACTACTGCAATAAATAGGGTGAGAGTAAATTTCCAGACATTACAAAAACACGCAGAAGAGCAAAAGCTTACGTTCTTCAGTGGTCCTCGCTGTCCGGGATTCACTGTCCATGCCCTGGAACTCGTTAAAGTAGGGACGGACTTTGATTTCGTAGACTATGCCTTTCTTCAGTGAGGAAAGCACCACAGTTCTTTCTGAGGGAACTTTCACATCCTGGCTCTGCCATGGTCCAGGTGAGGACAGACCTGACGTCTGCCTGTACACAACTCTGTAACCCTGGATGAACTGACTCTGACGATCCACCTGCAGACAATGCAAAACGAACAACAAAGCTGTAGAAAGTAGGCTGAAACTGATTAGTGGGCCAGAGACCCACATTAATAACCCACAATTTGATTACTTATCAAGTGAAAACGTTTCTTATTGTTTATCAAAAAATGACTGACTTTGGTTGCAGGATTGCTAAAAACAGAGACCCAAAATGTTCCTAATTGTAAATAAATATATTGAAGAATAGCATTTAAAATCTTTGCTGTTGGAATGCCATCTTTAGGTGTTTGCATTGTAAAGCACTGATGGATTTTCTTCTTTAACACATCAATCTATTCTCACATTTCCATACATTTACTGTTGCACCATAAGTCTGAACCTAGCCATAAGGTCTGACAGTTAATGACGCTGTCTTACATTCAGGTTAAAGGTTTGCAGCATGCACCATTTGTTCTAAAGGCCTACATGTTCTAATCCAGATAGTGTCCACAGGGAGCCTCATGTTTAGGAGGCATAGTATCTCAATAAAAATGCTTTTAGCAGCCATTTGCAGGAATACATACGCATGACCCTCATGTGCTATAAAAACCCCACTACAGCAGTGCTCAGGAGAGCTAACATGGGTTGCGCTAACCTCTGTTAGGAGCCTGAGTGAGAGAAGCACATCAGGACATGAGAGGAGGGTGGAGAATAATGTGAAATGAACGCTCTTACACAAACCAAAGTGGAGGAAAGACACCTGCAAACTCGCTGATAAAGACGAAAGCTCACAAATGCACGCTCCACACGCGAGCACTTTAACAACTTAGAACTCATATCTGCACGGCCAGCATGTCAGCCTCGGAGCCGGCCATGTTTTCAACGGAGGAGAAAAGCAGAATTTTCAGAGAGAAGGACATAACGGAGCATAATTCACATTAATGGCTACTCAGCTGCAGGGCAGTGAACAGCATGGCTTTCAGGCAGAGATATTAAACAGCTGTTTGTACTCCCCCTAAAGGCAGATTAAATCAGCAGAACGGCTTCCATCTACTCTCCTCCCCTCCGTTTCCTACCTTTAACATAATGAAAGAGCCAGGAGTGCTGTACTGATGATTACAGAAAACAGCTAACAGCATGTTTTGTTCCCGACCAGACAACGCTATGTGTTTAGAGAAATTTAAACTTAAAATATTCATCTAGCTTTTTTTTTTGGGAGTTCCCAGCTGGAGCAAAGCTTTAACTTTGCCTCATTGGTGTTTCCCTTTTTCTAAAACAGTTGGTTATAGGCATTATACAATTAACATGCATTTAAAACAAAAGTCAACACAAATGTATTTTAATGTATACTAATACAAGTATACTAACTTATGTAGTTAAATCACAATACAAGTCTGCATTACTGTCCTCCAATTCTCCAAGGCATAAAACAATGAAAGTCAAAGAGAGAATTTGTTACACAGTAAGCTTTCCAGAAGTTTGAATTAATCTTTCTTAGGCTGGAAGAGAAAAATCCTGTGTACGCCTACATAATGACTGCTATTGAAAGCCATTAATTGGCAAAATGCTAATCAACAAATAAGACAGGCAAGACAGCAGCCTACAATTTAATGTAATTCAACAAAACACTAAACTCGTCAGCAGTGTTTACAGCAGTGTTTATGGCAGAGCTTCTGGTCACAAAACAGCTTCCTACATCTTTTTTTGCCGCCTCCAGCTCTAAAGTAAATTCTGACTGGTGTCTTCAAGGAAGACATGACTTACTAACAAGCACTGCACTTGATGGATCTCTGTCAGTGGAAACTGCATGAAACTAATACCTCCTTGTATCTACACTCACTGTCCATTTCATCAGCTCCACCTACCATATAGGTGCATGTCATAGTTCTACACATACACACTGTAGTCCATCTGATTCCCCACATACTTTGTTAGCCCCTTTTACCTTGTTCTTCAATGGTCGGGACCCCTACAGGACCCCCGCAGTAGGTATTATTTGGGTGGTGGATCATTCTCAGCACTGCAGTGACAGTGACGCGTTGGTGGTATGTTAGTGTGTGTTGTGCTGGTATGAGTGGATCAGACACAGCAGTGCTGCAGGAGATTTTAAACAATGTGCCACTCACTCTCTAACTCTCTACTCCAGTAGACAATCCTACTCTGTTGCTATGCCTTGTGAATGTAAAGACAGAAACAATAGCTCATCTGTTGTTACAGTATGTGTTGGTCATTCTTCAGCTTAGTGGTCACAGGACGCTGCCGACTGAATATTTCTGGTTGGTGGATGATTCTCAGCCCAGCAGTGACACTGAGATGTTTAAAACTCCAGCAGTACTGCTGTGTCTGATCCACTCGACGGGACTCGACTGGAGATCAGGGTGGCAATGGGATAACAAAGTATACAGAGAAACAGAGAAACTACAGTCTGTAACTGAAGACCAACTAAGCATACCTATATACTGAGTGGAGCAGACAAAATCGACTATGAGTGTAGATTCAAGGACGTGTAGCTAATGGAGTGGCTGGTGGATGTACAGTATCCTATTTTAAAGACTGTAATGACGTCTAATATAAGAAAAGTGCTTTAAAATCAAAATGAAGTTTGTTTAAGGGACATAACTGCCATTATTCACCAATTAATTATACTACCTCTATATACGTTTTAGCCATTCGTCTTCATTTATAATAAATGCAGCTGATTTTAGATTGATGAGGCACCAGATGGGCCTGCAGACTTTTCATGTTGACTGTGTGAGTGACAGCGCAATTGGGAGCACACTTTTCTTCCTCCAAACCTTTTTGACATTCGCTTATTGAGTCAGTGTTCTCAATTAATCAAAATGGCATTTTTCAAAGACAGTAAGTTTTTACTGTACATCAATTATGCAGCAGTTTCAAGTTGACTTATGAGGAGCTGGCAGCACTTTTAGATCTTTGGAAATTGCATCAACGGCTGGCAGTACCAGCAAAACAAAAAGATCTTACTGCCAGCCTTACAACTATACCCTCACTGATCTATTCCTCACATGGAAGACTTCTCATAGTACAAGAAGCCATATATATATATATATGCTGTCTGATTAGTGTATAATCAGGGGATGACTTACTGTCCATGTGACCTGGATGGTGGTGGGGCTGAGGACCACAGGGTTGTGCAGACGAACGATGACTTCTCCCAGCTCTTTTTGAACATGCCTGTGATCCACACCCTGAGCTGGAGGACTGATATCTACACAGAGAGAAAGAGAGAGAGAGAGAGAGAGAGGAAGAGACCTTATCATCTAGTCCTAATAAACAGACTGCAGACGTTAGGAAACCTTAATCCTATTGCTTTCAGCTTAAGGACAGTAATTTTTCCCCAGCTATGAAAAGGTAGCAGGCACAACAACCAACTGAAACTGAAAGATGTTCATTCTGGACTCTGCCCTAACTGGGGTGTAACAAGTCTATCCAATGTCTAGGCTTAGAAGTAACCCTGTGAGTTTATGTAATTTCCCAGTTAAATAACCTCTAGTGGTTTACAGAATATTGTTCTTCTTCTTCTCCATTCCCTTTAGCCGACCTCTTCCTCATTCAGCAGGAGCAGGAAACCAAAGTCCTTGAGTTCATAAACTCCACAGATGTCTAACACATGGCAGTTATTTCCTGTCACTGAAGACCCGGCTCCATCCTGTTTGACAGGACTGAGGCCTGTAAACCCTATAATGACCCAAAGCTAATGTTTAAAAACCATATCTGAAGTCAGTATTATAATTTGAGAAAAAGGGCATAAATAGTTTGTGCCGAAACCCTAGAAAGGTATCATTAAGGTTGTTCTGGCTATGCATGAGCAGGACAAGCTTCTTTAAGGCTACTTCTGTGGTGGTTCCTAGTAGAAGGATATTGGTTACATTCATAAGATGTAATGTGAAGACAATAGTATCATAAATCATTGCTTGTATTAATGTAAAAATATGATAGGCCTAGTTTAAATTATACCAAACAACAGCAGTTATTGTCAAAAAATACATTTAAAGCTTTTTTTAATGCATTTTAAGGTCCATGTGTTGTGTGTTCTCCCTTAGTGACTTGCAGCATAGCATTTCAGCACTGTCTCTGAAGTTACCTTGTGTCCGGACTGGTTCAGACATGGGACTGGGGTCACTCAGGCCCTGCGCGTTGACAGCTCGCACCATGAACAGGTAGATGGTGTTGGGCCGGAGACCTTTAATGGTAAACTGAGTTGTCTTAACGTGGTCCGCTACTGTCTGCCAGCTGTTACTCACAGATTGGCTGCAGAAGAGGGAAACAAAAGCGTCCATTTTGCAAATGAGTTAGCAGCATGACTCCAACCTGATGGCTTCATCTGCACATTTTGGCAATTCTGAAATGGAGAGCAGTTACTTTGTGATGGCGCCAACATTAAGGGACTGCTACAGTCACACACATTACAATAGATTTTTTTTTTCCTCAAATTGCAATGACCACATAAAAGGTGTTATTATCCACTATTTGAGGAAGGAGCTCACATGAATGCAACATGCTATGTCGTTGTATTATTGTACGCATGCCCGTATCACACTAGACTATACTGTACATCATACATAATACTTACAAGATAACCATATTTTTTATCTTTTACAACTATGTTATTTCTGAAATTACTACTGGTATTTCTTTTAATTTCATATTCCCCTATTCACAATTCATTACACTTTCTGTTTCAGTCTCCTGAACTTTGGTTTGATTGGTACGCCCCATATAATACATGACAGATTCCTTATGCTTAACATACTTAATAAAAAAAACTTACTTCTATTGCTGTTACATATTTCCATACCTGAATGCTTCGATCACATAAGAAGAGGTGGGCGAGGCTCCAGTAAGGCCAGGCTGCCAGGACAGAGACACGCTGTTCTTGGTGACATCAGTGACCTGAGGTTTGGAGGGGGGTCCAGGGAGTTCACTCTCATCTCTGTTCTTAATCACCACAACTCCAGCAGAATCTGAGAAAGGAGAGAAGTGAACATCACAAAATGATAACAGATGTTTTTCACACATCTGTGTGGTGCTGAGTGTAGATAACAGTCCTGAATTTGAATTTGGAATTAAATTCATTTTGGCACCTTTTCAGTTTTTTGGAAAGGTTGATGAATATATTTAAACTGGCATGACTTACAGAACTGAACTGGAATAAAGGTCATCTTTGTAAGAGTCAACATTTAAGCAAGGCGACATTTATGTTTCTATTGTGCTTAACTGCTATTTTTACAATGTACTTTAATTTTTAATAGCTGCAACTGTGCTGTCTGTTTCATCCCATCTCTGTGAAAAAGTGAACTGCTTTTACAGCAGGGTGTTCTCACCAACTCTCCTTCACCCCTCTTTGCTCACTAGCAGCCCAACATACAGCATTTCACTTCAGAGAGCCAGCACTGTCTTAGTTAATCTGATAACAGTGTTAAATACCAGAAAACATTTTTGTACGTAATGCAACATGTGTCAAAACAAGATTTCGACTTCTGTTCCACCAGCATAATGGCCACTAGAGGACCTGCAAAGAAAGAAGCTTCAGGACTGACTGATTCAATGATGTTGCAACATACCTTTCACTTCCAGGAAAGCACTCCATGAAGTTTCCCCACTAGAGCTGGCAGCCACACAAGTGTAGATTCCAGAATCAGAGAGCTGAGAGAGAGCGAGAGTCATTGCTATTATCATCATTTTACAATTCAGTCAAAGTCACGATAACATCATCATCTGATGCTTCAAATGACGAAGCCGAAGACGGTAAGAACGCTCACACAAGCTTCCGTCTCAGGTTCCACACAGGCTTGGTTGGTTGACTGACTGGTCAAGCGTGGGGAAAGTGCTGACGCTAATGCGGTAAATGAATTCTATTTTCTACACTCCTAAGCAAGCGTTTACCCTGCTAGCGGATTCACCAAGCGTCCCTCGAACTGCAACAAAAGGTGGGCTAATTCGTTTAGTGGGGCAGTTTCTGAAAACCCCTGGACTGATGACAGCTGGTGCCTGCCCCCCCCTGCTTTTCTGGAAGCTCTCTTCTGTGTTGTTTGTTACCTTTCATTGCTGCGCCTTGCCTCCATTTATTAGATAAAATGTCAGCGGTGGGCAGCTCTGTCAGCCATAATGGATATTCCATCGAGGAGTAGTGGGGAGGGTGTGGGGACTGTAAATTCAATATGGTTGTGCATGTATGGATATATATATATATATATATATATATATATATATATATATATATATATATATATATATATATATATATATATATATATATATATGCGCAAGCTGGACTGTGTCCAAGCTTACAGAGATGATGTTTGGGAGACCTGTCGTATCACTAAGTGATAGTATCAAACAATTTACCAAAATCAATATTTCCCATTCATCTCCTTAATGCAATATGATTTCCCCTGCCCGTCTAGGTTATGTCTTACCAATATCTGATTGAATTCCACTAAGCTCATACATCACACTTAGGCACCCATGCCGTTTGACAGCCGGCGCTTACATGCACACAATCACACACATAGTCACTACAAATAAAGATGCAGAGTACTGAACTGGAATTTTTAAAGGCTGTGTTCAAATTTAAGGAGGCAAAGAAGAGAAAGGGAAGACACTAGCAGTTACACTTGTCTGTCCTGTATCTCAAACAATCTCTCACCATCAATATGCCAATTACAGATGAGCGTATGTTAAAAGAAGTCTGTGACAGTGTCGGCACTGCTGGTTCTCTCTTACCCGTATGTTTTTGATTTGGAGGCTGCCCAGTTCCAGCAGGGACATGCGCGGATCTTTGCCCAGCAAACTGACCCCGTCCTTCAGCCAGCTGATGGTGGGCACAGGCTCGCCGGACGCCTGGCATTTCAGCAGAGCCACGCTGTCCACTCCCAGGGTCTGATTGGCTGGACCCTGGCGGATGATCGGTGGAGGCCTGTCAGTCAACACTGAGGATAACAGAAGGAGAAGAAAAAAGATGATGAAACAAACAGTAAAAACAAATGAATAAAACCTCGCTGCATTAACTTACAATGAAAGTCTTGCTGTCTTATGTAATGGTACTTTACATAACATATATTTAACAGAAATCTTTAAGGAATCCTCAAAAAAATAAAAATATCTGTTTACTTTGACCAGATTAAGCTTGATGAAGGGAAAGGGAGAAGAGTAAACCTAACTGGCAGCATGATGCCAGATGCTAACAGTCTGCACTCTGCTGGACGTGAGGGGTTTATGTGCTCATCTTGTGGCTGAATCTCAGGGCCATGGCTAGCTCTGAGCGTTCAGTGGAAAAGCAGCAGAATAGCTGACTCTAATTTTCCAGTTGAGCAATGTGGTGGGGGTGCTGAGGTGGTTTGGTAGTTTCCAGTTACTGCCTGTGTTCTTTTGACATTTACAGCCCCTACATTTCTAATATATCTCACCTTAATAGCACATGTGTGGTCGAGGTAAATACATCATTATGTTTAGTAGGGAGTGAAGAAACAGAGAAGGGGCACACACCACACACTCACGACATGGAGGATCAGGTGGACCTCTGCTGTATGTGTTATTTACTAGACTTTTGCTTAAAATAATTAAATCATGCAGTAATAATGATGGATGTGTGTTCAGTAGGAATCAACAGATTGGACATACCAGATTACATTTAAGTTTTTCATGAAGATATTCTGATCTAAAACAATGCAAACTATATACCCCATATATGAAAACAAAAATACTAAAATAGCTTGTTAGGAAATCATTGTTTATGTAATGTCAGCAAATAACAGTATTTTTGACATATTTATGTACATGCAACTATTCAGTCTACAGTCTACAGGCTATTAAGCCCCACATTCACACAAGTTATAGTTTTTCAGCCAGCAAGGGAACGAGAAACAATATGAGGTATTCAATACATGGTTTAAAATGAGACATAAATGAGAGAGAGAGAGAGAGAGAGAGAAAGAGAGAGAGAGAGAGAGAGAGAGAGAGAGAGAGAGAGAGAGAGAGAGAGAGAGAGAGAGACCACTTAAAGGATAAGGAGAGGCAGGAAGATGGTCAGGTAAACTTCATAAGTGGCCCTTTAGGGAAACTATAATCCAAGAAATAGGCTAGGCACCTACCTCTGACCCTAACACTAATCCTAGCCATTTAAAGTGGAAAAGGTTGTAAATATTTCTAATTAAGTCAAATCCTGGGTTTACCTGACAACTGTTGGTATATATGTAACATCGTAGTGTTGAGGTCTTGACTTTTATTGTGCTGGCATATCAGTTAATCATCTCATCCCTCCAGAACTAATCTAATATTTGAATGTTGGCAAAGCTTTGGGGCTTTGTCGCATGTTTGTGTCTGTGTGTATTTGTAAGTGTCTCAAAAGGTTTGTATTATCTATTGTTCTTAGGCTAGTGGCGAGCATGTATCACTCTGAGGCGAGTAATACATGGTCTCTTGGCCCAGAGGCAGTGCTAATGAGCAGGTGTGGATTAATGAGAGCAGACCTGAGGGTGCTAATTACTGACTCTACCTCTAACCTTTCAGACCATCTCCACTAACATCTTTCTTCCTCACTCTCTCTCTCTCTCTCCTCTCTCTCGTGTGCTCTCGCTCTGCTTTTCTCCTCTGCTCACTCATCAACGGAATTCCCCAATGCACCTTTTGCATGAAGGATGGTATTTACACTGTCCAAATCTCCCCAGGAATGCTCCACAGGGTCCACGGATGAGAAGTTGCCATCTTAATTCATCAAGAAGGATTACCCTAGGCTTAGTTTAAACCAGAGAAAGATCTCCTCGCATATCCTGCTATCTTCTTCTAAGCCATAAAGCACAGAAAAGTCCACATCATTTACTGATAGACAGACACTGATGTGGCTTAATGACTCTTCTGAGATGAAACTGTATTGTCCATCCCTAATGGGTGCAAATAGCTAGATATGACTGAAGCTGAGAATCCTACAGTATATCTTCTAGGGGTTATGGAAAGAGAGACTGTGTACTCGGAGGCCTGAAACTAAGCTTAAAGGTTCTATATCTTCCATTTGATTCTTTTAGAATTAAACAGACTGTGCCTTTAAGACAGATGCATGTAAATGATCTCTGGGGTGACTGGTTCTTTTAATTTGAGCCACACTGAAAAAAAAACACTTCAAGCTAAAATGCACCTCAGGACACAGGTCTTAAACCCTAATTCTGGATTCCAGCAGGACCTAAACACAGTTTGCCACACCTGCTCTGGCTAATCAACCACTTCCCAAGTCCCTGATTGGCTGGATCAGATGTATTAGAGTTACTAAACTTACGCTACTAAAAAAGGACCGGAGTTGGAGACCCTTGCCTTTAACGTCAATAGGCGGAACTAAACAACTGTATGCCGAACAGACGGATACCTTTATTTGTCTAATATGTACATGACCTTTGTTCTGATTGGCTCTCCTATATTCTGCAGGCAAGTGTAATTATGCCCGGGATACTGCAGACTATGGATTGAATCACATTGTAATAATTGTTTACATACTACATTAAACTCTAACTTCAATGTGAACAGGCCCATTAACAAACTTCAAAAGCCCATATCCTACATTCATTTTAATTTTTTCCCCTGTGATCCAGTTTTGTAGAAGTTTATGTGGTTTTATGCAACTTGCCTAACTTTCAGGTTACATAACTACATCCAGCAATGTTTTGACACAGGAAGGCGCTGCAACAATTTGGTTCACCCAGTTGGTTTTTCAAACCAGTGTAACTACGCCCAGGATATATCTTTTTCAATGTACCACAGTATAACTGTAAATACGAAAAGTTTTGGCCTTGGAGCTTGGTGGAAACAGTGACTTGCTACCCATTTCTCAAAACTGAAAAACCAGAGAGGAGATGTGTAAGATCTCAGTTTGTGTGTGGAAAAGCAAATTACCAAACTAGAATGATGCTTTTCCAAAGGAACAACCAAACATATGCTTCTAAAGCTACCATTAGCGCCAATATGGTGAGTTTATTAGTTAGTTAACAGCCAGCCAGCAGTGGATTAGCCAACCCCTCCCATAATAACATACTTTGTGCACTGGCATTGAGTGCTGAGCAGCTCAAATAAACCCACCGTGCACATACATGGTAAAACAATGTGATCTATATACTGTCTATTCTATAAAGATTAAAAACAAAACCCCATACTGACAGTATTGTATCACTTTTATATAAGAGTAACGTTGGCATAGATGGACTTTCATAACAAATATAGACTTTCTGGCCTCCTTTTCTTCTGTCTCTTAGTCTCCACCAGTAAAGGAAAAGCGGTTGTGTAATTGTGTGTGTTTAAAAAAGGATCTAAAATTACTTAGTAGTAATCCTGGCGGGCATATAACAAGGCAGAATATTTGAAGTGACCATACCCTCCTTCACTGTCATTTCGGGTCTTTTGTTCATTAGCGCAGCAACATACACTCTAAATATTTCTAATTAAGTCAAATCCAGGGTTTACCTGACAACTGTTGGTATATATGTAACATCGTAGTGTTGAGGTCTTGACTTTTATTGTAAAGTGTGAAAAAACATTATGAATGGCTGTGTCTTAACAGTAGACAACTATTGTGCTGGCATATCAGTTAATCATCTCATCCCTCCAGAACTAATCTAATATTTGAATGTTGGCAAAGATTTGGGGCTCTGTCGCATGTTTGTGTCTGTGTGTATTTGTAAGTGTCTCAAAAGGTTTGTATTATCTATTGATCTTAGGCTAGTGGTGAGCGTGTATCACTCCGTTTTTCCTTTACTGGTGGAGACTAAGAGACAGAAGAAATGGAGGCCAGAAAGTGTTTAAAAAAGGATCTAAAATGACTTAGTAGTAATCCTGGAGGACATATACCAAGGCAGAATATTTAAAGTGACCAGACCCTCCTTCACTGTCAGTTCGGGTCTTTTGTTCATTAGCGCAGCAACATACACTCGGATTACATCACATGGTTATTGGAATGTCTGTACCAATGAATGTTAATGAGTACCACTGCATGTAAATGAGCTAGTATTGGTATCAGTACTAGAATTGCCATCAGTGCATCCTCATTCTAAACTGCTGTAGCTAGAATAGGTGCTTATGTATTAATGCACTTCATTATTTGCAATAGTCATTCTCCATAAATGGACTATATAGAGTCTAAATGGTTTTAAACTTTCACAGTGTCTTGAAAAATTAGTTTTTTTACAGACCCTGTTAGTATGTGCACTGAAAGACACGGAGTGATGTGTAATACCCAGACTGAATAAGACTGTGTGTGCGTGTGTGTGCATGTGTGAATGACATGACAGATTGATAGCTGGTCAGACTGTTAGACAGAGTGGGTCCTTGGTGGTGTGTGTGTGTCAGGAATTTCTCATTACGTCTCTCCTTGAACTTGTCAGCCCCCTAACTCACTAAATCACATGGTTTAAGCTGCAGGTGTGGCTCTGATCACCTGCCCAACACACACACATCCCCCCACAAACTCCCCTGCTTCCACTGATCTATCCCACCTGTCTCCATACCTCAGCCCCCACACGCATTCCAACATGAGTGAACACAAAAACACAGTAATGTCTCTCTGCTAACAGTTATGAACACATGCGATTCAAATATAATAATGTGTCTTGCTTAGAGAAGGCACGTCTTAAAACTAAGTCTGTTTAACACACAAAAAATGCTATAATTAAAAAAAGGTCTTCTGATGAAAAAGGGTTATTTAAAGGTTTTCTGGTGAAAAAAAGGGTTTTTAAAGGTTTTCAAGGTTGCATTTTTGACATCATTTGGCTGTATTAAAATGTAGAGATTGTTGAACCTGAAATAGTGATATAAAGGTAATAGAAACAGTAAGTATAACAGTAGAGTAACAGAACAATGAGCTATGAAGTTCCATAAAATCAATGTAGTCGTTCCGAGTGCTGTGTTGCAGAAGTCGGATATTTTCACACTTACTATGATAGGAACCCAAAGTCTAAAGCATTCAATGTCCCTAAAAGCTACATCACACACAGCTGCTAAAGTAAATGCTTACAAGTCCAATGCCTGATGACTCAGAAGTTGTTTTCTGATAGTTTTAAGATAACATTTTGGTGTAAATATGGTAAAGAGGTTCACACAGACTAAATACTGTATCTCTTAAATATAATAAAAATATTCCTAACAGCACTACATATAAAAGGCTACTTGAATAACAAATATAGTTATATGTGTTGTCGACGTCATGATACCCGACTTTTATCAGCGGCATTGTTAAAAAAATTAACTATGCAAATCTAAAAAATCAGTGGAATCCCTGTTCAAGATCAATTACCCTGAAAAACCACCATTCTCTTATGTGACACACCCATAAAAGTATCTGTGGTGAGGGATTAGAGGGAGAACAGTGTTCATTCTTTTATGTTAGTCAGTCATTTATGTTGCAATATGTACTGAAATATTATTCCACTTTGTCTTTTTCTGTCCACAGTCGATAAACAGTGTTACGGATTTTAATGCAACCTCCAAAATGTTCATTCTACCATTAGGGAGTCACTCAGTCTGTCAGTGATGTTGACTATTGTTGAAGTGATTTGGCGTTAACTTTTCTCTCCTTTCAGAATGGGTTTTTACAGTTGCTATAACAACTCTGAGAAGGCAGAATCCACGGCATCAGGTCTGCCATTCAGTTCACTTTGTACTGCACAATCAATGTTGCTCTGGGAGAATTCAAGGCCAAATTCCAACTTGCCCCCCAATGTCAATAGACAAGTAGCATAAAGAAGTGTTTTTCTCTGCTGACAGTTATGCACACACAGTAGAGTGCTTCTCCAAGCACATTTGATCTGGCATGAAGACACATTCACTGGAGAGTTTGTTAGTGAATCAGAAAGGTTGACAGATGAATAAGGTATCTAAAAGGAACTGAGAGAAAGACAGAGAGAGAGAGCAAGAGAGAAAGAAAGAGAGTGAGAGAGAGAGAGAGAGAGAGCTTCTCTGAGCTTTTCAGAGAAAACAATAAACGGCTTTACAAGATGTAAAAAGGAACGTTTTAGATAACAAAGGCCTGCACTGTTCCATGTTCTATCAAAATAATTGAGAAAACTTGAAAGAAGATTTCTCTATGGCATCTATATGAAATTGAACTCTAGCAAAAATAAAAATAAGGATATTTTATTCAGATAGTCTACAATGAATCTGTCCAATTATGTAAATGGAAAAAAGTGATGCACTAAATTTACTTAATTCAATAATTCCCACATGTATAACCTGAGTTAATGTAATACATGAGTGAATGAGATTCATTCAAAGCACTGCCTTTTTCAGTACTGCTGGACAAGAGAGGTCCAAGTTTATCCTCAATACAGCTGGACTAAGCAGGGACAACAAAACAGAACTAGAGCACGTATCGGCTACTCAAAAAAAGAAAAAAAAACCCATAGAGCTCTGATGAACAGACTGAAAAGGAAAAGAAAGAAGCAGGACATGTCAGGCTTCAGGCATTTTCACATCAGGCATGGACTCTGCTCTAATCCACTCCAGCACTCACCATCTGTGACCTCCAGTTGGGCTTTGGCCAGGATGCTGCCGGCCACGGTCAGTGCCTGGCAGATGTAGTAGCCGGCGTCTGCCCGCTGCACGCCCGTGATGGTCAGATCTCCGCTGGGCGACACTGAGAAGCGGCTGTTGGGCTGTTGCGGCTGGTTGGGAAACAGCAGGTTCTGCACAAACAAACAAAGAGGAGACGAGTGAAGCGGCTGAGTCGAGACCAGCACACTGGATCAGGCTGAATCCTACACAGTGGCCTTCTGTAGCAACCGTGCTTAACATCTTGGCACAGTCCAAAAAACAAACAATAGACCTTAACAGAGGAAAGCAAAAAGCTTTTTTACTGTAATAAATGTTTGTACTTCTTTGACATTGAGGCTTCAGCTATCTTTGCTGTTTCTGATGCTGTAATCCTCAAAATTTGTGTTCTCTAACACCAGCACTGATGTTCTAGCAATTTACTCCACCCACTGAGTGGTCCTACCTGGCTTGCTCATATCATTGGTACAGTGTAGAAGCTTGTTTTTATAGTGTTTTTATTGGTAAGTCAGTACAGACCCAGTTTAATATCACCACTTTCCCCCATTAAGCTGATTTATGCTATCAAAACATCCTAATTATTCTTTTAATTTTCTGATAAAGATATTTATCTACTTCTTCAAACTTTTCCATTCTGCCTTGAGTGGTACTTTGGTTGCATTCTGGTGGCTAACGCATTAAAACAACCAATTAAGATGGAACAGGAAAATATAAACAAGAATTTTAATTTCGGTCTTGCAGTTTTATAATGCAGTCATAGTCATAATGCTACTCGGATAAAGCTGTACACACAGAGCCACTGATAAAAGCCAGAACTACTGATGAAAACTATAGCAGGATATTCAGACATTGATTCTTCTGCTTTCTACATCTCACCAAATTCATGGTGCTGGTTCACTGTGACTTGTGAAAGTGTGTGGTTTGTTTTTCTGTGTTACTGTGGCAACATGGCTCTAAATGAGAACCTCTGCTGGAAGACAACTCACTCCTACGTGAGGCCTCACTCTAAGTGAAAACAAAGATTTGTAGTTACAGGTGGTTATACACAGATGAAAACATAGTAAAACATGTTTTCATGTAACAAAAACATTACACACCGCAACTTTAGGTCTGGATCCCATGATAGCCCATGCCCACCCATCCCCACTGGGAATAAGCATTAACCCGTATAAACACTGTATCTCAATGACCGCTGTAATTGCTGTACCCTGCGTTGTTTACAAACTGCCTCTCTCGTGGCAGCTCAGCTTCAAATGGGGTCTGCGGGTGAGCTTATTCACGGGCGAGCGCTGAGGTGATTCATTGCTAATTCAGATCCTCTCCTCAGTTTAGACCGTTTGCTAATTAACGAGGATAATGAGCAGGCTTTGTTAATGGCGACCAGAGAGCGGGCCGACCCTGAGCCCTCACTCTTACCTACACTCTATATCCTTCAAGCCCAGCCCACCGCGCCTCCCTCTAAAGCTGTATTTTCTTTCTTTTTCTCAATTCTCAGAGCTGACAGAAGAGGAAGACATTAGCGAGATTCAATTACACCTAATGACTTTAATGCAGCAAATTATTCTCTGTGTGAGGGTGTGTGTATATTCTTTTTTTTTTTTTTTAATCAGCCTTTCCAACCATGGACACACATGATAGTTGTCCACTCCATTATCCTCAAGTGTGACTGAAAGGCTTCTCTCTGGCACTAATGACTTAATTAACGCATTAAAAAATGCCATCATATCTTATTTAAGTCATGAACACGCACACACATGAACAGAAACACAACTGAAAGAGAGAGAGAATTCTGTATTTTGCCGTGTGTTTACAGAAAAACACTCATTCCAACATCGATACTGGATATTGAATTACAATGATGTCTTCATGATCTCTGTGTGAGTAGGTGCATGTAGGTATAATCTCCCTCATGGAAAATGCTACCATACTCATCGTGTAAGTGGCACTCACTATAAGTGAAATTGGGGCCAGACTGAGTGTGCACATATGTGGCTTAGAGTGTGGGGGGTAAGAGCCATTCTACTGAGTGCAGTAACATGAGGACATTGTTAGGAGTGCATGCTCTGAGTGAATGCGGGCAGTTAAAATAAACTCATTTTAATGTCTAATGGTTGTCTTCACAACGTTTTGCTATGTTATAGTACACTTCTCGCCACTGATGTTACTCTCTGTCGTCCAATGAGTATAAAGGGGGAATTCCATCAAAAGTTCAGGATGATTCAATACTGAGATGTTAGAAATGTCTTTCAGAGTGGTTTGATATCGAATGCTCAGTAATATACATCTGAAACACAGCATCTTTCCTAACAACATCCTTTATGTATATTCCTGCCACGAATGGGTTAAATTGTATGTCAACATTTTATCTTGAAATGTTTTTATAAAACAATGTTTTATGCATCAGGCAGTGTATTTGTAACCATACCTGCCATTGTTTAAAAAGCTTTGCATAGTCTGAAAGCTTCAAATTACCTGGAAATATACATATATATGTTTATATTATAAGTTAATAAAGTTGTTGCTTTCCGTTCTCTTGAAAAGTTACATATAAATACAGTTCCAAATGTTTAGTTCTAACAATAGCAATGGCACACAGTGTACACAGTGAATACAAATATTGCATATTCATACCCATAACTCACTCCATTTCTATTATCATTAAACTCTACAGAAGTCTAGTTCCTATTGCCATTACCCAGTAAGTTTCTTCAGATTGAAGTAAATGACTTGTATTTATATAAAGATCAGTTTAAATCTTGAATCTTTAAAGTTTTGTTGTTCCAGTCTAGTTCAGTCTAGAGAACAGTAGTCTCCACCCATTGTGTACTTCTGTGTTTCCCCAAGGACTCAATGTCATTTTCAAGATTGCCCACCTTCTATACATCATCCCATCCTGTCAACTGAATAACCTCTTCCTGCAGCAGTAGTGGAAGATGGTTATTGAGCACGTTACTTGGTGAAAGGTACCAGTCTCTCCTGTATGCACCGCTGTTCTTATTGGCTACCTTGTACTGTACTTGTGGTCAGTCTAAAGTCAGTTAAACTGTTGTGGGCTGAATAGGCAGATGGTTATTAAGTCTGTTGTTTTTTGTGACATGCTCAAATGTTTAGTTCCAACAATAGCAATGGCACACAGTGTATACAGTAAATACAAATATTGCATATTCATAACCATAACTCACTCCATTTATATTATCATTAAACTCTACAGAAGTCTGGTTCCTATTGCCATTACTCAGTAAGTTTCTTCAGATTGAAGTAAATGACTTTGGTATTTATATGAAGATCAGTTAAAATCTTCTGACATAACATCTTTTTGACAGATAGCACAACATCCTCGCTTCATTTATTAACAATATGCCAATAATGCTTAGCGATCAAGCTTATTATACAGCTGTTGAATGTTAGTCGTACCTGGCTCCCTTCTTTCTGCCAGAACACCGCAGGCTGGGGGTTCCCTTTGGTCTCGCAGGGAAAGGACGCCGTGCGCCCCTGAGCCACGATCTGGTCCCGCGGTCGGATCACGAACTGGGGTGGTGCTGGGTCGGGGAAGCAAACACAACACAGGTTTAGATTCTGTAATGACTTTGCTCAAAGTAGCAGGAAGTAGGAAGTGGAACTCCACATGTTTAATTCCACCTCAGCAGACAACACACATGTTTCCATGCAGCATCTCACTGTCACCTGAACGCCACCTCTTTCCTGTTTGTTACAGAAAGGACAAACAGCAAGGGCTGGAACATTGCCACGGCAACCACAAGGAGCCATTCATCCAGATGGGGCAGGAGGAAAAAGAAGGTGGGGTTTGGATGAATGACGGACAGTGCCTGGACACGGCAGTGGCACTGCTCTAACGGACCAGCGGGTGGGGTTAGTCATTAAACTCAATACACAAAGAGCAGGGGTGACATCCGGTGCACTGCAGGGCTCCACCCATCATGCCTTGATCCACTGATTTTGTGCATTAAAACTGCTTTCTATGATTCATTCTCTTCTCCCTTTGTTTCTAACAGCTTGGAACAATTCTCTAGGGGGTTAGGCATCTGATAAGCAATGAGTGAATGTTTATTATCTAAAGACTCTAGAACAATAATCAACAACCCTTGTCCTGGAGATAAAGCCCTTCCTTGAAAACTAGTTCCAACCATGATCTTTCACACCTGCTCTAACATGTCAGCTATTTCAGAAGTCCATGATCGGCGGGAACAGGTTAAAAGGGGTGCAGGAACATACATCTCTAGGAGGAGGATGGTTGACAACTGCTTTAGAACATCTACTCCAATCCCAAAAAAACTCGTAATAATAGATGAGTACAAGTAATCGACTATGCAAGAGCTTGTTATACATCCACCAATTAGACTAATTAAATACTAATGGAAGTTTGCATATTGACCAAATTCATCTCTCACAAAAATCAATTACACTGATGAAATGTGGCAAACAGCCACCACAATACACAAACAAATATTGCATATAAATAATATATGGGCATAACAATTTTGCAGGTTAGGGAACCAGACTCGTGACTACAATTGACCCCTTAACTGACAGAACACAACATGATTGAGGTCCCTAGAGCACCCCTACTGCATACTTACAGAATTCCACTGGCTTATCCAAATAAATCAATAAAATCCAAACTCATCCACAGACTCCCTCTCCACTGCTACATCATTCAGCTGTTACTCTATACAGCAAATTCAAAATAAAACAGCTAGACTCACTATTTACCCCACAAGCCTTAAAACAGCATCCAGATTCACTGCTAGCTATCTTCCCCTCACAATCACTTTCAGTCACACTAACAAGAAGGTCGAGGTGTCACTTCCTTAAAAAAAAAAGTTCTCTCACCCTCTTGTCTTCAAAGGCAGGGAACGGCAGGGGGAGTTATTGTGGAGATAAAGTATTATCGCTTGGCTGTCACACTCCCTAGAAGATTTGCAGCGTGTTGGCTTCAAGGTTAGCACAAAGTTCTTATTTCAGAACAGGAATTAGGCTTTAGCTGTGCACCGTGAAACATACTTTTGGCTCCTACAATAATTCTGTCTTCCTCCTCCAATCAAAAAGCAATAACTCAAAACTGAAAAAGTACACACTGCTACTTTGCAATGTGAGGGGTCAAAATAAATCAGGCCTGAAGGTCAAAAACAACTCATTTGTAGGATGTGTAGATTTTGCTGCTACTACTGAGAATTCTCTGCTTGTCGTAGAACAGATTACTGAAAGTGAACAGACGTACGGTTCTGTAAAGAAATATGCAAAAGATGGTTCTTTAAATATCCATTGCACTTGTTTTTCTCAATTTTAGTCCAAATACCATAAAAAAAAAAAAACAAAATTAAAGGGTTGCTGATGTCAGACGGATGGGATTATTAACTGGAACATTCTGTTTTGCTAGTTTAAAGGATTTAGTTTGACCTTCATTTCTGTCAGAAAGGAATAAGAAGACATCTTGGTATAATTTTGATGCCAAAACTGACAAATAATGATTACTTAAAACATCCAAGTAAATTAATTAACTTCATTAAGCCTTCAATACAAAAACAGCTAGGTTCACATTTCCATGACATTTCATGATGCAGGCATTGGTTAAAATTCATTTAGAGTATTAGTTAGAGGATTAGCTGCATTCATTTAGAGAATCCAGAATGGGCACTGGTTCATTTGGAGTGTGCATTCATTGGCTTCATTGGGGGGGAGCACTGGGTGGATTTATTCTGAGTGGGCAGTGCTTGCATTTATTGAAAGCAGTTGTTGAATGCAAAGAAACTTGCTTGTGTTTTTAAGTTACAGAGGAGGTAGTTTATTATGATTTGGACTTGGAGTTGTACGTACAGTTTTGTTTTGTGGTAGGAAATTATTTAATATTTATTATATTTATTTTATTTTTGTGTATTTTACCAGCAATCTGGACCAGAAGAGATAAAGACTAACTAAAGCCTTGTCCTGAATGTTTTGTTAATGACCCAGTCTCATTTTTATTTAGACTTATCTAGTCATGGTCACACAGTCAGGATTCTGCCAGTTCCATTCTGATTGGTTATATGCACTTGCATGTAGGCACTGATCTGACAGAAAGTTTTTTTGTTCCAGTCTAGTTCAGTCTAGAGAGCTGTAGTCTTAACCCATTGTGTACTTCTGTGTTTCCCCAAGGACTCAATGTAATTTTTAAGATTACCCACCTTCTATACATCATCCCATCCAGTCAACTGAATAACCTCTTCCTGCAGCAGTAGTGGAAGATGGTTCCTGGCCACGTTACTTGGTGAAAAAGGTACCAGTCTCTTCTGTATGCACCACTGTTCTTATTGGCTACCTTGTACTGTACTTGTGGCCAGTCTGAAGTCAGTTAAGCTGTTGTGGGCTGAATAGGCAGATGGATATATGTAAGTCTGTTGTTTTTAGTGGCATGGCAACTAATTAAAAAAATGGGCTAATTTTATTTATTTATTTTTCATTTTCCATACAAGGACTGCGTGGACTGGGAGGTATGTTCTGAACCTTTTGAAACTCTTTAGTTCTTAAGAAAAAAAAGTATTTTAAGATTAAAGAACCACCACGTGATGAAAAGGCTCCACACACCCAAGTCATGAATCATTCTGGAATCTTAATTTTTTAGACCTTAACAGATGGATCAACAATTAACGGAAGTTGGCTAGATTTACCCAACGCTGCCCACAGTTTACAGCACAAAAAGTGACTGAGAAACGACACGGCCACTTCATCTTAATTTCTACAGGAGCTTTTCACCGTCATCACAGCTGCTAACAGTCAAAGGAGGAGGTGGCGGCTGGCGCAGCTGACTGTCTGATTTATGGAGCCGATTTTGTCTTTGTGCGGCCGTACTTGTCTGAGTGTAACACGCTAAAGGAAGTTACAGATGGCAGTAGATTTACAAGGCCCCCAATCTGGCCCTGCACTACTGAAAGCACTTCTGTGAGTTTGGGTCAGTGACAAAGGCTTTAAATCACACTTGGGCCTGTTTTCTTCCTCTACTCCACAGCACAGACGGAGCAGGAAGAGATGCCAGTCACTCAGAGTGTTTGATTAAGCACTTGGAGACTGATCTCCATTACTGGACTGGTCTTAAAATCTGCTGGCTCTGTTTGTACGGGAAAGAATACACTCTCGAACCTGCACACATTCTCTCACACACTCACACATGCATACACACAGGGTGTCTTTGATTCAGGCTCCCTAAAGACTGGAGGCTTGTTGCACCCTGAGAGGAGAATAGCTGATCAAGTCTCCATATTTAATTCATGATGGCCAACATCTGCCCAGTGCAGCAGCACAAAACACACTTCTGAGTGCTTTAAACAAACAGTCGTCTGCATACTAGACCTCAGCTTAAGGGAATATGCCTGTACTCCTAATCTACCACATACATGGATGTCATTGTGTCAGAATTGCAAACTTGGCAATGTATTTACCTTCTTAAAATATTGACCTAAAATTTAGATTAAGTGACTCCTTTAAAAAAAATAGACTAAATAGCTCTAAATAATGAGCTAGTATCCTAAAAAATCCTAGTATTTGGAGATAACATTTGAGAAAATAAACCACTATGTTGCATTTATTTTAAGTCACTGCTTCAAAGTTAAGTAACTATATCAAGATATAAATGCTTTCTTATATCAAGAAAAAAATGCTTCAGGAAAATAAGTATTTCAAGATTTTAAAATTTGGAAAGACACAAATACAAATTTGGTTTCAAGACACAAATATTTCAAGATTAGTCAACATTATGTCAATAGTCTGGTCAATTGTGAGTTATAGTTTATATTCATCATTCATTACATAAAAAAATTGAATGGAAATGTCTAGTTTGATTGGTTGTTCAGCTTAGATTTATACTGACAGTGCATGTTAATATACATTTCTGTAAATGTGCCAGAACAGATCACTTTCAACTGTAGCCTCCAGGCATCTACAGGATATTTTGCAAACATCAGTCGTGATATTTTCAGGAAATACGTCTTTTTTTCTCTTCTACTTGGTGGGAATGGACTTCCATATGTAACATATAAATTGTTGCCACAGATAATAATTTCAACTATTTAATTATCAAGTGGTGAGTAAAAGAATAGCGCACTTCTGACCTATTGTAAATTATATATATATATATAGTACTTATTTTAAAGTCATCCATTCCAGTTTATCCGTTCCATGTTTGACATGTTTGAGTAAATATGCAGGAAATAAGCATATTCCTTAAAATAATCCCGCCTACATTTTACGATGAAAACACTGTCAGACAATTCCTAGAAAAGCTACTCTTTTACTTTTCACTCATACCTGCTTCTTGCTTGTCTACAGACATAAATTTGTGATATTCATAAGATGATAAGAAAGAAAGCCCTTCAGCATGTGTAGTCATCACATGAACAGTTATCTTTCCAAACTTTACTGAACTGCACAATTAGTCAGGATCAAGAGTTACAGGTTAGTAATTCATTAGCAGGTTAGTAAGGTGAGCAGATGTACTTGGACTGTTATCCAAGATCAGGACGAGCAGGGAGACTACAGCAGGACCAGAAAGCAGAGCCTGCAGATACTAATGAGCTCAGAAAGCAGAGCATGTGTTTTAGTTTGTGTGTGTGTGTGTGTGTGTGTGTGTGTGTGTGCATTCTTTAAAACAAAAGAGCAGGAGGCAGAGGTTGTTCATGCAATGGAGTATCCAGAATGATGGGTACTTACCCACAGGGCGAGCTGAAGACACGACAATGGTGGAGTGAAAAAAATAAATAAAAAAACGACAATAAAGACAGACACAAACAACAAGACGGACACAAGAAAAGAAAGAGAATGGAAGGGAAAATAAACGAGAAAAGAAATCATAGTTAGAATGAACAATGGCTATGTTGTGTTGGGATACACAATTACAGCACAGTATTGGTACCAAACACAGAGTTCAATAGCAAGGATGAGGAAGAGGCACATGTTCTCCAAACCTGCTTTACTTTCACAGCGAGCACCGTGTCTGTGGGTTCTGGAATAGCCAAAAATCAGTAAAGTTGTATCAGCCTCTATTTATTACTTGATATATATATTTGTTATAATACATTGTATCATTAATTTATTTTTTGGTGCTTCATTATAGCCCAACTTCTCTACCCTAACAGACATTCAGCTCACAGCATGTCATTAAAAAAGTCAGAAGTGGAGTTCAGAGCTTCTTCACAGCCCTGCTAATGAACCTACTGCACTGGCATTAATGACATATATACATCCAGCTTTGAAGAAAGGAACAGACACAACACCAGGGAGAGCGAGATAGAGGGGGGTGAAATTAATATATGTCGGGAGAATGTGAGCTTGATAGAGGAAAAGACGTACAAAGAGAACAGAGAAAGAAAAAAAAAGATGTGGAAAAGGAGAAAAAAGAGAAGAGAAATAGAAGAAAGTAACAGAGAGAGTTGAAAGAATTAGGGAGAATGAGAGAAGCAATGAAAAGAGGAAAGAGTCTGAAACAGATGAATAAGATAAAGGGGAAAGAGATAAGGAGAGGGAAAGGGGAAAGGAAATGAGAGGGAGAATAAAGACAGAAGAAAAGACAAAAATGGGGGATACAAGGTAGGAAAGAGAGAATACAGAGACAAGTTAGAAGAGAAGAAAAGAGAGAGATGAAAAGAGAGATGATAATGTGTGGAGAAAGAAAAAAGAAAATCAGAAAGAGAGAGACAGAGTAAGAAAACTTAAAAAGAGAAGGCAAAAGAATGAGAGTGCAAGAGAGGGAAAAAGAGTAAAGGGAAGAGGAAGAACAGAGTGGAGGAGAGAAGCACAGTTCATGTTAAACGCAGCAGTGCAGCGAGTGAGGGTGGCTGCCATACAGACATTAGGAGTTCTCCTCTCTCTCTCTACTCTGGCTAATGCACCTCCACCCTTCAGCCCCTTCACACAGGCCATTCCAGCTCAGCTCCACCAAACACGGTAAACTGTATAAATCCTCTATTCAAAAGGCCTGAAAATTGAAGTCGACCCCACAGGTTGGCGTGCCTCCCTTCAGGAACCTTCCGAAACCCCTTTAGTGCTCTCCGTGGAACACCTAAGCAGTTTGATTTAATGTAAGGAGAAAGGAGAAGGGGTGGGGGGTAGATTAAGGCAAAATGTTTTTATTAACCTTGCGCGGCACTGCTGTGCATGGCAGGGTCGGTCTGCACCAGTAAACTGTGAAATGGCTTCGCTGGTTTGGCCCACAGAGCCACGGCGGGTTAGTGGAGATATTGTATGTGTGTGTGTATGTGTGTGTGTTTGTGGAGTTGTGGGTGGGGGAGTGAGGTGGCCTCCATTTCCAGGGATATTAATAATAAAACGGATTCATAGACAGGGCAGAGTCCTCCCCAACCCCCAATAACCACTCCAGGGCTCCATTTATGGACATGTCAGAGATACTCTCGCTCAGTTAGAGGGGTTTTCATGTGTTTGAGTGAAGGCTGCATCTAAATGAACCTAAACTGAAAGAAATAAACAGATTTAAAGACTGAGATATGCAGCCTATGTATACTTTTTGCCAAGTTTGGTGACACTTAGCTTAGCTTTTTAAATGTTGATCATCACAGATGTGCATGTTCTTTCAGACAGTTTGCAATAATGTAGAATCCTGAATATTATCCAGGTTTATTTTGAGGGGACAAAAAACAATATTAGTGATTATGTTAACTTATGGTACTAAATGGCACACAGTTCACAAATATTTTGAGGTCCAATACCATATTTTTAAGTCAAGACTATCGACTATATATATATATATATATATATATAAAAATACTTTTTGATTTTACAGAACCTTTTCAATGTCTGCTGCATCAGCCAGCAGGTCCCAAAACAGCAACCATTAGAACTTATATGCATGTTTACATGCGTGAATGCAAAAAATCTTCCTTTTTAACCCATTCAGTATTTTATTTTTTTAACTTGTTTTAAGAGATTTTATCCAGTCAAATTCTCAACGTACTGAGAGATAATAGACTGTTAGAATGCTAACATGTAAACATAAAGGGTGGCTGAACTTCTGAGTGGATAACTTGCATCCAATCAGCATGTAGCTTAATTTATGGCACAATTTTCAAATACGGTAAAATGTTGCTGGCTTTACTGTCAAATCTAAGTATGTAATAAAGTTTCAAAAGCACGCAGAGCTACTGTATTGTGGCGTTAGTTACGGCTGGGTAGGCTAAAATTGATTACTCATTATTTAAAGGTTTGTACATGTCAATATTCTTTTACTGAGCGTTTTCTTTTAGTTAGGAACTGTTACATCCTGTTCTCTTGCAGGGACCGCTATTATGAAGGGCTGTTTTTAATTTGAGAGAAGCTCTGACAGGCTTGGTGACTAAGCTAGTATAGGTGGTGTGGGCTAAGGAAATTTCATAAATGATTATTAGACTTCATTCCTCAGGCCTTCTAAAGACAGGTGCATATCCTTCTAAAGTCAGGTGCATGTCTTTTTAAAGTCAGGTGCATGACCTTCTAAAGGACTGTTCCTTAGGCCTGTTAAAGTCAAGTGTATGGCCTTCTAAAGTCAGGTGTATGATATTCTAAAAGACTGTTCCTCAGGCCTTCTAAAGTCAGGTGTATGATATTCTAAAAGACTGTTCCTCAGGCCTTCTAAAGTCAGGTGTATGATATTCTAAAAGACTGTTCCTCAGGCCTTCTAAAGTCAGGTGTATGATATTCTAAAAGACTGTTCCTCAGGCCTTCTAAAGTCAGTTGTATGATATTCTAAAGGACTGTTTCTCAGGCCTTCTAAATGACTGTTCCTCAGGCCTTCTAAAGTCAGTTGTAAGATATTCTAAAGGACTGTTCCTCAGGCCTTCTAAAGTCAGGTGTATGACATTCTAAGGGACTGTTCCTCAGGCCTTCTAAAGTCAGTTGTATGATATTCTAAAGAACAGTTCCTCAGGCCTGTTAAAGTCAAGTTTATGGCCTTCTAAAGTCAGGTGTATGATATTCTAAAGAACAGTTCCTCAGGCCTGTTAAAGTCAAGTTTATGGCCTTCTAAAGTCAGGTGTATGATATTCTAAAAGACTGTTCCTCAGGCCTTCTAAAGTCAGGTGTATGATATTCTAAAAGACTGTTCCTCAGGCCTTCTAAAGTCAGGTGTATGATATTCTAAAAGACAGTTCCTCAGGCCTTCTAAAGTCAGTTGTATGATATTCTAAAGGACTGTTTCTCAGGCCTTCTAAATGACTGTTCCTCAGGCCTTCTAAAGTCAGTTGTAAGATATTCTAAAGGACTGTTCCTCAGGCCTTCTAAAGTCAGGTGTATGACATTCTAAGGGACTGTTCCTCAGGCCTTCTAAAGTCAGTTGTATGATATTCTAAAGAACAGTTCCTTAGGCCTGTTAAAGTCAAGTTTATGGCCTTCTAAAGTCAGGTGTATGATATTCTAAAGAACAGTTCCTCAGGCCTGTTAAAGTCAAGTTTATGGCCTTCTAAAGTCAGGTGTATGATATTCTAAAGGACTGTTTTTCAGGCCTTCTAAAGTCAGGTGTGTGGGCTTTTAAATGACTGGTCCTCAGGTCTTCTAAAGCCAGTGCTGACTCACCTCTGACTGTAAGTGTAGCTGAAGCCTCCACTTTCCCCACACGGTTCTCCGCCACACAGGTGAACGTTCCCTCATCACCTGCTGAAGCCTTCTTTATCCGCAGCACGTAATCCTCCTTATCGTACCTAATATCATACCTGCAACACAGCCAGGGCAAACAAAGGTTCAGTACGTCCCTGAAATTGAACAGTTCTACTGGGTTAGGTACACAGTTCAGCCATTTGATTCTTAATCACATGATTCCAGTTAATTTAATGGCACACTGAAACCTTTCAAGCTGCATAATATGGTCTGGGTTCCAATATACACATTCTGCATGCTAAGTACTTTGGTTCCTTTTTTCAGAGGTGACAATACATCAAATGCAGCAGTACTGAATTGCAGGGTTAACGTGAAGCTTCATTCAACATCATCAAGAGAGAAACAATGTGTTGAAACAACACTCTTCTTTTTACTCGGATGAGAAGATGCTAGATCAATTATTCAGCAATGACACACTGCAGAGAAGGAGAAGGAGAAGGCTTTCAGCTGGAACCCAATGCTTTCAATATTTATGAGGCATCTGCTGTGGCTGCTGTGTGTGTGTGTTTGTGTGTGTGTATGTTAAGTTAAGGTACAAAAGGCATATTCTTAATGTACAGTGGTGTGCAAAGAGACCACCCTTTAATTTCCACTTAAGACAGACACAATATACTAGATACTATATATATATATATATATATATATATATATATATATATATATATATATATATATATATATATATATATATATATATATATACACACACACATAAGTCATTTTCCAGCGTTGGCATACAAGTAGAAAACACATATTTAACATTGTTGGGTTTTATTTTGGGTTTAGTAAGTTAGAATTTAGTTTTAGAATTTAGTTACTTTTCACAATTTAAGCAATCACTAACACATTAAATGGCGATGAGGTCTGGACTTTTCTTCATTTTATTCTGAAATGTGAAGAGTGGAGGAACCATCAGTTCCTTAAAAGCCTTTCAATGTGTGGTTCCTTGATGAACGGTATTTGTAAATAAGATGTAGGTGTGAAGAAGCTTCTTAATGTCTGAAGAACCTCCACACTCCTCAAAAATAAGATGCCAAAAAGGGCTCTTTGCACAATAAAATGCAATAAAATACTAATTTTTCTTTTCCTAAATAATTGGAAGAAGGAATATTTGGTAAATAAGATATGTGAGTGTGAAGAACCTCAAAATTTACCCTACATAACAAAAAGGTTCTAGGAAAAAACCTAAAAGAAGCAATTTATAAGGATAACAACCTGATGAATAACAATACAGTACAGCCTATCTACAGAAAGTTATGGTGTCCATCCCTTTCATAGGAAACATGGAAATACCCTTGTTCCACTGTGGGAGCAGTGATATTTCAACATCTTCTCATGTTGGTGCCCTTAGACTGTTTTAGAGTCTTTAGGCTATGTGCTGTTTGTTTAAACCACTTTTTTAAAGTGGGAGAGAGAGTCATGATGAAAGGAGTACTCCAGAATCTTTTAGTCTTATATATCTGCCAAATATATACAATACATTTTATTGGCAATGACAGCAATTTGGATTATTGTTCCTTTGTGTTTAGAGAAGAACAGAAAACATGTAGACTTAAATTCCATTCTTAACAGAGAGTAATGGGAAGGCGCTGAATTTAATAAATAAAAAATAAACAACAAACAAAAAACCAAAACTGATGCACTGATAAAGTCCTGAATATTCTCCACAGAGCAGATCCTGAGCTTCACCAGAAGAAATCCAGCGTGCAAACAGGCCACTGGAGCCAAAATGGCCACAGGATGGCAGGCAATTAGGGGCCAACTGTAGAGAAAAGCCTGAGACCGTCCAGTCCAGCTCCACAACACTGACAGCCCAGGTCTACCACAACACTGTGGCCTACTGACAGCTAAAGGTGACGTCCCTATACGTGTGTGTGTAGAGGGAGGAAAGTGTGCTTGAAAAGTTGACAGGTCTTGTATGGTGGTCTTCTATGTTGCTATAATTGGTAGCCCATGTGGATGAGCATGTGTGTGCGTGAGTGGTGTGAAGCTAGTCTGGCAGCATTCGTCTGACAGCCAGACAACAAACTGTCTGCAGTCTGTCACTCAAAACACTGCATTACTCAAAGTAGAGGGCAGAAGGAGGGTCTAATGCAGCTTTACAAGACCAAGATTTCATACTTTATAAACACAAACTGCAACACGTACCAAAACAAAGACGCTCCGAAAGCGCTCGGACACTTTCTTGTCTTAAGTCATGACGGCCAAATTCGGCTGTTAGCTGAAAAAGAGTGTTTTAGGGGAGTGATCTGAGGCGGGGTCGTGTTAGCAGCTTTAAGCTAGCTTGAGAGGCTGAACGGGCAGAACTATTAAAAGTGTAATTAGGCAGAGAGAGAGAGAAGAATGTGTCACTACAGAGGCTAGAACAAACAACAGTAATCAAAGCATCAGGTTCAGGTGCCCCTTCTTTCTTAACTTCACCTGCTCAAACCTTAGAAGCTACAGTTATTTAATTTCATTTAACTCAATTTAAACATTGCTGCTGTCTGTACATAATCATATCTCCATTGCTGTTGTCCAGTTTAAAAAAAAATATATAATATGCCTGTTGAACTGTGTGTAGATTTTATGATTAATGGATCAAAAGAAATGACACAACATTATTTGTAAAAAGAGTTATATTAACATTAAAAAGAATTTTTTTGTAAAGGTAGAACTGTACAAATCATTTAGAGGTTCAGTCAACGTTTTCAACAATATTAAACTAATTCACTTTCAGATAAATGTAAATGTTTTATATTTCCAGGATGGTAGACACTGAAGAACAGAGTAGAAGAACCTTCTAAAGCTGGCCTTTTAACTAGCTACATATCGTGTTTAGTTCTGCTAAAATGAAGTCTATATTTATATATTTTAAAAGTAGAGATGAAATCTCTAAAATACCCTCTAACTAAATATGTAAACATATTATTTGGTGAATATTTACTAAAAAGGTTAATTCACGCTTAATAAATTATTTCTGTGTATAAAATCAAAAAAGTATAATGAGTCTTAATCTATTATGCAATTAGTAAGACAGTAACAAAATAAATCTAAATCTCTACTTAATTGTAAATCATCCAAAGTACACCAGTGTAACCATGAACTCTACTAGGGGTTAAATAATTCTAGTGGAGTCATCTCATTCATTTCAGTGCATTCCTTAACTATGACTGCTTGCTTGACCTTTTATGACAGATACTTTGAACAGCCACCAAAACAATTAATGGACTCTTTCATGAATAAACACTGGCGTGCTCGCTCATCACTGGCCGTGTGTGTGAAATAAAGCTTTTATTCTATGAACGACAGCGGAGGATGAACGACAAAGCATATTTTGGACCAGGCTGTAGCAGATAAAGTAAACATAATGATGGATGGAGTGTCCTTACTGTCAGAGCCGGAGGCAAAGTCGGAAACACAGTGAAGGCCTGATGACAGTGTAATTACACACACACAACACAGCAGAGCCAGTACAAGCCTGCACACACACACACACACACACACACACACACACACACATATATATGTATATATATATATATATATATATATATATATATATATATATATATATATATATATATATATATATATTTATGCACACACAATTGCCTCATCTATATGATTAGATACAGATTACATGCAAATACAGATTGCATGAAATGCTGATACGCTTCATTAATTATGTTTAATCAAGAAACAAAATTAGCAATGTTTAATTACAAATAGTTTCAAAGTATAAATTTATATTTGGTTTCATCAAAGAACAATACACAAATTTCAGCTCATCAGTACGTTGCATTTGGAAAATGCAGTTCATGTTTGTCAAAATAGATTTCCTCCTAAATGAGAAAAGAATTGTCACTGTTCCAGATTATATGTGGCCATCTATAAAGAAAAAAACTAAACAAAAAACAAACAAAACAGCTTAATCTAATGTCTTGATTTAGCACTCAGTCATGAACTAAGCTGGACTTAACACAACAGCAGAGTATTCATTACGGGAGATTTTGAGAGTTCTCAGAGTACTTTGTGCAAACAGGCAGAACAATAGCCTCTATAAATGCTCTGCCCACCAATGGGCTCTGCCATAGCCAGCGGTCTGAGATTGAACAAGCTTTACTGAGGAAAAAAAGAAAATTACAAGACTGCGAGATTTGCTGGTCAGTTTTCAAATATAAATCATAGCGGATGTCAGGTGTATTCTCAGCGCTGTACAGATTTATCATGAAATCATGAAAATTTCTATTACACACTTCTTCACATTTCCACAAGTCCCTACACATTTAAAAAAGATATTAGTTTCACAACAAAATCCTTTTTAAAGTGGATTTCACATTAACAGAATTATTGATGCCAAACGTAGTATAATTCTACTTTAAATGAAAAACACCAGGCTATTTAACTGAGATTTGGTCGGTAAGAATATAAGTTGGGGAAGGACACATTACCTCAATGCCTAACGTGCATTGTTAATAGTATAACACTAAAAATATGTACCACACACTGCAAACATGCAGCAGTCTATATTACTGTGTTACGATGTATTTGGGTAAACAGCAGCAGACCGCTGGCAGCAGAAGGACTTGTGCAACCCTGAACACGGGAGCACTAACATCTGAGGAATACAGTGAGGAGGCCTGAGGGTCTCAGACTGAGCTTCATGCCTGGCTCAGACCTACAGGGAGCAGATAAAGATGAACAGAATCATGTTTAACTAATAAGCATTAGAAGAAGAAGAAAAAAAGTGTGTATTTCATGAGAAGAGATGGAAAGAACAGCAAAAGAGGGAAGCTGGGAAGTCTGAAGAGAAAGCCGTGGTCTTATCTCCAACAGCCCAGGGGCTCACTGTGTGGGGCCTAAATCCCTCTACTACCTCCACCCCCTCTGTGCCCCCATATCTGCCCTGTTTGAGCCCCACAGTCTTCAGGTTTATCAGCATTCAGTTGCCTGACCGACCTTTACAGAGGCTTTCATGTGCCTGTGTGTGTGTTTGAGTGTGTGTGTGTGTGTGTGTGTTTGTATGTTTTTAGGATAAAATGTCCTGACTATGGAGAAATACCAAACAAAACAAAAACAAAAAAGGTCCTCACTCACATAAAATTATGTTTTTTTAATAACAAACTGTATATAGGTAATAAATATAGTTAGTTTTTAAATGTTTGTTTAAACTTTGTTTTACACAATAAATTTAGACAATTCACCAAATAACAAACAGCAGAAATTAATAAAAAATAAAGTAGTGTCTTGTTAAAGTGTCAGTCAAAATTCACTGAACATCCGTTCTTCTTGTAGGCTTGCTTTAAATTTTTCTTTCCAAATAAATCAGGAATCCCAATGTTTCTGTCTTTGAACATTTTGTTTTAACGTTTGAAAAGCCACTAATCCTGAGTAGCTGAGCCAGGTATGTTTCAGTAACGTCTACGTAGTTACTTAGTCTGAGCTAAAGTTAATCCACACTGTATAGTCTTTAGCTGGCATAGCAGCCCGCTGGCTGGGCTTGTATGTCCACTAGGCCCGTCTGGGATGCATTTCCATTGGTCAGCTGTATCACAACTCTATGCTTCAATCAAACAAGAAAAAAAGGAAGAGATGAACACTCTTTAATTTGTGACACAATAAAAGTGATTAATTATAGGCTAGATAGATTTGGTATTGGTACTGATTAATATCACGTATCTGTAAATTTCAGAGGGGAAAAGTGGTACTGATGTATCCCTACACATGGATTCTGACACTTTATTAAAAAGTGTGTGTGTGTTCTGTAAAGGATGACTGCCTGGATAAAGGCCGGTGTAATGCTGTGTGACACACTTGACAGTGTTGTGCTGAGTCTCAGCTTTCTCTAATGTTTTTTCTTCGACTCCTCAGCAAAAACCTAACCAACTGTATCCTCTCCTTCCATTAATACATACATCTACAGCTCATGAGTGTGTGTGTGTATGTGTATAAGTGTGTGTGTCTGTTTATATACGCAGTTTGGTAAGGCAATCTGGTTATGACTGGTTCTCAGTCTGCTGAAGGCACATACATCCTATCAATGAAAGGAAATGTGTAAAAATGTTGCTGTTGTTGTGCACTGACTCTACAAATTGGTCAAAACTGGCTTTTCATAATACTCACAGTCACTCAGTGTTTTAAAATAACATCTATAACATATACAGAAAGGCATATCATGACATAATTTATTGCGATAACAATAACATGTCATTCAGCCAGCTTCTCACTGGACATACCCATTTGCAAAAGGCTACACTGTGGCCACAAAAATGTTCACATGGGATTCATATTACACCGTCATCAGCTGCTTGTACTACTGACACAAGACAAGATGGATCCATGAATCATCCTGTTTGTGACCCTACCATCTGTACCTCGCAGCAGAAAGCGTGATTTATTAGACCAGGCAAGTTCTTTTTCTTTCAAATCTTCAGTCAAAATTTGGTGATCACGTACCCACACTGCCTGATCTCATCTGACAGAAGTGGACCCTACTGATGTAGACCATCTGCTTCACAGGTTGGCATAAGAGTCAGTCTGCACACCCGTGTTGTAAAAAGCTGTTAGTTGAGTCTGAGTTGGAATGAGTTGGCAATGATCACTCTTATTAACAAGTTTGAAGAAATTGAGATCTTCTTAGGAGTGGCCTTCTACTGTCTACTATTATGTTTAAGTGTGCAGGTATATGTAATACTGAGACTCCTCTTCATTTTTATTTCATATGTACATTTAGTTAGTCAACTTCTAGGGTTCTTATACAGACAAGTCTACAGGAACAGTACTACACTCAAACACCTCTCTTTCCACTTCCATATATAATACAAAACACTTCTTTTGGTTTCGAACCTTTCCGTTCTATCCGTCAGGTCCCACACTTTTATAGGATTTTAGCATTGCAGGCTCAGAACTCCAGAACATTATCCCTCTACAATAACATTATCATAATAATTATTATGTATGTAACGGTTACAACTATTTAGTGTATCTTCTCTTTGCCTTCATTGCAGCTTTCATTCTTTTCAGAATGGTTTAAGTTTCCAAAGAAATATGGAGTATTTTTTCATCTCCAAACTTCTTAGACACTGGTTGCTAGACAAGAAAGTCTAGACTCTGGGGTGGCCAGTCAGTTGTTCTGAGAACACCAGCAACTTCCTTTCCATCCTCCTTTCTTATGCAAGTAGTTTATCTAGAAACTAATCTTTTCCCTGAAAAGACTAATAAGTTGTATCTAATGACATTTATGACTAGAAATCCCATAAATGAAATGTATCATACATCACTCTGTAAGTACTGCAGATACTGTAGTGCATGATAATCCTGATCCGACACCAACAATCCTGCTGAAAAATCTCTTATTATTATTATTCCTTTCTCCCATTATGGTATTTGCTATAACAACTAAACCCTCTCACCATGTTTGTACGCGAATAGCAGGTACATGATTCAGTGTTTGAACAGATACAGTATAATAGAAATGTGGCCAATTGGATTCTTGTGGATGCATCATGGGTAGGAGGCTGGATTTTCAAAAGGCAGGCTAAGGTGCAAGTTTGTGTGTGTGTGTGTGTAATTGTGTAACATGAAGGTTGACTTTTCTTTGACTGGCTGTCAAACACAGTTACTTTGATGTTAGACATTTAGATAAGTAGAGAAACAGAGAGAGAGAGAGAGAGAGAGAGAGAGAGAGAGAGAGAGAGAGAGAGAGAGAGAGAGAGAGAGAGAGAGAGAGAGAGAGAGAGAGAGAGAGAGAGAGAGAGAGAGAGAGAGAGAGAGAGAGAGATATTAAAAGTGACGCTCCCACATGCAGGCAACAAAGGGAACTGCGAATGTCAAAATTAAAATAGTCTTCGGCTTCAAAATAAAAAGAAGAAATAAAATAATAATGATGAAACACATGTTTTGCCTCGTCTAGGTCTCATGGTAATTACGAGCAGCGTGATTATGATTAATTCAATAATTCGATTGTCATTGTTTCCTTGCCCAAACCTAATTAACTTCTAAATGTGCTTTACAAAAACAAGAAAGAAAAAGTGTGCTGGCTTCGTTAATGTCAAATTTAGTCAATGTAGCCTTCGTTATAATAATGAGGAGAAAGACAGGAAAATAATTCTAATGAATGTAATTATTTCAGATAATAAACAGATTCACTACAATTTGCTGAAGGTACAATGAGCAATATTCAAAACATTCATAACAACCATGACCTAGTCAAAGTACACAGAGCAGAAAAGTTCCAGTTATTATATAACAAGTAAGTCAAAATATGAGCTTAATTATGCAACTAATGAGCTGTAAGAAAGTAGATGGCTAAGGACAGACTGTGGTTTGACACAGGCACTTAACAAACATGCCATGATAACTAAAACCTACAACCTGTCTGCTTTGTTATCTTTCATCTGAGGGCAAACACGTACAGCAGCAGTGACCATGTGCTGTCTGTAAAGCAGGAGACTGGCTGACCCTGGCTAGCAGTGAGTCCAAGTCCATCAACCACAGATATGAGTTGGAGCATGTCGATCCTGTGTTCTGAGCTTTCACTGATCCATTCAGTAAGGCTAGGCTCAATATAATATATTGCCCATTGTTAACCCTCCAGTAACCCTTTACTGCCCAGATTACCAGCTTTACATATTATTATAAGATTTTGTTCACACTTAAACCAGAACGTGCTTTTGGCTGCGTTTTATATTATAATGTTATGTAATGCTGCTAACATGGACAGTAAACAATAATGATTTGTTTAAAGCATTAACACTAGATAAATACTAATAAACAGTATTTTGTGATGTTTTAGCTTAACTACATTCAAAACCATTTCTCAGAGAAAAACAGTATTTCCAGTTACCATCCAATATCTGGCTTATCTAAGCAAACCTAAATTAAATAGCTGCTGCTAGTGAAATTTAAAAACACATGTAATAAAGAAATAGAATGTAATAAGAATCAGGAACCAAACTAGCATTCATCTAATTGCAACCAACACCTCAAACCAAATGTCTGTCTGGCAAGCCATTCTTACGATCTGGTGATGGTGTATTCAGCTTGTTTAAATTATCCACTAGAGCATTTATTAAGAATGAAATGCATCAGTGTGCAGAATCTGAGCTTTGGTGTGCTACAATTGTTCCTTTACTGTGTTATACACTCAGTCTAAAGTTAATACATGCATTTCCATATATTTCAGTTTTTTTAAGCACAGCAGTTACCATTTGCGGCATGTAAAAATAGAATAGAATAAATGTACATTAATGCCTCAAAATTGCTTAGAATATAGAATCCTTCCGTTTACTTACACTGAAGATAAATAATGGTTTTACCTTCTTGTGTAAAGTTACTATTTTGTAGAGTGGACAGCAAGCTATTCAGTAAGACCTCAATGCCTATAAAATGACAAATGTGTGAATTATATTGCTTTAAAGCAGCAAATTGAATATGAATTTTAAATGACTTACATCAAACATATATATTGTGTGTGTGTATATATATATATATATATATATATATATATATATATATATATATATAATGTATAATGTAATGTTTTACAGAAAAAAACATACTAACCACTGACATAAACAGAATTAACTTGCTTAATTCAGCCTAAATATTACACTACAGGAATCATTTTCCACTCACTTACTGAAACAAATACAACTCTAAAACATTCACACCAATTATGTATTTGTAAGAAAATGTAGATATCGTTGTAGGGCGGTACATCTTCCTATGTTAATGGCACTCATTTGCATCAAAACAAATTAAATCTTTTGATATATGAAAAGTAATTGTACTTTATTAGGTAACAAACTATATTATAGTAGCAAAATTACAAGATATTGGTCAATAAGCATACAGACCAACTACTTCCTCCTTCCATATATAACCCTTTATTTGTTTTTATTGACGTCTCGATCATGTGAGAACTCTATGGAGGTACCCCGAGCGTGGCCTGACTGATCCTGCAGAAGAGAAAAGGTTTCGGAGTCGCTTCAGGGCGAGATTAGTCTAAAGGCATTCTTCATCTCTGGCCTTCTATAAGGCTAAGTCCAGGTTTCAATGAAGAAGCCTCAGGCCACAGGAAATGCCTGACTTCTCTCAGCCCAAGCCAGAAGCTCACCTGTGCAGCTCCACCTGTGGCTCTATACAGCTTTGTGTATATAGACACACTTAAGCTCATTGTCCCAGCCCTGGGGACCCAGCTCACAGCAAAGACATGACAGAGAATGCAGCTCAGAGCCCAGACAAAATGGGCTGATGATACCAGGACAGAGGTCATTAACCCTTAAACTGCAAGAGCCTATACTTCAGTTTCTCAGTCTCACAAGTACACATACCTTTAATATGAGCTTCATAGTCTTCAAATAATTGATACATATTTTAAAAAGGTGTAGATCCTTGATCTCACAATGATTTTAGTAGATTCAGTTTAAACTGATGAAGTTCTCTCACAGCTTTTTGGTGTGCTATTATGTTTCTATTACAGAATATATATACAGAATAATTATTTTTTTATTTAAATGAGCATGTAATTCAGATGAGTTAGAGCTTATTACCGTTTTAAGTGTTTTCAGTAACCATAAAACTTGACTGATGTGACATATTCATACTCATGTCTTCTCTTGCTCATTAAGGCAGAGCAGCTTAGGGTAGTTTGTGAGACAATTTGAATCGATTCAGTTCTTCAGACAATGATGCAGTGCACCATGAAACCTCAAACTTCACCACAATTCGATTTAATTGATGGGACTCCAAATACTATTGTTACCACGATAATGTCATAAAGTGTTTATACCTTCCGCGGGGGACATCCACATCATCTTTCCTCCAACGGACAGATGGCTGAGGATCGCCCTGCACCTGACAACGAAACTCTACCGCTTCGTCCTCCAGGACCACCTGGTTTATAGGCCTCCGTAGGAAGGTGGGTCGTTCTGAAGAAAAGGAAAACATGTAGGGTTAAATGAGATTCGTTTGTGACTCAGTAGTGCAGCATGCATCCAGGACTACACAGTGAGTGGTCCTATGTGCTGAGGATGAGTCTGAACAGGCCCTGTTTGACTTGACATGAGAGAAGAGGGAAGGGGATGGGTTTCAGATATGATACCTATGACACATCTGATTACTCAGTGAGAAAGCTATGTGGGAATGTTTAGCAGAAACTCATTATCGGTGGCAAAACACTTGAAACATTTACACACTGAATTCAGCACTTAGAACGTTACACATCTGAGCACACCTCTTAACCTTTCAGCTGCCAGGACCTTTCAGCCCATGCTTCAATCTCAGCACTCTTTCATAGTAGTGACAGAATATCTAATAAAATAAAACATACATCAGTCCTTACCAAAAACAGTGACCTGAGCAGTCTCACTGTCCCTTTCTCCCACCATGTTGGTGCCCACACAAACATACATGCCAGCGTCACTCTTCCTTGTGTTCGAAATCATCAGTTTGCCTCCCCGAATCTGCAGTGAAATAGACAATCACAGTATACATACACTGAGGAGTGACGTTTACCCAAACTGCAAGACCAGAGCTTTTTTCTTTTTGAACTTAATAACAAATCAGCATGTGAGCCAATACGTTTACTATCACGATACAAAAGAAGCACCATGTTGTCTTTGAGAAATCATATGAACAGTGAAGGTGAAGAGTAGATCAAACAGCAGAAACAGTTTAAATGCTTTGGCCTTTTTTCTTAAAGAACTGAAATGTAATTAGCTACAAACCTACACAGACTTTAAAGGTAAGTATGTATCACCAGAAGTTCAAACAAAGAAGTGTTAGTGTTAGTGTAACCAGGAAACAGCCACAGGTGCAAGCGCGTACCTTTATCCTGTCATCCTTCTCATCGATCCGCACTTTGTCCTTTTTCCAGTAGATGGTGGGCTCCGGGTGGCCGCGAGGGGGAACGCACTCCAAAATGGCCGGCTCCCCTGCTGCAACCACCACATCTGTAGGGTTCTGTCGGAAATCATCCCGCAGCACTGAGAAAAAAGAGAGAGAGAGAGAAAAAAGAGAGATAAAGTATGCATATTTGTATATCACTCCTGTGTTTTAACAAATCGTCCAAAATTGACATCAAGTTATTGTTTTGGAGAAACATTTTCTTTATGTCAACAAATCCTGCATTAAATTCAACTGAACTGTGAGTGAGCAGAGAGAGAGAGAGAGAGAGAGAGAGAGAGAGAGAGAGAGAGAGAGAGAGAGAGAGAGAGAGAGAGAGAATTTTCCAAGAGGATAAGCAAATTACTTGGAATCTTAAATGCATTTCTATGACATGAAGTTATACACAGTAGAAGATTTCAGAGACGCTCATTTTGATATCATTATAAATTGCATTAACCACAATTCCCCACGCTGCTCATCTCTACAAATCACATCGTTACTTTACACATTTATCTTTGTGTGACAGGTATGATGCCATTTGAAGTTTCATTTGACTGGGCAAGCACAAGTAAAAGCTAATTGGACTTAATGGGCCTCCCTATGGAGACAGCAGTACAAACACAGAGAGAATGCCCTCAAGCTTACTGTCACTCATATGTGGGAGAGTGCGTACACACACACACACACACACGCACACACACACACACACACACACACACACACAGTCGGTGGGTGGCTAAATCAGTACACCCTGCTCTCTAATCACCCTTAGGTAAACTTTCATCTCACAGGCCGGGTGTCCAAACAGAACGAGTGAGGCAAAGTGCTTAACACTGGGGGGTCACGTCATTATCAACGACAAGCAAATCAAATAAATAAATCAACCAACCTGTACACCACTGCTATCACCTCGAAGGCGACATGTAGCTAGTACAGGCTGACATTTATTCGTGCTATATGTTAATAGGCAATTATAATAACAGATTTTCAAACCTTTACTGCTTTCATATCAAACCCCAGTGCCTAGCGTTTCACATTAAAGACAAATCCCTACCAGAGAAACGTCTAGAGTAAGCAATGATCACAGTGGGGGTCACAGGAAGCAGACGTCTGAGAAATGTAATGCCTCTAAAAGCTACATTACATGAAGTTATTAGAGAAAATAGTTACAAATTGACATTGTTTTACAGTTAGAGATAGAATTTAACCGAGACCTTATTTTTAAAATACAATTCTTTTAAATATATTTCATTTTAAGAGACATTATAAACTCTGGTTCTTTTTCCCACTGCTGTCTGGAAAAATGAGTCTACAGATGTGTGTCTGTGGATCGCAACTTCTCACATCAAACCACTCAATGACTTTGTGTACATCTCAATGCCAGAAATCACTTTGTAAAATTAATGAAATTCCGATTTGCTTGCATTAAAACTAGGAAAGTTTCTAGCTTCTTCTGTAAAGTTTCCATTTCTGACATATAAAGTTTTTTTATGACAGAGACAGTCTTCTATTTGTTATATTACAACAGAATATATATATATATATATATATATATATATATATATATATATATATATATAATTGAGAGAGAGAGTTTTTTAAGCTGAGCTAGCTGTGCTAGCAAAGAAAAATCATTCAAGAAATAAAAAACTCTTTCTTTGGAACACAAAAGCTCCTCTGTGAAGTCGGCTTTTGCTCTGCATGCCTCAAACGTAGAAAAGTTTGAGTGGAGAATTCTGCCAGAGCTGCTCCTCTACACACATACAAACACACACGCGCCCTCGAACTGAGGGATGAAAGAAGGATGGAGGGATGTGGGAGGGATGTTAGATTAAGGGCTCGCAGGTTTCTAGCAGAAGTCCCTTGTGGTTTGGAGGCGAGAGGAGACAGCAGTACCCGAATAACAGGTCCCAGTGCGGAGCCGCACTGCCACTGTTTCTGAGGCTTCTCTCCAGTTTTATTTATCTGCATGGAGGAGGCAGGGCCATGGGGCAGGGGAGGAGGCTGCCAAATCTACCCCCACGATCACACTCTTGCGTGAAAAAAAAAAAAAAAAAACAGAGCATGAGGGGCAGATGCACAAAGAGTTGGGAGGGGGTGAAAAAAGTGGAATTTTAAGCGGCTAGCATCAGTCTCGGCTTTGTGTTTAAACAAGAAAAAAAACTTGCTGTTGCTTTGGAGCGATACAGCGGTGCCGACTCCAGAGACTAGAGCTTTGTCTTCCAAATTGGAACCCCGCAGTCTAAAAGCACTTACCCTACTGGGGAATGTGCTTCGCGCTGATGGCTGGGTTTAGCAACAGCATAACAGGCTAAGACGGGTTGTTTCTTTTATTGGTGATGGATCTATTCTCAGTACGTACACAGAATCATACCAGCACCGAGTGTTAAAACAGTACAATGAAAAAGAGACAGGGATCAGGCAGAGGTACGGATTTATGAGACATTACATGTCATTAAAAGTTTCCCCTGCTTCATGGATGGATGTATGGAAGGATAGAGGGTTCGGCTAGATAGACGGATGGATGGATGGATGGATGGATGAATGGGAGGATAGCAGGTTTGGCTGGATAGACGGATGGACGGATGGATGAATAGGAGGATAGAGGGTTCGGCTAGATAGACGGATGGATGGATGGATGAATGGGAGGATAGCAGGTTTGGCAGGATAGACGGATGGATGGATGAATGGGAGGATAGAGGATTTGGCTGGATAGATGGGTGATGGAGGGATGGATGAATGAGAGGATAGAGGGTTTGACTGGATAGATAGATGGATGGATGGATGGATGAATAAATGGTAGGATAGGCTGGATAGACGGATGGATGGATGGATGAATGGGAGGATAGAGAATTTGACTGGATAGGTGGATGATGGGTGGATGGATGAATGGTAAGATAGAGCATTTGGCTGGATAGACGGATGGATGGATGGATGGATGGATGGATAGAAGAATAGAGGGTATGGCTGGATGGACGGATGGATGAATGGATGAATGGGAGGATAGAGGGTTTGGCTGGATGGACAGATGGATGAATGGGAGGGTAGTGGGTTTGGAAGGATAGACGGATGGATAGATGGATAGATGGGAGGACAGAGGGTTTGGCTGGATAGATGGATGGATAAATGGATAGATGGATGGATAGAGGGTTTGGCTGGTAGACGGATGGATGGATGGATGGATGGATAGAGGGTTTGGCTGGATAGACGGACATATGGATGGATGGATGGATGGATTGATAAGTAGATAGATAAGACAGATGAGTGCAACAGATTATTTTTAAATCTGAGTAATTAAATAAAATATAAATTAATTAATGAAACAACAAGTGTAAGTAAATGAGCAGAACTATAAAGAAAAGTACTTGGACATACACTTGGACATCAGATGAACACATGAAAAAATGAATTGCATTTTCTTTCCAAAAATCCTCATTGCCCCCTTGACTTCCCTCTACAGCTTTTCCCTCTTTCTCTTTCTATCTCTCTTTCTCTCTTGTTCGGGGTGTCTCTCTATGCCTCCTCGCTGATGAATATTTATGTATTTCTCCATCTCTCCCCCGCACACCACTGAGAGCTGCATCTGTCTGAGGCTGGAGGCTAAAAAGGCCAAATCTTCTCCTGCTTCTATCTCTCCCTTCTTCCTTTTCTCCTGCAGCGCTGTTGTTTATTTATTTATTTATTTATTTATTTATTTGGGCGGTGTTTCGGGGGGGCTGGTATGCAGGCTAAATTAGTAGTTTTGCCCTTTCCTTGGCATCGTCTCAGATTCTGAGCTGCGAGGTGGAGGAGCGAGTCGAGGCGTGTGTGGAGAAGCATGGGATGGAAAGCTGAAACGAGGGATATGTGCCAAAGAAAGAAAAGACGACATATGCTACTCTGTGCTTAACTGTGTTTTTGCATACATATCCTCGCAAGCCGCGCCAAAGGCAATTAGAGCGTCTGCGTTTCTTTACTGCATGCTGTGTGATTCAGTTAGCTGAATAAAGGAGCTGGGAGCGATTCTGAGCTACATGCTGTTACCGTCCCCATCAGATTCACCCACTGTCACTGCAAGACTTCAGCCGACTGTGACCAAGAGCAACAGTTTTTCATTAGTTTCATAATACCATGAAGTTCTTTGAATGCCTTCCTGCTTTTAATAAGAGAACAAGATGTTCTATTGGTGAAAGGAAATCAACCGATACACAAGCTGTTGGAGGGAGAACTACGAGCTGAATCTGAGCTGAAAAAAAAAAAAATTTAACATAATAATTTCCCTGTCCAGACCACGCAGCCAACAGCTATCATCCAAGAGGCAGCAGAGGTCAAGAGAGGGGTCATTTTACTAAACATGCCTGCAGCCCTTTTGCACTGATACGGGTTTTCTACCACTCCAGTACACTGCAAGTGTGTGCTAGCTATTAGAGCATGTTCATCTTCAGCAAATTCCCTGTTTTCTGATAAGTCTGATAAGATTCTGATAGATTCTGAAGGTTACAGGTAACAAAACTGGCTGTGGAATGAATCCTTGTGGCACTCCACAGGTAATTTCATTATATTCAATGAGTGACTTCCACATTAACATAAAACTATCTATCAGACAGGTGTGAGTCGAAGCAGTGCATGAGTGGGGTACCTTTAAGCTCAATTGTTTAATTGGCATAAACCTAAAAGGTGCTTAACCATAGAGTCAACAAAGCAGAATAGATCCCTAGAATAGATCCTTGAGGGACTCCACAGACAAGTTTTATGCTTTTATTAGCTACTTCCCAGACCAACACAAAACTGTCAATCAGACAGATATTATTTGAAGGGTCAAGGCTGGGGTCACTTGGATAAACATGGATTCAGTCCTACTTAAGGTTTTTACAACACGCCTTGAGCCATGACAGCATTCACCCACATGTGGGAGAGAAAGGTAGAAATATGTTCTTTCTCTGCTTCACATCATCGTTACCCCTGCAGTGCACTAGCTGCAAATGACAGCTGCACAAACACTGACCCCACACTCACTAACACACTCTTACACACTCACTAACACATTCATGGAGTATCTCTGCACCTTACACCATTCAGAAGCTGATGCAATATTGGCAGTGTTGTGAAGCAGCATACAGCAGTGAATGGGAGAAACAAAGAACATAAGAATTTTATGATATCACACAAAAACCTGTACCGTCATGTATCACAGTTACTGAACAGAAACTAAAAGTGATAAACACAGCCTCTAAACTAACTGATATTCTTGAAATAAGTCTTTATAAAAGCTTAAGTGCCATGAAAACCTTTTTCAGAGGTCATGTAGTCTTCCACTCGCTGTCCTTCAGTAATGTGTTACCAACATGATAATGAGCTTTGATAGATTTGTGCTCAAACCCCCACAAGTGGATAAATCTATTGCATGCTGAAAGAGTATTCAAAGCAATGTCACAACAAACTATATTACACAGTGCTGCTTTAAGGACAATATTTACTGGAAGACAAAGTGTGGTCCTCTGAAACGTACTACACCCTCTCTTCTTTTGGAGCAGACACTATAAAAATTAGTCTGTAGTGTTTACCCCTATACAGGTTTTAGAAATGTTCTATGGGATACTTTAGTGTTTTTCCTCACTCTTTAATCTTCTGTATCAACAGTCTATGAATGCTTGCCAAGGACAATCATTTCCATATACTTAGCAAGCAGAAAACCTGTTTGCTCATGACATACTTATATAAGAAGTAAGCAGAGGCAGGTAAGAAGTAGGCAGATGCGACTGTGGTATAAGTCAGTGGGTTGTTCTGTTCTTCTTTAAGCACAGAAAAAACAAACTGAAATTACTGGCTGTGGTAATCAACCATATGCTGCAGATAGGGAAGACACAGATTAGGTTAAAACTCTGGAGTATGTGTTTAAGGACAGACAGAAAGATATGTTTGTGTTCATTTGGCTGTGATTTAGTATATACTTAAGTGAGAGTGAGTTTCTATTTAGATGGTATGGCTGAGACAAGAAGGAATTACAAGGGAAACTTTCAAGGAAGGTCAAAAGATGATAAAAGGGTGAACGTGGTCAGCAACGTCAATGTATTCACTTCTGCATGCTTTTTACGCGTGAGTGATGACTAAATCAAACCAATCACAGCGTCTTCTCTCTCTTAAACAAACACTCATTTCACGCATCTCCTTTCAAAGGCCCTATCTTGCCCAGCACTCTGTCGTTAGCTTAACGAGACCCCCGCTGGCCAGTTCAGTAATGACGGAGCACCTCACGCTGGGGCTCCAACTGGACCCCCAAAACCCCAAAAAGGAGCTTCGCCACCACTCACAAAACAATCTAATTAACTCTTAATGAACCTGCCTGTTCCCGCTGCCATCCCCAACATACACTTCCCAAATTCAATTTAGCCTAATCCCAGCTTTATGGTAATGTATAGCTCATTAAAATGTTAGTTAAAAACTCATTAAAATGCACTCAGAGACATAATGGCTTCATTACTGTGATATTGCTGAAAACCAAAGAGATAGACGAGGGTGAACAGCGAAGGAGAAGAAAGCAATGAGAGGAGAGAGAAAGAGAGAGAAAGACAGCTTTCCAATGACTTAATTGTGAGTAGAATCTGCATAGATTTGCATAATAAACGCGTACGAGGCACAGCTAACTTTTGGCGCAGCTCGGTAATTAAGCGGCCCTTACAATTAAAGACGTCTTTCTCCAAAATAAATTTGGGACCCATTTGTAGCTCTTTATAAAAGGCTCACTTTATGAGTTACTGTGTCTGTTGATAACGCAAGTCTGTACTGCTCTCGATACGTAATCGATTATCAACTATTATATATGTTGATTGGAACGCTGAAATGTTGCCATGCTGACTAATTGACATTGCTGCCAACAATTGCAGGCAATTATGAACTGTGCGGTGCTGCATTCCCAGTGCATCTTAAACCTGAACTGTACAGGTAGCTTCCCAGCTTAGGAAAAACTTCCTCCATAAGGGCCATCTGACCACCAACAATTCTTATTGATCTCGTTTCTCTGCTTTCCAAGCCCCATGGTGTCAAAGAACTAAAGCAGGCCGTGGTGGATCCACACACAGTCAGTCACTTCAAAAGCTGCTCCTACATTGGAGAGACTATTCCGTCTGCCGTTGCTGATCCTGCCTAATGAACGCCGCTCTGGAGTTCTGAGGATCAGGCAGCCAAGTGAGAACCTGATCAAAAGCCTCCTCCACAGCCAACATCTCTGCTTCTTTTTTTAACGCCTTCGCAACCAGACCGGGGTTTGAAAAGAAAGATGGGAGATGGAGAATGGCGGAGATTCCAAAGACATCAAAGGCATGAATTGGCTGATCATATGGACCATTTTCTTTTCTTTCTGTAGAGCTGTGAGAAAGGTGAACCTGCAGGAGTTACCTGCCAGGGAGCTTGCTCACTGTTTCATTCTTTCTCTTTTCTTTTTTTGCCGTTATTATCCAATTAGTTTGTCAAAATCTGGAATGTCATGCAGGCTTTTGAGGGGAATTTTGAAAAGCAGAAGCAGCCTGGGCCTTTCACAGATTTTTTTTTTAGCCATTGCAAGTTTTTGGACTGCCTGTCTGTCAGAGTGGTTTAGTTTGTTTTGGAGCTGACTCGTTCTCCACACCATTAATAGTGCAGAAGTTTGGCAAACCACAGAAAGTCAATATCTGACAAAACAGAAAGGCTTCTGCAGTGAGAGAACAAGCATTTCCCTAACCTTGCAAACCACCACCATATGGCATTACTCTCTTTCTCTCTCTCTCTCTTTCTCATTAGCTCTCATTAGGATGGATGGATAGATAAACACACCTACCTTGTCTACACTATTTGTCCACTTTATCAGTTCCATTTAGCAAACAAGTGCGCTTAGCAATCCTAGAACTACAGATTAAGTCCATCTGTTTCTCTGTTTCTCTGTAAAATGTGTTATCCCACCTTTACCCTGTTCTTAGATGTTAAGAACCCCCACAGGACCACCACAAAGCAGGTAATATCATTCACAGCACTGCATTAACACTAATGTGTTGGTGGTGTGCTAGTATGTGTTGTGGTGGTACGAGTGGATCAGACACAACGATGCTGCTTCAGCCAAAACTATTCAACTAATTACGTGCTGGAGACATCGTCCTGTGACCACTGATTAAGGACTAGACCAAGACAAACTGCACAGCAACAGATGAACGATCACGTTTGTCTTCACATCTACAAGGTGGACCAGCAAAGCAGGAGTGTCTAACAGAATGGACAGTGAGTGGACACAGTGGTTAAGAATCCCAGCAGCACTGCTGTGCCAGATCCACTCATCCTAGCACAACACCCCACCACAAAATCAGTGTCACTGCTGTGCTGAGAATGACCCACCACCCATGTAATATCTGTGCTATGGTTGGTGGTCCTGGTCACTGATGAACAGGGTAATGCTGGAGATAACTATAAAGTTAAAGGAACACTAGACATATATTTTTTTAACCTAAACCTAAAATCTGTTCACATCTGTCCTGTACAGTCAACCTCCAAACACTGCATTTTCTCTTTACTTGTTGATCTTAAAGTGTTTTCTTAGTCCACTAGTTCTCTGTTCCTCAACTTAGCACAGAGAAATTCCTATTTGTGGTAATCAATTGAATGCATGAGATGTAGCAGATATAGATATAGCTGACAAAGCCTGGAGCTTTCCTAGCATCACCTAGCATATCCAGCATCTGGTTCCACTGCTGTGCATCTGTAGAGGACTTCACTGAAAACTAAGCTCAGGCTGGCACTGTGGATTCCTGTTTGCTGGCAATCTGATGCTTTGCTATTCCTGACCTGCATTTCTAATCTCCGCCTGAGACCAGTGACATTGAGAGAGTGACCTCAAGGAGGTGTAGTAAGACGAGCCCTACCACAAAGATTCGCCAGAGGGACTATAGCTGAAACCTTGTTCAATAGCATTTACACACCACAGGCACACACACATAATTAAAGATGAGCAAAATGACAAAAATAAAACAGCATGAGGTCTGAAGTCATTTTCTTGATGCATGCTATTTATCACGTAATAAAATAAAATACTGTAGTAGCTATAAAATTTAATAACGCAATTCTGAATTTGTGAAAATTCACTATTTAAGAAACAGGAGTGATAAATGAAATGGCATAACAGGCTTGCCATTTGCCAAAAACATCTTATTTTATTTGCATCTTATCTAACCAATATATCTAATATTTTATTTTCATTTCATTCAAATAAATCTGCTTAACTTTCTAAACACAAGTAACAAAAAAGAGAATAGAGAATAAAAATAGACTGGATTTCAGATCATTAAACTTGACATCATTGTTGCACTACTTGTTAATATGCAGTTTATGAAGTTACTATACACTGACAGCTGTTGTGCTTGATAGTTTATCTCTAAATGGTATTCTCTATAAACTATATATATATATATATATATATATATATATATATATATATATATATATATATATATATATATATATATATATGATAATTGCAGTTGCTCAGGCCTCGGGATATATATTCTGAGTATAATACATCAAATTGAATCATAATTTATCACAACAATGACAGTATAACGCTGCACTGCCCACACCTGCATGCAATCTAGATTTAGTGCTATGCTAGAGCTGATTGAACTAGATGGCGGTATGTGAAAATGTGTCTCATCTTGATGGCACCTTGCTTTTAATTAAACTCTCTCTGTTGGAGACGGTGCATTAATCACCGCCCTTACAGTGCAGCCATGTGAGCATGCGTGTGGATAACTGCGGCGCTGACCATTAATGAATTATGATTTAATTGCGAGTTCATGTGTGAAACTACATGTGCATGCTCAATAACATCCAGTCCTGTATACAGAAAACACTGGCGCAGACTCTGCCATGTACACCGTGGGACAGATTTCATTAAGCAAGCGATCAGGGCTCTGAGCACTTCCTCCTCCACACTGCAGTCCTGTGGAGGGCTTAATAGCCCAAAGCTTGTGTCTGTATGTGTTGGGGGATAACTAGAGGAGGTCAGCTCCGGCCTTTCCTACCAGAGTATGAGCTGCAGTGGCTTTAATGGTGCCAGACAATCGTCTACTGCCCAATCAATACAGCCACAGGACAGTGCACATGATATCCAAACCTCCGTCCTGACCAGTCTCACTCTCTCTCTCTCTTTCTTTCTGCATTGCTTTTCTCACTCTATCCCTCTTGTCTTTTTCTCTTACTGTCCTTTCTTTTATTCTCTTTTGCTCTCTCTTAGTCGTTGTCTCTCTCATTCTCTCTCTAGCTTGTCATCTTTTCCTCATCTCTCTCTTCTATACATCTTTTTCTCCCCCTTTCTCTCCCTGTCTTCCGTGCTCTCTCTAACTGTTTTTCTCTTCCTCTAAGCCTCTCTTCTGTCTTCTCCTTCTCTTTAACGCTCTCCATCCCTCTGTTTACCTTTCTCCCTCTCTCCTCCTCACCCTCATTGCCCAAGCTGTCTTTGATTCCTTCTTTCTTCTACCCTCTTTATCCCTCCTCATTTACCTGCCTGGGTTCACTTTCTCTCTTTCTATATTTCTCTCTCATTATCTCTCTCTGCTTGAGCCCCTTATCTTTATCTTTTGTCTCTTTTTCCCCCCTTTCGCTCTTTCTTTTTATCTCTCTCTCTCTGTCCTCTTGCATGCTGTCTCTTTGTTTTGCATTCTCTCTCTCCCATAGTCCTCTTTCTCTGTCACACTCTCTAGCTGTCGCTCTCCTTTTCTTACTTGCACTCTTTTTTTCTCTCATTTCCCTCTCTTACTAGCTCTCTATCATTCTGTCTCTCCCGCTCTGACACTGTCCTCTCTCCATTCGATCTTTGTCTTGTCCTCGTCTCTGTGATCTTTCTCCCTCTCTCCTCGTCCATTTCTCTTTCTCGTTCACTTCTGTCATGTTTCTCTTGTCTTTTGCCTCTCTCTCATTCTTGCTCCTGCTATTTTTCTCTTTTATCCCTCCATCTCTCTTCTCTTTTCTTTCTCTTCTTCTTCCTTTTATTTCAAAGCTTGTCCCACCTCTCTCCTTTTCCCTTTTTTATACAGAGACTCAGTGTATAAGTGTTTCCTAATTCGTGGTACTGAATAGTGTTATATAATTTAACAACAAATTAATTATGATGTGTGTTCACATGTTAGCAATTACCAAAACCAGAAAGAATCAGAGTGAGGACGATGCTGTAACAGGTAGAAAGCGTAACACGATTGGCAGAAACAAGGCTGACAAGAACAAGCACTGTAGAGGTGCAGCCAACAGCCCTCCAGTACAAGACCATTACAACACTGCAAATACTACAGCCACGCTGGAGCTTCTGCTATCAGTGTGAATATACGTGTGAAGAAGTGAGAGAGGAAGCAGCAAGGGAGAGACGGCAGGGAGGGAGGGAGGCAGCGAGAGAGGAGGGAAAGGAGGGACGGAGGGAGGGAGAGCTGAAGGGTCTGGTGGTTAAATGTGCGTCAGCTCTCAGCGTTCATGCCGACATTAAAAATGATTTATTGATGGCTTTATGGATCTTAACGGGTGAGGAAGAGCAAAAATTAAACTGGATACGCAGATGACCTTTACAGCCGTCTGCAGCATGCAGAGAGGGAACAAGATCCTTCCTCTGCGTGCAAGCGAGAGAGAGAGAGAGAGAGAGAGAGAGAGAGATGAAAGAGTGAGCAAGAAAAGGAAATGTAATATGTGAATATTGTATGCATTAATACAATATTATTATGTTGTATCCCTCTTGTGTGCTCTCTCTCTCTCTCTCTCTCTTCCATTCTGTCTATGAATGAGTGTTTCTAAAGCTACTTGTCTGAGCACACACCCTAAGCAAAAGGATTCTATCTAGCATCGCATAAGGGGCTCTCTGACTATAGTGGAACCCTTGTTTGGTGCTGTATCCAATCTGTTCTTTGAGAACCACATACAACATGTTCTTCATCATAGAAAAGATCCACACAATCACATAAGAACCCATTTAAACAATGAAATGATTCTTTGAGTTGTCATATCTCTGCTTGTCATCACTGAATTTACTAAAGTAACTGCGTATATACACATTTAATTCTGCACCTATTCATAATCCAAATGAAGACGCTGGCATCTTAGCCTGCTCAGCGTCTCTTGCTGGAAAAAGCATTAGTTGTCTGTTCTGTTCTAATATCTGCTGCACTGAACCCCTGCTTTCACAACAAAAGTGTGGATTTTCACGGTTTAAACAAACACAAACTGTGTTTTTAAGAGTTCAGACATTGACAGTCCTGCGGTTAGAGGTGTGAAATAACAACTGCTATCACTGCTCTCCCCTGTGGCTAACAACGCACACCTACTCACATTTCCCTCAATGAAACTGTACGGTTAGGTTTCAAATGGTTCATGTTAAAGAAATACTGCAGTGTTTTCACAACCTAATCTCTATCTGCTGCTACTGTAGTGTATGGTTAATTACCATGAACAATAGTGCCTGTACTTCTGAGAAATCTTGTGACTCAAAACAATTAATGGCCAAATGCTATTTATTTTACATAGTGAAAAAATAGTGAAAATGCAAGTCGCCATTTACACTGTACCAAACTTTCATCCTAAATAGACCTAAATGACTTGTTAGATTGACTTAGGAACCTTGAGAACCTACATTTGTCTTTTCTTTTTATCTAGATTTTTGTTGCCTTTTGAATATGCTACAATTGCCAATAAATGCCATATTTTAACTTTTAGCTCTCATCTAGGTTAACTGGGTGGTCCCAATCTTGGATAATGCTTCCGCTAATTAATCAAAAGGCTGATATCTCTGGCCCCACCCACAAAAAACAGTTTCAGAGTCAGACAAATTTAGCAGGCCAAGGCTAAACCTGTGTAACCAAAAGCTAACAAGCTAGACTCTCTGTAGCTCTGTAACTCTATCGGATGTTCATTCATTTTTTCATTTTGTTTTCTTTGCGCATCACTTTGTGTGTCCATTTGCTAATCTGTTTGTCCATCTGGACATAAAATTACAGATTTTTTTTTTGTATGAGAGGCAGTTGTGTTGGACAGAGAGCTGTCAATCAGGCTGCTCATTAGCCACACCCACACAGCTCTCCAACAAGTGTGTTTTATCATATATATTATATATATTTTGAATTATATTTTGCTGGAGGTTTAATATAGCACTAAAGTAGCATATAAGCCATTTTAATATTTTGCTCTGTGTTTGCTGGAACTTTTCCATTCTCTTCTCTTTTTTTTTTTGGAGGTTTTGTTTCACCAACAACTACATACTACAGAAACAGCTAAAAACACTGGAGTTTCCCTTCAATAGTCAACATTCACTTAAAGTCAACCTGAATCAGAAATTTTTCACTTCTGCACTTTGCAAACAGAACACAGTGTCAGGGAAGTTGTCTGAGCTAGCTGAGCGTTTTTGCCTGATGACAGATTGGGGGGTGGTTAGGGTAGGAGGTGAAACATGATAACAATATTTTTGCCCACCCACTGTGCATGGTAAAATAATAAAAGCTCAGAAGACGTTTTCCAGGTGAGCAAAAGTCGTACTTTAATTAACGTGTCTAAGTGTATTTTAAATGGAATGATGTGACGACATGAACTAGCAAAGGAAAAACAAGTCAAGACTTTAATGAAACACCCTGTTACATCTAAAACAGACCACCTCCTTTTTCTCTCTCAACCACAAACATATACATGTGCGAGCACGAAGTGGACATCCTCAGCCCAGGACACTTTTCTGCCTGTGTTGAGCTACACTGACAGTCATGCTGCAATCCAATTCCTGTTAATTGCATTACAGGCCTGCAGAAGGTAATTGTGTTTGTCCTGGCTGTAATCAGCTTACTGCCGCAATGCGGTGGGGCTTTAGCGGCCGGGATGGGGCCAGAGTGGGGATCGCATCTCAACCAGGTGGAAACAGTGTCCTGAAGGAAGCTAGCCAGAGTGTGGGTACAACTTGGATGTGAGCTTCCTTCACTGCCACTTCAAACACATGCATGTCATTGACTAAACACCACACTGTGGTTAAACTGATATATATCATGACTGTGCAACATAACAGAACACAGCAGTGAACCGCTGACATGACACAGTTAAAGCGGTTATAGTTCAGTACTGTTCAAACTAATCTCTAGCTGGGGCATCTTAGGTTTGAGGTCGGTAGACAATAATTTTGATATGCACACTTGTAACACTTGTAATACAAACCCATGTGCCGTTGCTGAAGCTATCATAAGTTGATATATTAGCTTTGAGTCAATGGACTTTTTATTTTTTTTATACGCATAATAAAAAAACATCTGTGGTAAGTGACTGTACAACAGAGACGTGGAGGACAACCACTGGAAGGAAAGATGCTGGTATATTAAAAGGTCTGGTATAAACAAAATGATTAGAGTCATCTAAACTCAAACAAAAACCTCTGTCACTAAACCTCCAGTGATTGGTTAGATGCTTATGCACATACTGCAGACTTCTGTGACATCATTATTGGCAAACTGGTATTGCAATAACAACTAACAAACAAAATCTTGTGTAGAACTGTTGTGCTTCTGTAGCCTCTTCAGACCATCTTATCAGGCAAGTTGCACATAAGAGGTGGACAATATAACAGTATTTAATGGGTATACAGCAAATTTTGATAAAGAACACTGACCTACTGCATTACTTCTCCTTTAGTGCAGTACAGAATGTAAAATGTAAACCAGAAATCACTGTCACTATAATTCTGGTGGTGCTTTTAAAGTGTGTCATTACTTTTTGCATTGCGTATGGCTGACAAATTACAAAAATATGTATCGTATTTCATAAAAATGTTTTGTGTATTGTGATATATGACATTTGCACCATATTGTCCACCCTTACAGAAAATCCTGGGTTACTGGCTGATATCCACAAGCTTGCAAAATGCTGAATTACTTTCTCTCTCTCTCTCGTTCACTCACACTTTCTCTCTTGTAGTGGACGAACAGCATTAATACTTGGCCACTGCAGCTTTCCCTGTGTGGCTCGATAGCGGGGGCAGCCCTCTCTGTTTGGTTAATCATTCCGAATGAAGCCCAAAGTTAATGAGGCTACTTCTGATCCCTTCGATTTTGTCCATTCCTCAAAGCTCCATCGACTGCACGCCAGAGGGCGAGGAGCTAAAGTCAAATATAAAGAGTGACCTACATCAAGACAGAACAGCAAAACAGAACAGCTGCTCAAAGGACTCGCGTGCCCAAGACCTACACAACATGAATGAAATAAGCATTCAGGCGCTGACTTTCCATTACATAAATGTGGCGATGTTATGATACGATAACTGGGTTATGTACTTTGGAGAACTGCAAGAGAATCCAGTCCTGAAGGACTGAGAGACCCTGCTTATAGCAGTTTAGTGCAGCACGCTTAGTAAAAGAGAATACACAGTAATAGCTTATTAACTTCCCCACATACAGTAGTTCCAACAGTGCATTCAATATAATGACACATGAAAGTCAATAATCCAGCTGCTTACAATCTTGTGCTTTTATTTTCAGAGCTAATGGCAATTTCGTGTAATGCTTACAAAGTGAAAATTGACTTCAGGCTCTATTGATTTTAGATCATAATCTTAATTATTATCATACCAGACTTAATCTACACTATGCTATTGCTTCTCTATCTTAAAACAGGTTTTCTCAAGCATATTTTTATGGCATGTTTGATTGAATGTTACTGAACTGGAGGTTGTTTGTTGAGCTAAACTATTTTGCACAAATTCTATTTTTGATTTTTATTAGAAGACTGAAGAATCATTTAATACACAGTACTGTAAAATATCAATTATTTACTTAATTGCTATTCAAAGTAGAGAATATTAGCTATAAAATAACCCAACTGCATAGGGAATGAAACAGCCATTCTGAGAAAAATTTTAAATACAAACAAGAAAAAGTACACACAAAAATAAGGACAGATTTGCATCTGTCTTTCCGTCTTTAAGAATGACTCAATGTTTAAGAATGACTCAATGCAAGATTTGTACTATACTGATGAAGACATGATGACAATAAAAGATAATTCACTCCCGTCCTGGGAGGATACACCTCTCACCAAGTTCTGATTAAGTTCTCTTTGAATACTCTATCAACATGCTTGGTAACAGATTCATCCACTTATGAGGGTCTGGCATGTCTGGCATGATAAAACACACTTCTGCATGTTGCACGCAATTGCACATTTCCACCAGAGAGGTCTCCAAATCCACAAGATGATTATTATTGCATTTGGCAATAAAAGACGTCATGGGGTTAAGCAGGGACGCAGATTAGAGACATGTGGTAGAGGACTATTAATATCAGCACAAATACGCCAGTAGTTGCGATCAATACTGATTCTTTACTCTGTCAGCAATAATTCAATAAGACTGCGTCCCAAGTGTAAAGTGAGATAGGCTGCGTTGTGTTTCTTTCTCCATTGATTACATTTGTGAAGGGCTATCACACCATCATCTCAAATCTGATGGCAGCACAGAGTGGAGGAAATCTGGAAACAATAGTGGACTAGAAGGGGCTAATATAGGCTCTGAGACTGATAGAGCTATTCCACGTTCCACGGACTACTGATGAGGGTTCATTCATTTTCCTCATTATTCCCCATTATTTCATTTTAGTTGGCCTCTAATGACCTTGACGTCCGCCTCTAATGGCCTGGAGCTGACACTGCAAATGTGAGCAGGGTAACTGGTTGTAGACTTTCATTGCAATTGCCATGTGTTCACATAATATTACATTATACATATTTTTATTTGAACTGTTGCTGAATTGTAATTGAGATGCAAAAAAGATGGTCCGACATAAATGGAGTGGAACAAATAATATTCTGAGGGAGATTGAATGAAATGGAACAGGCCAAACTGGGGGATCTGAAGCCCAGTGCCGAGACGGGATCAAGGACAAAAGGGTGAGGAGTGACCGTTCTGACTGATTACTTCCAGGTCACTGAAAAGTCAAAACGATGTAATGACATTTCAGACATTTCAGAGCCAAGGGCAGCGGGGCTAAATGTGGCATTTAAAACTCAAAGAAACAACTCTTCTGGCTTGTCTTCAGGCTTTCTAAGGAATTCAAAGTTTGGGCACGGGGCGGTGGGGAAATAAAGCCACACATACCCCAGAACACAGCGGAGAGCATGTTGGAGTGCTACAAGACCAGCCACTGATTCCCCTGGGTAATGAATCTCTATTGCTGGACTGCAGACTGCTGTAAAACCCAATTAGTGTCAGTGTGCTTTCTGCTGGTTGCCTGAAAGTGAGATAACCCTTAGCACTGGGGCTAGCTAGTGGTCACCTCTTTTCCACCGCAGACGCCGGGAGCTGAAAACGAAGGAGAATTCTGCACTTAAACCTTCAGCTTTCCATTCAAAAGCTGATTTTACACTTGAGCACACTCTCGGGCTGGCCTCGACTGATTTCCATCATGGAAATCTGCGAAAGATGGGCCTATTCCATCTAGAAGGCGAATAATTAAATTGAGTATAAAATACTGGATTCCTTCTGCGAGTCAGCATAATGTGCGCCTTCCCGTCTATTTCACGCTTCAAGCGGATCTCGGCCGAGGCTGCCAGTGTCAGAGCCGTCTCACACACTCATCCCTGCCTTCAAACACCTCCATCTTCCACACAAACATGAAAGAGCGCAGGAGCGCACTTCTTTTCCTCTCTCTCTCTCCCTCTCTCTGCTTCTATCTTTCAGAGCCATGCTGCTCTCGCTCTATTCGTCAAAAGGGAAGGGGGATAAATTTGAGACATGGAAGGTGCCTCTCTCTTTTTTTCTTTTTTCATGCGTATGTGCTGCTTGAAGGTGTGCATGTGTCAGGTTGGAGCGGCGGTCTAGCTGCTAGCTAGAAAAGCACACTGCCAGGTTGGTAGATTTGCAGCATAAAAGTTAAAAAGTTGAATCCTTTCTGGCAGCTTCGTTCGACCAAAGCACAGATCAAATGCACCGGCAGGTGAACGAGGTCTTGTATAAGGCCTACATTTTTCTTGTATGCAATTCTTCCCCACATAACCATATTTATGTGGGCTTATGTACTCAAAACTGCCTAAATGTAATGTATTTTTTTTTAAATATTATTAACAACAACAACAACAATAATAATAAATTAATAAACAAAACATTTAAAAATAAACAGCAGTGCTTTTAACTGATATATGCAAATATTCCTGGCTTTGGGAGGATGCCCTGTATTGAGCATTATTCTAAAAGCAGTGCTGACTGAAACACTTCTTATAACATCAGTATGAATGACTGGGGTTAACATTCCATGGGCTAACTACATTTTTTGCATGTTATAACTTTGCAATGAATTCAAAACAGGCTGAGTTCAGAATGTAAAAACTACATTTATCAGATATATAAATAATATTTCTAAAGTGGAGTTCACCTGAACCTCATGATCTCTTCGTGAAGACTGTTTTCTTGTCTGTTGTTGTGAAGTTTGCCACTATTCTCTTGTGTATTCTGAGACGTTTCTTTTCATTTCCTTTATCTCTGAACTACTCTGGTTTGTTGTTTACCCTGTTTTTGGTTTTTCCCTTTTAGATCCTTTTGTTGCTTTCTGTCGTCTGGTTTGGAACCTTGCCTGTTGTTTGAAAATGCTTTTGGATTATCCTCTTACATTAACTGAAGCCTCAAATGTATCCCCAAACATCTGGTCCATTCTATTCTGTCACATCCAATTTAAAGAGGTTCTCCAAACTTTAAACTTTAAAAAGGTTCTTCTCACTCGCTAATGGTTTGTAAACATGGGTACTTGAAGAACCATAAAGCGAAAGGTTGATTAGGAAGACAAAAATGTTTTGTTTCTTTTAATGGCATCCCTCCAAAATACTCCACTTCTATTCAGCGCCTCTGTTTTTGTATAAGAGTGTATACAGTGGCTTCGTCAATTTCTCAATGTGTCAAAAATATCTCAAAACATTTAGAAAAGATATCAGAAAAGCACTCGAAGCATCTCGAATCAACACAAAAACACAATGAAATATCTACCTTCCGTGGAATTATGTATAACACAGCCAGAAACGTTAAAAATATCTGGGATCTGCTGTGGAGCGGCTTTTCTTTATTCCCCGAGGGAGAATTGAAAAGAGCGGAATAATAGCGGCGGGGTGGAAGTGGAGATCTATTGTGTGACGGAAAGAAGTCATTTTTCCCACAATGCCATTTCCCAAAACCATTTTCTTGCATTTGCAAGCCTGTCTAATGTCTTGAATGACTGCCCTCTCCAAGAGAAGGGCAAGATGAAGTTTGATTTTTCATAACAGCCACTTGACTGGAAGCGGAACCAACAGCAAGAAATCCATCTTCTGAGTTGAAGGGTGGGGGGTTTGGTGGGGAGGGTCTTGCTTTAGCCCACACGTGACTTTTTTATTTATTTACAGAGGCTTTTGTGAGAAAAACAAAATGCAACTGCAATAAAAAATGGGCTCCCTATTTAGGTGCACTGATGATTCAATGATTCACTGAAGCGATGAGGCAAGTTTAATCAATCTTCAAACGGTCCCATTATTATTCCGACTCCATTTGGGGCAAACAGTGTCAAAGCTGGGGACAAAAATCGTGTTCTTCCACAGCCGCCTCTTTAGCTAAGCGCTGACCCGAATGAGTCCCGTTGGCTTTTTTTCTTTGCTCTGTTGAATAATTCACATGCTAAGATCTGGTTTGAGAGCCAGGGGAGGACAGAGATGACATCTTGAAGTTGGACGGGTGGGATGAGAAGGAGGAGAGGAATCTGTGACCCCGCTGTGAGGCGTCCCTGACAGCACACGTACGCATACACCCCTACCCCCCATTAGTATTCTCTGCAGGGGCAGCCACACAGGCAGGTAATAGTGACATGTTTTACATCAGTATCGCCCCATGAGACGCCGAGCTGGAAGCCTAGAGTGCCCCATTGAAAGAGTGACTGCACCCTTAAAAATAAAGGTTCGTTAATGGTTATCAAGCTCCATGTACAGTTCTAGGGGAAAGAAAAAACTTACATCGCTGTAGAACTAAGTCTATGAATGTCCTTTTCACACTTACAAAATAAATAATAGTTCTTTAACCCCTTAAACCAGCAAGCTCATTACATCCTGAGACTCATTATTCAGCAAACACATAGAAATACAAACATACTCTTAATCTTACGAACAGGTGGGACCCACCAAAAGGTCCTTACCATTTAAGGGGTTAAAGAACCAACCAGAGAAAAGGATTTTAGAGTGTGCGCACAGACCTGTCAGCTCACCGGTGGTCCAGAACCATTCCAGGACCATCCTGATAAACACACTTATCCTAGCTAATTCCAGTGGTGAGTGAAGCTGAGAGAACAGAAGCTTAAAAGCAGCTTTTTTATTTTTTAAGAGGGAGGGGCTGGTGGTGGTGGGGGGGATTACCATAATCAGCCCATGGCTCAGAACGCTTTAGAAATAGGCTAGCCATTAATGCTGGCAATTACCCAAGCAAAATGTAAAAGGGAAGCCATGCAGAGGTGCCGGATGGGGTGGAGGGGGACAGCCATCGATCGGAGCAATGAATAGGATTAAAGAGGAGAAAAACACCAACGCTTTATATCAACCAGATACAGCTACACTCACATTTTACCAGATTCTGGTGAATTTAACTCATCATAGTCCTACATCCAGGGAACCAACCTGAAATATGCTTATTAGTGGCAACTGAGGCAAATTTTACTTTAAATTAGAGTTTATTACCAAAAACAGTAATGCATGCTAGCGTTTAAGATCATATAGAGTCTACTCTCTTGAAGGACCGCTTTGTTAAACAATCAGAATTCGACTTTTTCCCCCCAAAACATTTGGTTTGTTTTTTCTTTTTCAGTTTAGCGCTGGAGCTGTGAGACTAATGTTGCAAACAAACACAAAAGTCAATAGCCACCCAAACGTTTTCCATAATTACATCCACAAAACTTCTCTCAATCAGCTCAAAGCTCATCCAGGTCTACATGAAGGTCGCACAGATTGCTCATGTGGGTGAGGACGCAGTATGACTTGCTGTAAATGATAAAAATGTCATGTAGCTGCATCCATGTAACTCAACAGGTGTCAAATTACGATTAATGTTTGCATGAACACACTTCAGGTATATCAACACCACTGATAGCGTTTACCATTTCAGAACAGCAGAACTCGCAAACATGATCTACACACCATATGTTCACGTGACATGCGTGCACACGAAGAGAGTCACAATCTGCCACAACATCAAGACGTTCCAAAATCTGGAAGCTGCATTTAGTGAATGTATTTACATACCAGTACTACGTGATGCTGGTGAACATAACCCTTATAGCTTCAGTACTAAACTGTTGAAGCACAATTTAGACAGCAAATGTTTTTACTAAACAGCTACATCTAAAAGATCTAATAGGATCTAATTTAGGGAAGCTGTATAAGTTTGATACAGTACATCCTATTAGAACTATCCTTCCAAACCTTAGAAGTTCCTAAAGGTTCTCTAAAATCGATTTAATTGGTAATTATATTAATTAATGACATGGTGATTCCATGGAACCATCCATTATTAGAGCATATCTGGGTTGGTCTGTTGGTGTGTACTGTGCAAATATCAAATTAGGACTCCATAATATTTATAATAATACATGGATTGGATATGATGACAACTGAAAATGAAGGTTTTTGGTACCCTTTGTAAAAGCATAATTATTATTGAGAGGGTTTAAACATGCACTTCTACACACAGCCTCCTCGCTGTCTGACAGAGGTGAGGACTCTCCTGCCGGATCACTCTGCTGCAAGTCTAGAATTTATAGTCTGGGCAACATGTTTCACCCCCCATTAATAGATCCCACTCAAGCCTGGCTTCAATTAACATGAGGCAATCAATTAGCGGGGGAGCAGACAGCGCGTGGCCACGGTAGGTACAGACACGAGAGGAGAGGAGAGGGGTATGCGCATGTGGGTCTGGGTGGGGGTTTAAGTGTTGAACGCTGTGTGCCGTGGAGTGGGCTTGACGAACCATAACTCTGGGCTTATTCCCACTCCTCCCACACACGTTCAATTGTGCGTGTTGCACACTTACCTGACAGACACACACACACACACACACACACAGACTCATTTATTCAGGTACTGGTTATTCTTTAAAACCCATAAATGGTGGAAACCAGTACCAATAATGTTCTAATGTAGGGCTGTGTAATGGCAAGAACCTAGCGATACAATACGTATCATGATACAGCGGCCATGATTCAATATATCGGGATATACTGCGATACTGCAAGCAATGTGATATATTACTATTAAAAACAGACCACTATATGAACAGGTTTGCCAATATTTACAATAGCACTGCACCCTTGTGCAGCTTGTTAATGTTGGAGTGGAGCTGAAAATGGATTACAACACTGCCATCTAGTGGTCAAAGGTTTAAACACAACACACAATGATTCACTGTCTGCAGGAATCTGTGTATCGATACTGTGTTTTTGAGAATCGATACAGTATCACTAAACAAAATATCCCGATATTCGATATTTTGATATTTTCTTACACCCCTATTCTAATGAACTGATAATTATGACCCAGCACCAACTTATGACCCTTTACTATTATCATTCAATCATTCAGTCATGTCATTTTGTTAAAATTAAACTCAGTATAACACTCCTTAATGTTATTTTGATATGAGGTCACTACAGCAAAATAATATAGACGAGTCACATTCACATTCACAAAAGATTGCATTACACTGCAGGAACATGGGTCCTACTGTTTATGTAAAAAGTGTTATATAATGTTAATATGGCACAGACATTCATTCTGACAAACTGCAGTACACTACAAAGAGCACAAGGACAACGTGGCTTCAATTGTTTCACTTAGAAAATGCTCACGAATGCTCTATATATATATATATTTATTTACACTGTCATTAACAGCCTGCAATACACTATAGTAAGTACAGGGGGCGTGGCTTCTACTGTTGTATTAAAAATGCTCTGTGATGCTTTGTAACAGTCAAATGGTAAAGGAAACAGTGGGCTATACAGCTTGTTCACAAGGTACTCATGATCATTCTACGAATGCACTACACTACAGGAAGCGAAGGGGCTGATATTCAATGCATGCAGTGATTTTAACAGGTTGCAACACACACACAGTAAACAGAAGGAACGATACAGCTTCTGTTGTGCTAAAATGATAATAGGGTGCACAAGATCATTCTGACAGACTGCAATACACTACAGGATGCACAGGGAGCACTGTGACTTTTCTCATTATATTTAAAACATGCTCTACTATGTTCATATGGCCTACACAGTAGTTCAGACAGACTGTAAAAAATTTAATTGGTTCACCGACTATAATATGTTGTATCAAACTATTCTGTTTGTTAGTATGTCTTTGGCTAGTGTGTTAGCTTAGGGTTAACCTAGCTTGTGTCTAAAGCTTTAGATGGGGACAGTTTTGGTTTCTATTGTACTTTTATAATGGCAGATGTTGTAATAAGCTTAAAGTAGAAACATTAACATATCAACTTATTGAGACTGGCATGTTTTTAGCCACTCCTTGATTTTTGTAATGAAAATGTAACTGAATCATGACATCACCATACTGGACCCTCTCAAATAATGTATTTGGTGAATCACTACAGCCCCAGTAAACAGTTAAGTTGAAAAGAATGCTTATAAAAAGAAAAGTCTGCTCTTCCACTTGAAAGCATAAGAAAGCATCTGTAAAGAAATTTTGTTTTCTTTTCATGTCCCTCTCTCTCTCTCTCTCTCTCTCTCTCTCAGTGTGTGCAGATGAGCAGAGCGCTTGCTCTCGTTTCAGGTGAAGTGTGTGTAATGAGCGTTAACGTTGGTTAAGAAGGATAGGGTAATCCAATCAGCACGGGGATTCCACCACAGATCATCACCAGTATAAAGTCTTACAGGTTCGTCAGCATGCAGCATCGATTTACAGCACATCATCTCTCAGATAAGCAGCTCTCTTCCTCTCCTGCACTTTCAGCGTTACAGGAATACAGAAACGTTCTGAACCCGTCCGCTCATCCCCCATGACCCATACGTCCTTCCTCTTTTGCATTCCTCACTGTCCTCCCATCCCTCTATCCATCCGGGAGCATTTGTGATGAGTTCATCTCCCTACCATGGCTGGTTGTCTCGGCGACCCTGCCAACCTGGAGTGAATTCTCTAACAGGCTACTCCCAACACACACACATACAGAGGAAGGGGAATCGATGGGTTCCGCGCCGCTCTGTCAGACGCGATCAATACATCATTCCTCCGGTAACGAGGCCGCACCACACCACCTCTTCCTCCATTTTATGATTATTTCTCTTCTCCTTTCCCCATCGATCCCTCGTTTCTTTGCGCTCAGTGGCCGGTGTAAAGCACACTGCAATTAGAGCGCCTTCTAATCTCCCCTACAGGCTTGCTCTCGTTCACCCAGCGCCATTATATAAAAACCCAGCTAACTCACGCTAACAAAATCAGCCGGGATTCAGATCACTTTAACCTGAGACAATAAGGCAAACGCCGACCCTGATGATTTAGAGAAGATTTGAGGGCTGGAGCAACAGGTGATCTGGTTTCGATGTGTAACCAAAAGAAAATGGATGTATCAGTTTCAGTGTAATGCTGATACGTATCAATTTCCTTAGAGGACCTGTTGACAATAAGACGTTAGGCTGACCCTTTAAGTAAAGGATAAGGATGATATTTATTTTATAAGAACACTTCATTTACGATTACAATGCTGACAACAGCACTTCCAGCCCACGACTCACCAAGCATCATCCATTTGTACGGCCAAGACCTCCTGCCACATTAAAGGACTCCTCTGCTGCTATTAGAGCTTTGGGTGAAGTGTTCGCTCAGAGATAGGGAACTATGTTATCAATGAACAGAGCATTATGACAAATTTAGCATTTTTAACAGTTTAACAGCAACTGAGTATCCTGCAGAGAAAATATTTAATGCTTTTATGAACAACACAACAAACATTTGTTTGTTGTTCTTAAGCAAATGTGGTGATCTGCCCATTCAATTCATTTGTCATTTATCTTTGGCTGTGTTCAAAACCACATCCCACTGTCCTAGACACATTACACTTCTGAAAGTGCTGTACTGTTTTAAATTGTATGTAGTTTAGGACAAAGTCTTGGTGTTTTAGGCCCCGGTTAGGCCTGTGGGAACAGCACCACTTTTGAAACTTTCTGTGTAATCCAACAGTTACGATGTAAACAGTCATTTAGGGTGGTTTGGTCTAAAATGCTCCAATTTAGAGAAAATTACTGTTCATAGTGGTGGTGATAGAAATCAGACATTTAGAGGAGTTTAATATGACATCATAGAAAATGATTATATGAAAAGGAAACTGATGCAGTTTTGACCTGAACTGTATTTTTACAAAATAGTGGCGAGGTACATGAGCAGTGTTGTAAGGGAATACATTTCCTTCATATGTGCTCTATTTTACCATCATCAACATTACTTAAAAATCCCAAAAGGTATATGTTGGTTTTACTAGTGGCAAACTGACATTTATATTTATATAGTTTTCTAAACAAAACATTGCGGCCCTCAGCTTCACAAGTTTGTCAGAACTCACAAGTATATATCCTTTTAGTATTCTGTATCAATGTTCTCTCATTACTCATCACTGCTCTAACAGAATTATATACAGTATATAACTATCAATGTCCTTACACTACAATATCCAGCATGCATTACACAAATACATCAAAACACATTTAATGGGAATTCCCTGTGGCAACAAAGGAATCCTGACAGCCTCTGACATGTAGGGTAATAAATACAGATGATATATGGCTTACTTAGTTATCTATACAGCTTCCATCCTCAGGCCAGCAAGCAGGGAAATAAATAAATAAATAAATAAATAAATAAGCCCACGCTCCAGTATTGTTTCCAAACTCTCCCTCCAAGATACAGGTGGGCTTTTCCATTCTAGACCTCCACTTTAGATATAGTACCACTATAGATGTAGTAATATTTTTTTTAACTGTACTGCTACAATAACAAACGCATTAGTGATCTTTAATCTTTATTACATTTTTCTAACTACTCCCCGTGAACACTAGACATCACATCACTGTTTTACAGACAGCTTTTATGGCTTTTACGAAATATTGAGGTGTCTTGATAGATGCGTCTATCAGAGGCACATGTCACTAATGAAGGACATTAGCATCGTACGTGCCATTAGGCCCATGAAGGTAGCCTAGAGAATGCTGTAATGCCTTGATAGCTGCATAGGTTCTCTTTTGTTTTTTGACATCAATGACTTTCCACGCTGCAAACATTATGCACCGGGTGTCTTAATGTTCCACCTACTGACCTCCAGCCATGGATCAAGTAACCGCCAGCAGCAGGCATGACCGTCTGCAGCAACTCACTTGAGGTCTGTGTGCAGCAGGCAGCTCGAAAAATTACTGATCGATATATTGTATGTGTGCATGTTTGTGTGGGTAGTATGAAAGGCCAGTAGAGGCCAGAAGCTTCTAACCACATTTTAGCACACGCTGTGGCTCAGCTGCAGTATAAAGGATTGGGGCTTCCCACTACTGACCTAATACTTCTGTCTTCTAAAAATTATTATATCAAGTTTTACAGGGTGACTGGCACAGAAATCTTATATCCTTTCTGAATGTTACTTATTCTACACTGTGTTCTATACTGTTCATTTTTATAGGTAAAGGTATGACATACAGTATCCAAACTCACAAAATCACATTTATTTGAGATAAAATTAGCTTCTGATTCTGATTACTCTACCCTTGTGGCTCTAGTTTAAATCTAAAGAATTTAAGGAGTAAATTTGGGGTGCATGTGCACATTTTGTTTTGCTTTTGATTTTTTATTTTAAACTATAAATCTTTTTGAATATCCTATAAAATAAACATTCAAAACTTTTTTGCTAAACTGTAGCTTTAATCATCAGCTAGGGTTAGCCCACAAAAACAATCATTAGCCTTCGTCAGAGCTGGCTTCCTTCACTGTGGCACAACAGGTCTACATGCCTGCCCACCGGCCCGAGCTTGTGTGCAATCAGAGGACTGTTGAAGCATCTGCAAGACTGCACACTTTCATCTCAGTGGAATCCTAATGCAGTCAGTCAACTGTGAGCCACACTGTGTCCAGTGAATGACTGAACAGGCCTCATATTTAACGATTCACTGACTGAACCAAATCCAGTCAGAACGTCAACAGAGCAAAGAGGAATATCAGTTGATAAAGAATAACAAATAGCCAAGTAAATGTGTGGACACACACAGACACACACACACACACACACACACACACACACACACACAGACACACACAGACACATACACACCCACACCAAGGGAGCAATCGCAAAGGCATCAGCTCTCACTGGAGCCATTCTCTTAGGTTCGTTTGGAACCAATGGCCTCCTCTATCATAAACTATGGCCCTTAATGTCAGGAAGATGGAAGTGAATGAATGAATGAGTAAATGAAAAAAAAATGCCTGCTGTTTATTTAGTATTTTAAGAATAAATGCTTTTTTGTGCCACTACAACCCAATATATTCTTTATTTTTGTCTGCAGACTAAAGACACATAACCACTGTGTCAATCAATGTGAATAAACAAACATTTCTACAATAAATAAGAAGAAAAATGCTTTTAAACAGGGACCATCCAGCCAGACCTTGAATATGTTGTACAAAGAGAACTCTGAACTCCTCTGATACTATTCAAAGACAGGCTTCAATGTTCAAGTTTGTTTTATGTTTTACTATAAAATGTGTAACATGCAAAGGAAAGAATGTTACTTGTTTGGCTGCTACACATTTCAAGTGACCATGTTTCAGCAGTGCACTGTGGGAAAGCGATCATATACCTTTACACATCTTTGTGCTAATATAACACTGAAAATAGCATAGGGGTGCATAATACTATTATCATTAGGATATTAACCTGCTGAGCTTTTGGTGGTGACCATACATATGACCATATATGTGGTTAAATAAGTGATAACATAATTTCATGTTAAACAATATTTAGTTGTTTTATGTTTTTTATAATGAAAATCACAGCAATGTCATCATAAAGTGGATTTTCTTCCTGTTGACAGAATCATCATCAATGCTTATTTTAATAATAAATTAAACAGTGTCTAATTTACTGTCTATGACAATAATACCACTAGCAGAGTTGTGTTATCAGCCAGTACCAGGGATGTCACTAGGGACTCTGGACCCCATAAAAAGATATCACATTGGGCTCCAACACCACAGGCCATGCCACTGTTGAAAATACAACACTATGCAGACATGCATTAAATATTTGTGGAATACACTCCATAAGCAAAGGCCCTTAGACTTGTCCTAACACCCCACCCCTATCCAGCATCCCTTACCAGTGCCATATGAGTGTATGGGAATCTGCATTAGAGGAGAAAAGGTTTTGGATTGGTGCAAATATAAACAGTATACTTAAGTGCTTCCTTTGTAAGAATAGGCTAATCTCAATTTAGTGTTACTAAGCACAGCACCACTTCAAGACTGATAGACTAACGGGAAAAGGGGGATGACAGTTTAGAAACCAGAGGATTAAAGGTGATGGCTAAGTGTGAGCACATGTGCAAGTGGGGGTTTAGGTCCAGTTGATCATAGCGCGCTGACCGTATCACACTGGGTAATGTCTGTAATCCCATCCGTGCTATAGACAGAGCACAGTGGAGTGCTATAAGAAGCACACCCTGTACACAATCAGGCGGAAAACCCTGCAGATGTCAACTCCATACACACACACCAAAGAACTTCAATTTTATTTCCGTCACTTCCTAAATAAACTGTTTTATAGGTGCTAAAACTGCCTGTCTGTTCTCCAATCTTAGTGGACTATAACCAGTGACTTCTGTTTTACTGTAGTGGCATTTAACCCAGCCATAAGCAAAGCTGCATTTTGCTAATGAAACATGTGCATACTTACACAACATTCATGTTTTCTATCATCCTAGAGACGTTGGGGTCCCCACCAACAGCTAAATGCAAGGCAATGTGGGCACACACCCACACACACAAAACACTGCAGCTGAAAGACTTTAGTTTTATTTGTCACTTCCCAAATAAACTGTTTCACAGACCCTAAAACTGTCTGAAAGCACAGTCTGAGTGAGTTATTTAACAATAACTACACAATGTAATAGCTACAAGGGAAATACTCAAAATTGCTGAGTGCCTCTCTCACAGCAACCCAGCCAGACTTTACTGAAACCTGCTGACTTTACTGAAACCTCTATTCTTATAGCTACTATAAGTAAAGTACTATACTGAAAATGTAATTATAGGTACTACATTCTATATCCATAGTCTTTTATTCAGGGAATTTAGCTTCTTTCTGGGCTCCCAGTCACAAAGCACACTTTCACAGTAGTGCAGATAATGTACCTACAAAAGCACTGCTAATAGAAGGAGGGCCAGCAAAACCGGGAATTTCAGTGCTGTATCCAGTTCAGTACCCATTAAAATTCACTTTTCCTTTCACAAATGCACTGCTCGAAAAGTCTTGAATAGTTATCATCTGATAAATGATAGAGAGACTGAATGTTGGTGAATGCAGTCAAATCCTTACAGCAATGTTCCACAGCAATGTAAAGCCGTCCTAGAAGAATAAAAGCTGTTAATGCCGTAAAGGAAATACAAACTCCCTATCAGTACGCTTGGTTTTGAATGAAGTGCTGAATGAGCATGTGTCTACAAACATTTGGACACAGTGTGTAATTAAAAACTTTTCTTTAATTACTACATATAGATTATATCCTATAGTTACAGTTATAGTATAAGGAAATTACAGCTGTTTGATGTACAGAGCGAAGATATGGCATGGTAGCAAGTGTGGATCAGTGCGCAGTGGACAGTTTAGTTGACTGTGTGCTCCCAGTGTCAGTGTCTTCTGGGTCAAGCGATATATCTTTTTGCGATTGAGAATAGAACAATGTTTGGAGGTCATTGCGTCTTGACATTGTGTTTGAGTGTCTGCCAACATGCCATAAATGTTTTTTAGTGTGTGGGTGTGTGTACGTGTGTGTGGTGGGGGGGTGCGGGGCATAACTATTAGCCCCCTGCTCCATCTCCATGCTGACAAAGCCCACTGAAGGCCCACACAGAGTCATTTCATTGCTTTACTGAGCACCATGCTGCTGAAGGATGAGAGTCAAGCCTGCCCTCTAATATCAACGTGCACACCCAGAGTTTGATGTGTTGACAGGCCCATTAACAGGCCGATGTCTGTTATTTCATGACCTCCAGCTGCTGTGAAAGCCCTTACAGTTTGCTTCACTGCACATCGTCCCCATGAGCGCAGTCTGTCCACACATACACACACACACACACATACACTGGACACCATCAACTCCGGACTCTGTTTTCACACCTCTATAAAACACATTCAGATACTGCTGTGATCTGAGCCTATACAAACTAAACAACTGCCATCAGTGGCTCGTTTTATCCGAACAGAGCACAAATGGAGGCCATTAGCTTTGACATGCCTGTATGTTATGGTTGGACATCACATGTGACAGTCTGCTGCTGTACCACATAGAATGTGACGCGGCGACGGTGCAGAAAAACATCAAGCTGAAGTTTATTCTGCACTCTATCTCTACAGGTTTAATGGGATGATTGTGGTGAAGTTATGTTCTAACTAAGGTAACTGGTAATGGACATTTGTCTATAAATTTTAAAGACTTTTGAAATTTTTTTTAATTGAATTAATTTCTTGTTATGCTTCAAGCTATATGTGTCACTTTCTGGCTATTTCTGTGGTCTTGGTTTAATTTATTGTAATAGTACTAAAACACCAAATAGAGCATGGCTTTGAGTTTTAAAGGTTGCGTTCATATGACACAGAATTTAAATCCACATTTTTTTTTAATTCAGAAAAATTCTAAAATACACCACAACCATTCCACTGAACCACAGAGTCCCGCTGGTTTTAATGAAGTATCACAAGATGGCACAAAGAATGACCCGAGGCTATCAGCGAGTGATTAGAGGAGTGAAGACCTCTCAGGAGTGGAGAACTGGAGGCCATAAGGGGTCATCCTCCGTTTACCCAGACCAAACTCCTCTCAGCTGGACGCAGATGAAGACAAATGGACACCAGCTCCGGCCTGCTTCTGTAGCCAGAGGACAGGGGAGTAGAGGGGATCGGCCCTTTCCTAAATGATGACACGTTCTTCCCTAATGATGGAGTGGCAGCTACGTCAATCCATCCTGACCCAAAGGTCAGAGGTCGTCCCATCAGCGGGACGAAGAGAGGAAGGGACACGGACTGCTATCTCCCCAACATCTGCTTATCAGGACAGGCTGCTGTACACAGAGGGAGACAGGTCAGCACTAATGGCTGTCAATTAGCAGCATTTAAGTCTTAGTGCTGCAGCAGACGGGCAGCACAGAGGGCGGAGGGTGATAAAGGCAAACAAAAAGTCACAAAGAAGACACACAAAGCAGTCCGGAACGAGGTGAACGTCTGATTCTATGTCCAAGTGCTCGAGTGGTAATGCACTTATACAAACATTGATTCTTCCCAGTGTCAACAAAGACCATTGAGTCATTAGTGGCGACTCAAAGAGCCTTACCATTACGGGGAAATCCTTTGTCAGGGGGATGCGCAGGAGTCAAATTATGATCAAAATGGATGGGATCATGTATTCTGGCAGTTGAAGCCTAATTCATATCAGGGATACACACATAATTAAAAAAAAACTAATAAAAACAAAAACCCAAAACAAGCATTTCTGATATTCAATCTACATTTTAATAAGATGATTTTCAAAATGCCTGTCAGATTTGTAATAGTGCAATCTAACAAAGATCATACATTTTTATTTATATTATATCTATATACCTCACACCTCAATTACCTTTATTTGTTACTGTAATTACACCAATTAGAATCAAGCTTTTAATGATCTGAACTCCACTCTCAATGAACAAAGTCATTTACAAACTACTGCAGTGCACACAGCATGCATTTGCTTTCACACAGTAACAGAAAATGTGGTCGGTTTGTAAGGGTTAATTAAGCTTTTTAGCAGCAATTGAACAGGAAAACAGGTGGACATGATTATGGCTGTAATAACAAACAAACAGTGGGTTGGGCACAGTTCTGACAGACATTAGGTCAAAAGTTTGAGCGTCAGGAGCTCCACCCATGCATATGCGAGGTCTTATATCTGTTTCATGTTAAGCAACCATAAATGTTCATGCCATAAATATTCAAGCCATGCAATGACTTGAACACAGACAGACAGACGTAAGTGCTCACAGCTCTGCAGGAAAAAGAAGGAATGAGCTAATCACCCCCCTCCCGAAAACATGGCTCAGCATCATCTGGGACAAAGCGAGGCCTCTTTGCCTCTCTGCCTAGCTAATTCAGCCTCTGCATATATTGAGTAAAGAGAAGAGAGGGAGAGGGAAAAAAGAGGGCCAGAAGTCTTGGAAGGGAAGTCCCAGGAAGCCGGGACTGTGTGTGTGTGTGTGTGTGCGTGTCTAGAAGGCCAGGGCACGCAGCAGCTTTCTGGTTTCGGCAGCTGCTGAAGGCAGGCCGATCGATGGACAGGATGGGGGAATATTTAATCAGAGAGTGGGCCAATGCTGCCCTGGACCAGCCAAACACTCGCAGTGAGCTGGCCAAAGGAAGAGAGAAAACACAAAGCAGCAACGTGAGTAACAAGCTGTAAAGAAACTTGTTGTGCTGAAGTAGAGAGTAAATCAGCATGCTGCTGTTGAAAAATGTGGAATAGTAGTAGTAGTAGTAGTTTGATGTTTGAGGTGAATGCTGTTTGACATCTTCAATGAATGTGTACAAAAAAGCGTTAATCATATAACAAGATAAGAAATCATTATAAATCAGTAAATACTGTATAAAGGTGTAATAACGGCATGACAAGCAAATCCAAAGCTGGGACGAAGTGCATTGTGAGGAACGGACATGCTATTATCCATAACATCAAACGCAAACAAAGCCTGTACCAATCAGAACCAACCTACATCTAACTCCAGCACTCCTACTGCCTGTCAGCTCGAGCATCATTAGAAAGCTGTGCTTGAGCAGGGCCATAGTATATTTTAGTATTCTCTATTCAACCTTTGTTGAAAATATTGTTGGAGTACTGAATTAATTCATGTCTACACCCCATTACATTTGCAGGTTATGTTTCATAGGTGTGATTGTATATACCAGAAATAAACATAATTCATTTTCCTACCTGTCTTTATTACTTAGAACTAACTGACTGTCTAGTGTTGTGTCTCATTTAAAAGCACTCAGAGCTGAAACATTTCTTTAGAGCTTCAGTTTGACTGGGCGAATCTAGACTATCATAGTCTAAATATGTAAAAAAAAAATAAAAAAAATAAATAAATAAATAAATAAATAAAAAGGTTAATATGCGGGCTTTACTGAACTAAAAAAAAAACATACTTTCCATGGCCCAAAGATCAAGAGGTACATTGTTAAGTTATTACAATGTTTCAGAGAGACAAAATATAGTTTTTTAAAACATGGGCCCTTTAATCACTTTTTGTTCTTTCCTGAATAGAAAATAGCGACTAACAAAACATGAGTTCATATTTTAACCTACATGGTATATGTTATTATTGGGCAGAATGACTCTTAATCTGACGAGTGCTACAGACATAAACCAATGTCAGAGTGGCCTTCCGCATCTCACATTGTCATGCATCATATCACTCAGCCTCTATATGGCATAAGCTATCAAATACCATTGAGACACGCGGCTTCCGGACGTAAGCATTTTGCTGCTAAAACGTTGATATGGATCCAGTTTCTTTCAGAAAAATGTTTATGAAAGCCCCATCAGGAGACATCTGATACTTTAAAAGTAATACTTGAATAAGAAATAAGTGCCTGAGGCAGGTAAAGAGCCGCTACATGCCCGGCGCTGGTCTTTAAAGGGTGAGAATGGCAGTTTCTCAGGTGGGGAGCGCAGCAGCTGATTGAGGTGCTAAATGACAGGAGACACTGATTGGCCATAAATAAAGGGGAGAGAACATTTAGGGAGTGCATGAAATGCTTCACTGCCAACCCTGTTATTTGCTGCCTTGGCAACAGACAGAGAGAGAAATATTACTCAGAATGCGTGTCTGATTCTGTACGAAAGAATACGTCTACGAGCATCTGTGCATAAAAATGGTGGCGAAACATTCCGACCAAACATGTTTTGAGCTTTAAAACATTCCATGCCTTTTCAGCTAATCGGAATACTCTTAGAGGGTCCTGACAGGCCCGCACTCCCTCTGAGTAGCCATCGATCGGACACTGCATCTGCACGTGAAGCAGCCCGGCATTGGCTTAGAAAACAGGGCCGAAGGAGCGCCGGAGCAGACAACAAAAAGCTGTCTGCATCAAAAGGCCAAGCGGAGGTTTATCTGGCGTGGCCATGAGGGAGAAGAAATGATGATATGCCGCTAAGAGAAAGCATCTATTCATCTCAGCCGGCAGCGTAGCTGTCTGACCCTAATCCTGCATAACACCCCCAGCACACAAACAACACACCAACACACACCCCAACCCGCCACTCTGAAGCGTTTACTTCAGAAACAAAGCTTTCCAGCCTGCCCTCTCCATTCAGACTGCGGGTGTTTTAACAGTTTCCCTCAATGTGGCCCATCTGCTGCTGATCTTAAGGGGGTAGTCTGGCAAATTAAAAAAAAACAAAAAAACATTTTTCACAATTAAACAGCATTTCTACTTTTCCCAAATGTACTGGAAACATAGGAAGCCTGCTTTGTTAGTTTTGCACTGGAGGCTAATATAGCTGTGAAAGAACAGGTAAAAACAGTGTCAGTAGTCATTTACTGAATTTATATACGGTGTCCAAGAACACACTGACATTAATCACATTACTATTTAAGATTACTAAACAACCGGACAGTGTGGCCACTTTCTGCAGCCCCTCTTATTGGCTACTGACCAGATTGAATAGAAATTGACTTGGAAATTGATTTTTTTTTATTCATATGCTCAAATAAGTAGTATTTTTTCCTGTAGCACTTTTATCACCCTTGTTTGCTAAATGTTGCAACTCTGTGTTGGGTTGCCACCTCGCAATGATGGGTGAATGCAGAGAAGTAAAAAAACCCTGTGCTGTAAAAACAATTCATACTGATCTACAAAGATAACTGTGCTTAACCAAAAAAAGTCAAGTCTGTGATCCGTCCAACATGAGAGGATGAGGAGGTAGCACTGCCTGACTGTGTATTCTAGCCTCCGGTCAGTCATGTTGAAGGTTAGGCTCCTGGTTAGAGCATTTAAGGACGGGCGGCAAATGAAAAGGAGAGTAGCAATGATGACTAAAGCTTTTGGCGAGCGACCATTATGAGCACTGCCACCCACTCTCAGTAAGAAACCACTTTCAACAGCAAACAATAAACGTGCCATCATTGGTGTTGCTTTCCACCGTTAGAGATGCTCTTGGACTTGCAATGTTTCTACTAGACTGGTAAGGAGTGAAAAGTGGGGTGGGAGCAGGAGTAGCTGAGCATTTCCTTGGTTCTGGTAATATGTTGACCCCTACTTGCTCAGAGTAGGAATCTGACAGGTTGCCCAATCTTAAGCATTTTATTATTTAATGGAACAATTTGTCATAAGTGATAAATAACATTCTGAAATATAACAATAAGCAACATATTCAAACAAGCCACAAGCAAACACTACTTTCAATAAGTGTAATTACATCACTTGTTTCTATGACTTGTTAGCTTTAAATTACCGAATACCGAATACGTCTTAACCGATTTAGCTATTTCAGTAACTCTGTAAACTATATTTTTCATCTAAATATCTATTTACTTCCTCCTTCTCCCTGGGCTCTGCATGCACTCCTTCCTCCTTTCTTTTCTCTCTCTGAGCGCCTCTTCGGTCAGACTAATTCCTTTTCCCTAGTGATGGATCAGTTAATTCACACCCCCACCTTTATTCCTCCCATCCACCACAGGAGTCTGTCTTTTTTCTCTTTTTTAAACACCTTCTATCCATCATGTTGTGAAGACTAGAGGCTGTTGCCCCTCAGCTCCCCCCCTTCACTTCTACCCCACTGCAATCACTAGTCATCAGGATGAAAGATGGTGGAGGTTAGATGGGTCCATTTGGGCCTCGGTGGTCTCTGGGCGCGTTCTCTCTCTCTCCCTCTCTCTCCCCAACTATCCCTCTCTCGCTCTCTATCTCGCTGCCCCAGGTGACAGTGCTAAATACTCTTGTCTCTAGGGGAGTCAATCGCCTCTCCATTTATTTCATAAATGAATCTTGCCTGGCTGTGTTTAGATCTGCAGGAGTCTGCTTGTTTGTGTGGGAGTGCAGTGTGTGTTTGAAACAAACAGGAAAGGAATGAGTGCAGGCCCTGATGCTCAGAGATTGAAATGGGTTTAAATGCTAAGTGTTACTATAGGATGACATCCATTTGGGAGTTTCATTTGTGGAGTAATCTGTCTGAGTGCTTGGACGCCCCTCTACATGCATGACCGCAGAGTGCATGACTGTGTGCATATGTGCTTGTGTGTGTTTGACCACCAAACACCTCCAGAGGTCAGTATTACTATAATGAAATGCAATCCACTTACAATGCAGGGCTTAATTTGGGACAGATTTGTAATTTGTAACCTGGAACTTTATCCAGCACACCTCCCACTTTGGGTTTAAGTGGATCCAGCACACCTTGTCGACACAGTAAATACATACCTACAACCAGGTTTAGCGTATTCACAAAAATCTTAAAATATTTCATAAACAACTCCCCCAGTGGCCATGTTAACAGTGGAAAAGAAACTTGCACATGTTTCATTACTATAAGCAAACACACTATTATATATATCAACAGAGAATTATTAATTTTACAACTTTTGTAATAAAAGAGAGGAGGAGAACGAGATTTTTCAGCAACTACTGTAAAACTACTGTGTAAGCAATGTAAGCAAAGAGTCTGGATATGCTTATGCTTCCTTAGAAGACTGAAAAAGAAGTGCAAGAAGTTAATACATACATATACAGACATAAACCAATCATAAGTGCATGCACAATTACCAATATACTTTCATATGGTAGATGATGCAGTTGAAAAGTTCTGCAGTGTAATTATTCCCATGCTTTATTTCCATCTCCCTCACAGAGGAATGACCTAGAGACAGTCACTGGTGTCCTGCTGAGACTATTCTTGGTTCACTTTTTCTTTCCCTGTGTGTCTCTCTCTCTCTCCTGTATCAGACAAAACACACAGTGGACTAACCCAGAAGCAGCCCACGCCAATGCATAAGCTCTTCATAGCCCTACAGAGACAGAGGAGTGGAGAGGTGGAGCGAGGGAAGAATCCTGATTACTCTGCACTCTCCAGACATTATTAGGCAATATGTTGCAATTAATTGAATTGTGGGGCTGCCGGTGCATGAGGGCGAGGAGGCAGTGCGTTTCTCATTAGTGTTAGCGCTCTCTCTCCGTCACCTAATGAACAATAACAGCACTCTCAAACACAAACGCCATTAAGGCGATGCCGTGTGACCGACTCGCGCCCTAATTGGCTGGATTGCCATCGTTAAGAAGGGGGAAGTCGTCAAAAAGCAATAAAGGAGCAGTCAGATGAAGAATGGCTGCGGAAGAAGCTCAAACTTTCGGTGAAGGAAAAGTCCTCAGTCTGAATACGTTCACGGCTGCAGGGTGAATCAACACTATCTTTTTCCATTTAGATGGTGAGGATCTTCCTCCTTTCCTCACAGGGGTGAAAACGAAATCACTCAGTGATCAAACAGTGTCGATTTCTTTCTGCGTATCTTTCTTTTGTCACTCGCTTTACTTTCTGGTTTGCATTTTAATAGCCACCGTTACTACGTACTCTATTCAAAAGGTTACAACCCTGATCAAACAAACATTAGAATAGCTCCAATTCAGTGAGGTGTGTTGATGCATGTGACAGAGAGATGCTGAAGCAGAGCCAGGCACTCTGTGTCGGGATTTTCCTCTTCATTTACCAGCCATCCTCTCTCTATCACTCTCCCTCTCTTCGATACTCACCAATGTTTGCTTAGCCAACAATCTGCACTGTGAATCTGTCATGCCCTGGAATATTACAATAAACAATTACGACCTGACTCGAGCTGTCAGCAGAAGGGGGAATTTATCAGCCTGTCTCGTCTGGCATGTCCCCACACGGAGCCGCCGCCACTGCCACTGCTGAAGTCTCTATGAGTCATGGCCAAGCTGGCTCAGACAACTCAGGCTATTTGCTTTAATTTAGCTGAAAATGAACACAGTGCCTGACAGAATAAAGAATCAGTTAGACGAGACATGGTCAAGTGCTGCTTCTCTGTTTATTCCGTTCCTCGCTGTTCATTTGGGCCGATCATAATGTGTCCCTCACAATTACGTTCAGGTTTTCGGCTCTGAATTGTGCAGTAGCACGCAATTAAGGCCGTAGGGCTTGCAGCGTATTCTTGAAAACATTTCACCAGCGAAGTCCATTAGTGTCAAGTACCAGCCTACACTCTTAAAAACAAAGGTGCCATGAAAAGGTTTTTTTTTGTGAGATGACATACAAAGACCACTACTGGTTACCTAAAAACCTTTCAATGGATGGTTCTTTAGAAAATCATTTTTTAATACATGAGATGTCTGACTGTGCAGAAACAATAAAAAAAGCTTAAAAAAACACTACATAATGTAACTAAAGTTAAGTAATCTTTTATGCAATACTTTTTATGTTAATGTTCTTTATGCTCACAAATGTCTTTATCAGACAAAGTTCTTTAGGAAACTACAAGTGGTTCCTCTCATGCATCAGTCAAGTGCATCAGTGCAGCAGAACAATAATACTTTGCTAAAGCTTTATTTGCAAAAGTCTTCCAGGTCAAGTTGTGATGCTTTAAGTAATAATAAATTATAACATTGGATTATAAACTTAAATCAGTAGTTTCTATGTATTTACAGGACTTAACAGGAAAACTGAAAATATAAAATGTACCATAACTCCATGCATGAAAGGATGTGTCAAAAGCTGTTTCAGCTTTATAAAACACAAGAAATATCATCAACTCACACATTTCTTTGTGGTTGTTTTGGCTAAAACTGTTTCTTGCTTTAGGGCTTTAACCTAACATGGCCATACCTGTTATAGTAAGGATACAGAAGGTTATGTGAAGGATATAGAAGGTTATGTGAAGGATATGGAAGGTTATGTAAAGGATATAGATATAGATTACATCTACTTTTCTTGTTTATACATATTATACTTTAGCACACAGTACTGCACTGTTTTGTTTGTTTCTTTCTTCTTTCTATATTGTCCACTGCACTGTCATGTTGTTATTTATTTGTCATGTTGTTATTTATTTGTCATGTTGTTATTTGTCATGTTAGTTGTATGTCTTCTGTTTTTATATATCTGCAATCTCGTTCAGCTATGCACTCAGTTGTAAAGTCTGAATGACAATAAAGTTCACTTTGACTTTGACTTTAACTTAATTAATTGCTCAAATATACATCATATCAATTGATTTGTCACATAAATCAGTCACAAAACAGCAGCCAATTTCTGTTTTATACCATTGAGCATTTGATGTATGCTAGCTTACATTGACCATCTCCTCTGTTGCATGGTGGCATTGTAAGTGTGCACTGGATATTCCCCAATGGTGTACAATGGTGGTTAATAGTAATTCTAGGCATTGTGTAGATAATTGTATAGACAATGAAATTCTATAGTCCCTTGTGTAAATGTTTATAATATGATATCAGTGTGGCTTTACTATGGTATTTCATTACTATGGTTTTAACTGTATTTGACTGTGTACTGTATTTAACCCTGATTACACAATTAACTACAATTTTGTCTTAAGTTACTTATACTGCTAGGCTTCTACTTCGGTGATTCATAGTAACTCTTGTCACTGTATAGTAAATCATAATTCTCCCATCACCGTGGCACCTTTTTAGAACTACAGTATATCTTGGCTACTTGTACTGTGGTGCAGTAAACACTGGCTTTGCCCCAAAACCCTGGAGAAATACTGTCCCACTATATACCTGCACAGGCTAAAGGGAAAAGGTTCTTCTTGACATTCCTATCCTTTGATATTACTGGCCCTATGAAAAGACTGATGATGTTTTCAGCTGAGCCAAAGTTACAGAGAACCTGAACCTATACAGCAAGCTGAAAAGAATTTAATAGATGCTGTAGTGAGAGATGGGAGCTGTAAGGTGGAACTAGGGGCTCATTGTAAGGACTTAAGGTGGGTAAAGCTACAATACCTTCCTGTTCCTCGACTTTCTTCATTCTTACTGTACAACTGAGTGACAGCCACTGCTTTCCGCTCTCTCAGTGCCCGTGGCGTCCTCACATTCTCCAGTGGAAAGACAGGCTCGTTAGCTCGGCGCTGCTTCTCGCTCGTCTGTGGCGCAGGTTGAGCTGGGATTTCTACTGACGCGTGTTCCTGAAGCCTTTTCTCTGCACTCTCTTACATAAAAATCCACAAGTTCAAATGAAGTTCATGCTAAAGTTGCTCCTGAACTTGTAGTGCAGTACAGGACTCCATCCTCGAACAGACAGCTATAATAACTGACATGTAAAAGAATCTCTTCTTCAGCCAGTTTTAATGACAATTAGATTAACAGGCTGAATTTTAATGACCCATCCACCCTTAGAAGTAGCAATAATAACAGCATGCTGAAATCCTGCATGAATTAATTCTTCAAGAAATTCTGTCAGAAGTACTACGACTGGTCTTGATATGCTCCAAAAAACACGCTTCACATTTTAATTTTTTTTTTAACATCAAAACAAACAGACTGACTTGACTGAAACAGAATTTAAACGAAAAGTAGCTGAGTACCTCGCTAAGTAGTTAAATATGTACATTTAATTTAAATAGTACAGCAAAAAGAGATTAAAAACTTTTATATATACAGTCCACTGCAACAGAAGTATATAGACCTTCCAGAAATACAGACACACAAAGTGCACCTGAAACAAAGAGTGAGGGAACATGGCAGGTCTGTACTCCTGCCACGCTCAGACATTTTGACAAAAGCCAGCGTGCGTATGCTGTGGTTTTTCTCTGCTCTGCCTAAGTGCCTCTGTTTGCGCTCTTCAAAGCAGCCACATTGGCGCGCAAGCATCCAAACCACAGGTGCTAACAAACACGGCCGAGCTGGCTGAGAATAATTACTGGCCTGCAGAAACCGCAGCTCAAGCAGTCACGCACGCGTGTGCTCATGAATCTGTGCCACCTCCAGAGAGAGGCCGATACCTGCACAGCATCCTGGGAGCAGTTTTAATAGGGGGAATTGATTCATCAACCACTTCTGACAGTTCATATATTACTGTAAAGCCACGAGCTCACACAGAAACAACAGATATACACACAACTTAAAACTAAAAACCATATTCAAGTTATATATTACAATTAGTGGAGTAACTAGGATAGCTAGGGTAAATAAAAAAAAATATATATATAAATAAAAGAGCTGCTCCTGTTTAACCTTTATTTTACCTCAGAGAATTAAAAACATCCCTGATTACTGGTTAGGCAGGCAATGGCGACTGTGATACAAGATGAAAAGGTCTGGAATTACAACTCTCTTCAGGCAGCTGAGAACAGCGTTTTTAAGGGGGGAAATTTTGGCATGTACCATGGATTTTACAGTAATAATAATAATAATAATAATAATAATAATAATAGCCTTCATTTATATTTTTTAAATAGTTTTTATAGTTCAAACTGAGCTTGACTGTATAATAAAAATAACAGAATTATGTTCCACAGTTTAAAAGCATAATAACTGAGTCTGTCCTGTTTTCTGTATTTTATGGAAGGTGTTTATAAAAGGCCAGTATCTGCAGATCTAAGCGCACAAGTGGGAACATAAATACACAGACATTCAGTTTAAGCTGGTGTTCGATTATTAAGAGCTTTATAGACTAGTAGCAGAGCTTTGACTTTGCAGAAAAAGCTGCATGCAAAAAAATAAACTTATTGAGAATCATTTAACTAACATAACTAAGCTTGCTTACTACTAAGCATTTGAACTAAGCTATAAAACAAAGCTCTGAATGCTTCTTTAGTCATCAGTCCAAAGCAGTAAACATCAGCAGGGAGAGACGTATAAAAGCAGACGTGGATGTAAATCAAGCCCGCTCAGACAGAAGCACACACTCGCTGCTGTACTCCATATGGAGCCGGACTCCGACATTGCTATTGTGTGGCACGGAGAGGCCTGAGGCCAGCACTCCACACTGCAGATAAACCCACTGTGTGTGAATGCGAGGAGGCCTGGGTGAGAGCGTGTGAGGGGAACAAAGAGAGTCCTCAGCAGCTGCTATCAGTCTACTGGCCAAACAACTGCGAGTATTTCAATCAACCTCAGGTTACCCATGGCAACGACCCTGACAAGATATATATTTTTTTTTAAATGGGCTTGTGTGAGAGAAAGAGGATAGAGAGAGAAAAGGGGGAGAGAGGGTGACGGAGAACAAGGGAACAAGGTCCGATAACACAGGTCAGGAAGGGTCAGGAAGCCACAGGCCACAGACCTTGGCTGTGAAGCAAAAGTTCATGGATGTGCAGGTGCAAACAAAGATAGGCCTTAACCTGATTCCCAGGGGGCTTCGCCACTGTGGAGCATCTGTTAAGCTTGTTGAGGTTACATGAATTCTACTCTGATTTGAGCTGTGACTGACAGTCAGGCTGAACCTCTGTTGGTACCAGTCTACAGAGTTCTGGGAAGCTGGCATTCATTTCTTGTGTTCTAACTTATTTTTGAGGCAGTTGAAGTGATGCTTTTTTGTTTTTGCTGCATCTGGATGTAATCTACTACACAGCTCAAACCTGCCTGGACCACACTGATAGGCAATGAAAATTTAGAGCTGCTACAGACCATGTTTCTTTCACTATCGGCATCTTTCTGGTAATGAGAAAGAGCGGGTTATTGTGGGTTTATTGCAGCTCAGCAACAAGTTACACAGTGAACAGTGAGTCGGCAGTGAGGGACAGCAGCACTACTGTCTGTGAATGTATGTGTAAAATGTTGAAGTTCAGTTTAAGTGGCTGAAAAGCAGCTTACACTGCAGAGAAAACGTAAAGCATGCAGTGTACAATTGTAGATCTGTAAACAGCTGGGTTGCGCACGTGTGTGAGATATTTGTCTTGTCGAACTAAACCTCATTCTACTTTGACGCCATTCTTTCACACCCGGCCTTTTCCATTTAAGCCAATTATGAGCACTTTCTAGGCTTTCATTTTCCCTTCCAGTCTTTCCCACCACAACCGTCCCAGCAGGCTTTAAACACACACGCTGGGCTTCCCCTGACAAATATTAACACCACACACTCACACAGGCCTCCTGCTTCTTATACACATGTAGGAAATCCTGTTAGAGTATGTTAGAGCGTAGTCAGCACGCTCCTGTTTGCTTCTCAGAGTCCATATGGCTCAATTAGAATGGACTCCGAGTGAAAAACACAGAGACTAAAGACAGACAACGTGAAATAATAAGCAGTAAGTAGTTCTTTAACTTCCTTTGCAACTGAAAAGTGACATTCACTGTCACTGGATATTTCACATCTACGCAGAAGGCCAAGTCTCTCTCTTTTTTTTAAATAAGTGGAGAAGAAAGTCAAGAAAAACTCACCTATTGATGTAAGTCACAGCACAGATGGAGTGGACAGCCGCCAGGGAAAACATGGAAGAAAGAGGGGAAAGAAAATGAACGCTTAACATTTTTTTCTGCATGGTTGAGAACATGTTGAGACCTAACAGCAATACAGCAACAGCAAAATGTTCTGCTGTTCCAGAACACAACAAATATATTATCCAATATTAGTATGAAACAGCTGTTCAATATAATAATGAAGCTCATTCAAAAGCACACCTCTTCAACTTTTACATCAATACTTTTAGACCAACTTATCCAGATACACACACATCATGCTCAAACCAGGGGTCTCAAATGCTTCTCCTGAACCGTGACCATACAACCACACTGACATTGTAAAAGATACTAGTTTAGAAAACCTAGAGTTTCATTAGTCTCTTAACTCTCACTGAAAACTACAGTGACAATTCTATAATCCCTTTTGAAAAATGTACTGAAAAAATACAAAACAACAAAAATGGATTTATAATGTATTATTATTTTATGATGAACAAACTGACAAAATTATGCAGAATGCAATCAGATTTTTTCTTCTCCTAAAAAGTAGGTGCTGTTGTTCTTGCAGTGATGATATGTATCTACAAGTAAAGTATCTATAAGCAAAAATAACATTAACTGGAACAATAACAACTAAAAAGCTGCAACATGGGCTTTTGTATTAAGCGCTTCACATAATTGAGGAAATGCTGTCCTGTTAATATATAAAAACAACCACACAAACACACACACATAGTGTAATCACTCCTACAACTTTCCCCTTGAAGGCTGCTTAATGACCGCTGGCCTGAGGAAATTCACTCTCTCAGCCTTGACATTCTCTGTATTTTTCCCACAGTTTCTCTGTTATCAGAGCTGTTCTGGGCAGAAGCAAAACAGATGGACTTCCACTTAGCTTCTGGACCAAAAGTGAGATGGACCAACATGTGTGTGTGTGTAGAGTTATAAAGTTCTGTACGCAGTTCTGCATTTACATACATTGCATTGGAGCTGTACTGCTGTTATAACCAGCATAAACATCAAATACTACTAAAGAAACATCCAGGACCACACACACACACACACTCGCACACTCGCTCACACGGCTTCACCCTCTAAACTTACAAAAGCAAAGCGGACAGCCGAGGCAGTGAGCGAGAGGATTTCTCCGAGCTTTCAGAGTGATTAAATGAGCCTGTCGATGCCCCAAAAATGTCATCAGCAATCAGCAGGAAGATTCCTCATAAGTGTGTGCAATAAAGAAACGGGCCAGCGGCAATAACTGCAGCTCAGGCACAGATAACCTCCTCTAAAACTCACGCCGTTCAGCTGGGAGCTAGCTCGCTCTCTCTTTTTCTCTCCCCATTGTTGCGGGTTGGTTATTGCATTACAGAAGCAGCTCTGAAACAGCAGGTTTACATTTGCCCTGCTGAGCAACCGGAACGGTTGACTTCACTTTTCTCCGTTCTTTCCTGATATTTTGTTACTTTTCACAGTAGAATTATTTATAAAAGACTGACTTTATATTTATTTATACAAGACTGACTTTATATATGCATTAAAGCATCTATAAAGTAATAAACACATGTAGGTAGGTGGTTTAACAATCAGAAGATAAAGGCAGAGTCAGTGCTGATAAAAGCGCAGTGCCTTTCACCACCAATCAGCCAAAACAGTAACTGAACTGACACAAAATAAACACAGCTTAGAGTCTCTTCAGCAAGGATTCACAACCATAAGATCACTCAGAGAACCTGACTGGGTGTATTTTATAGGTACTTCCACATAAAGTAGGGCAGCAGCGGGTTTAACTCTGTACTGTAACTCTTTAATGTTCATAAAGCAACATGACTTGTTAGCTTGTGGTGATAACGGACGTTAAACCTGCATAAACATTGATACAGACTCACTGCAATGGGTGCCACCTGCTTTTGCCAACTCTGATGTTTAAGTTGGCATTAAATATAATGAATTGCCATCATTCATATAATCATCTTTAAGACTTTATTGTTTATTGGCAATTTATGAAAGCAGCCATATATAACAGAGTGTTACCCTGTATTGATCACATAGAGCATCATGTTGTGCACAGCATTTCACTTTAACAAAGTTAAAATCACTGTAACAAATGGGCTCTTGTGGCTTTTTGTTTCAATGTGCTAATGTTTCCGTCTCTTTATAAGATCACAGGAGACGAAGAATTCAATGCATAAACTAAAGTAGCCATTACATATAAAGATAAAAGAATGTTAACAGTACAGTAATTCTAAAGGTAAACCAAACGCAAAGTGAACTGGAGCCTCACACAAGCATCTCAGGTCAGCTTCTTTGTTGGAGACTTGCTGTAGTCTGGCCGACTGAAATGAGCTCAAGTGTAATAACTTTTGTTATTTGGTTGTGGTCCAACCAAAAGAACAAAACTGCAGCTATTAAAACACACAAAGACAAACACAAAGAATGCAGTTAATTACAAAAAAGTGCAACCAATAAAGGATTTTGCCCCCAAACAAGCAATTTTGGAGTGAACAAGATCTCGGTATATGTGGAACAAGCATCCCAAGTGGCTCCCTGTGAAGTAAGCCAAGACATGAGGGGGGTAAAACATGAAATGTGACCTGTGAAAAGGTTGTGGCACATTTTATATGTATAAAAAAAACAAACAGAAATTGGCCTCTACACAGATATTCAGAGATATGAACGTGTGGGCTAGTTCACAGTTTGGGAAGGTGAGAGAGACGTGCTGAATATCATTTATCTTTACACAGTTTCAGGACTGTGTAGATGCAAGTCTCTCTACTTAGGAGCTGATCTGCTGTTTCCTGACCATCTGAGCTATTCAAATAACAGCAAATCCCCCCGCTGCATTCCTGCGCACGTTACTGCCCGCAGACGCTGTGTGTAGTGTTTATGGTGCGGTATTAGTGTGTGTGTGTGTGTGTGTGTGTGTAAGCACACGTAGAGACAGATCGGGCGAGAGAGACGCTTTATTAGTGTTTGTGTTGATGGCCTTTTGATGATCCGCTCAATCTCTCATCAGATGCAGCATCATCCACACACCTGAGGGGCTGAGCAGCAGCCTGTGTCTCTGTGTGTCTCTGTGTGAGTGTGTGTTTCTTTCTCTCTGTATGTGCGTCTCTATGTGTGTGTGTGTGTGTGTGTGTGTGTGTGTGTGTGTTAAAGAGAGAATAAAAGCAGTGTTTAGAAAGAATAAATGTGATTTAGCCCATGGTCAGAGTTCAGGGTGTGTGTGTGTGTGTAAGGGGTCACAACAAAGACCCTCACTGTGCACCTTTGATCTCCTAAAGATTCCCCTGCAGGTGAAATTCATTATTCTTTTCATTATTCCTCCTTATATATATTTATAGATTTTAACTACTGATAGATTTTAAATCACTGGCCTTCTCTTCTCTTTTCTCTCTCCTTCTTTATCTGTTCCTCTCCTATCTCTTTTTCTCCCAATATCTTTCTTTCTCTCTCCTTCTTACTGTCTTTGCCTCTTACTCTCTGCATACTTCTTTCTCTCTCTCTCTATGACCTTTTCTCCTTTATACTCTTCTCGCCTCTTTCTGTTTTCTCATCACTCTTTATATTTTTGTGTCTCTTTCTTGCTGTCTTTCTCATCCTCTGCCTCACTTTTCTCACTGTTCTCTTTTATTTTTCTTCCTTCTATTTTCTATCTTTTTCTGCCTTTGGCTTTCTCTCACTCAGATTCTGCCTGCATCTTTCTTTCTCAGTCTCTCTCTTTCGCTCTGTCACTCTTTTTCTTTTCTTTATCTCTATCCCTTTTTTGTTGTCTCTCTGTCTGCATCTCTCTCAACTGACTCTTTCATTCTCTCTCTTATTTTCTCACTCTGTCTCACTCTTGCTTTGTTTCTCTGCTATTTTTTTTTCTTCTCGCTCCTTTCTTTCTCTCTTTTTCTATATTAATATCCCTCTTTCACTCTCTCACTTTACATCTGTCTGTATTACCTTCCTTTCTTGCTTTCTCCCCCCCACCTCTCCACCCTTTCTTTTCACACTCTGTCTGTTTCTCTCTCTCTAACTTTCCTTCTCTCTCACACTCGCTGTATGTCATTTTATCAGTTTCTTTGTCTTCCTTTCTTTTTAGCTCGGTCTCACTCTTTTCCCTGCCCCCCCCACCCCTTTCCGCTGTTCTTAGCAGATCCTGCAGCATTTCTCAGCTGCTCTAATATTCTGTCTGCGTTTGATTGATTGGTTCATTAGAGGTACATGTCGGCCTAGACAAAAGAATTATGCCCTGAAACTAGATACAAGCACTTGCACCAAACTTCCAGACAAACCCACTTTGCAGTCCTCCAGCGCACTGGGTGGATCATATTGTGCTTATGAGAGCAGATCACCTGTCTGTGTCTCCTTCCTCGTATTAGTCAGCAGTCTCCTCAGGCTTGAGGAGAGAGGAGTGATGCTTCTTCACTGTATTAGTGGTTAATGTTATTCAGATTGACAGAGTAAGGTTATAAGAATACACAGTGAGGTGTCACATACACCACTAACAAGACTCAAGCTCAAAGTCCCTCAGCTCCTCAGGTCTGACCCACACCTGTTTTGGGTAATAAAGTCATCATGTCTGCTAGTTCGGATGCACATACTCAAAGAATCTTTTAATTTAGAATAACAATGAGGACAACAGAACTATGAAGTCACACAATCAACTGTGTATCTTATTCGGGAAACTGTCCTAAGCTTGCTTCCATATGCTTATGGCGTGGTGACAGCATTACTGGTGAGAATTGATCACAACCAGTGGAGAGCTTTAGCAGTGTACATTGTTTTTAAAGTGAAAACAAGAACAACGTCACTTAGAGACATGTAGAGACTCCTTTAAAAAAAATAATGGAATAAGCGGTCTGGCATTGTCCGTCTACTGCAAACACAGCATAAGTATGTCAAACTACTTTAAGTACTATAGGACTACAGTTACTATATTTAGTACTTGCATTTGCATTGGGTACCTTAATTTGCCCTTCTATACATATGAATTATATGAAGCATGGCCTAAGATGTTTTGATAGTGGGCCAATAAAACAAAAGGATGAGATGTTTAGTGTTACAGCTGCAACCATTGAATAGAACACCAAATGAAATGAACAAAACTAAACTGAATACTGAACTGAACAGAACTAAAATGAATACAGTTACATGGGAGAAGACCAGAGAGACAGTAAGAAGTTCGAATGGGACAACACTGTCTAATCCAAGGTTAATAACACAGTGAGTGGATGATATGAAAAGCCAGTCTGAGGTTACTTATGGAGACATGTTTAATTACTCTGTACTCTCGGAAGGTGTAGACGGTTCGGCAATGAAAAACTATACCGGTACTGAAGCGTATCAATACCTGTATAGTGGGAAGGTTGGCCGTGTACTTCTACACAAAGACGTTGAGTTTATATTTCTAAAAGCCAGTGCAAACGAAGGTCAAGCCAGCTGCCCGAGCCACTCTGCGTGGGTGTTAGTTACAGTCCAGATAGCCTAGCGCGGTGGACACTGATCATAAAACAGTTACTTAACTCACAAACACCTGACGCGTCTGCTTCCTCTGAGCTTCAAAAGCGAGACATTTCTCTGGATAAGGAAGCTCTGGAGCTGGTTCTCCTCCACAGAATGGAGAGAGCAGACATATGGAGGTTTGGGTGGATGTTGTTTTTTTTTTTAGTGCCTTCAGTCATAGACGCAGGTCCTCTTCTTTGAAAGGCGGCTTTACAACACTCTGATCTTTATGTGCTGTGTTTGTAACTCTGATGTTCAAGCCAAGTTTTCCTCTTCTTCCAATTATTGTGACTCCCTACCTGAACATATTATGCTAGTCATTTGTTGTCGTTTTCCTTGTAATTAGTATCAATGTGTCCGCGGAAGTTCTAACACAAAGTAAACGAAGATGGCCCCCCAGTGTTGTCATGGAAAATAGAGTGAACACTGAACTGATTGTGTACTGTGATAATGGCACCTTGAACAATACTACTGCAGTATATAAGGAGGCTTCTGTAGCAGATATGTTATACCTGCAGTATTGTTTGATGTACACCACACATGCACTCACCCACTTCCCGTATAAAGTGAAAGATCAACAGCCTCAGGATTAGGACTATCAGGTGTGTCCAGACCTTTGACGGTTACTGTTTACATACATGCACATCACGCTTAAGTAATGTTGAAATCTTTTAGGTCTTCTGCTAACAGTCAACTGCCGCTCCGGAAAGCTGCAAGTCTCAACATTTCAAGTCAGAAACACAAGGTAGAGCTGTCCTTTACAGGATTAGGACAAAGAGCGTCTTACACAAAAGAAAGAGTTGATCGCTTGCCTTAATACCACACTCTGAAACCGCAAAAGCCCAGTGAGTCATATCTGCCGCACAGTGTATGTTAACAAAGCAGCTCAGTGTTCTCTGTGCTCCTGGACTGGGTTCTGCAAATGCTTTATTTTACGCTCCAAAAACATTATTCGAAATATTAATCTTTAAAGCCAAATTGCTCGGGTAAATATTTTGTGGGGGTGGGCTAAATTGTGCGGAGATTCTGAGCTGGAGACTTCTGAACAGTCCAAGAACACTCCACAAAACCGCTTTTATTTCTTCCAGCCTAAATAAAATAGACGGGCTGACTAGCTTTGAAGCGTGCTAATTTCCTCTTTTTGTGATGGAATCTTTTCTGCTTTCTTCTGTTTGGCTTTGTTGATTATGTTCTTCCTTTTGGCAATGGAGATGTGTGTTGTGTTTTGGGCTCAGTAAAGAATTTTCTTTGGACAGGCTTCGTAATAATTTAGTGCGCTCATGCCAGATTCAGTTCACTCATAACTACTTCCTTTTTTGCCTGCTGTTATTTCAGTGCCACAGGCTTTGGACTGACCCTCAGTGTGCAGCCTGCAGAGAAGTAGCCGGACAGACTGTGGGTACTGGCCAAAGCCAACGAGTGCCTGGAAGAACTGCCGTTTCTGTCTGCACTGTTTAAAATTATAAAACGGGCTTTTCCAATTCTAAAAACAGATAATTAATGTACTGATTGGCAGATGAAAAAAAAAAACACTTCCTAAAACCCCCTATGTTGTTAAATTTATATTTTTTGACTTCTGTTGCTTGGCAACTGATGGCTTTTGCTACAACCAACATTTTGAGGTAAAACTGTTTACTGATCTAGTGATTACTGTTACATCAATACACATTATTTTAAGAGCATTGCTGTGTTACATCATGATATTGTTTGGACCACAATTTACCACATTTACCACTGGAGGCTGTGTGTGTGTTTCTTCCGTTAAAGAGGGTTTCATGTTGAAAACAGACCCTAACATTGATAACATGACAAAGCCTCACATGCCTTATTGCTTAAATATAACATTACTCAATTTCAGTCCTTCTTTCAGTCTATTATTTTAATCTCTCTCTCCTTTCTTGGCTGCATACCTGTAGACGTAACACACTGTAACTTATGGTAGAGTAGCTCACATATGGAGTGGCTAGCATGTGTACGATCATTAGTGGAGCATGTGGGCCAAAGCAAGCAGAGGAGTTTGATTCAGCCTGATCAAAGCACTTCCTGCAGAGTGGTTAAAACAAAGACGTTATTGTGGTTGTTTCTAAAGAACTAGAAAGAAAACAAGCAAGACGTCCATGTGTGAGAAAAAGAGCAGGAGTAGAGTAACAGAGGAAACAGTGGCACTGGGGACATGAATGTAACTCATTGTGTGCTTCTTGTTACTGATGCAGGTGGTTGAAATCAAAGGTGAGAATCTCATATCCCAAGAAACACACACTTAGGTGGAATTAGATTATACCTGTGTTAACACCTGAAAGCTGAAAGGAAGTGATCTTCAGTAGAAGTAGCTGAGGATGGGAGGACCCAAGACAGTGAAAAGTCATTGATCAGCAGGTAAACACGGAAGGTGAACAATGTGAAAGTTACCACTACAGCAGACACGTGAGCTATCCAGTCATATGGCACTGAGCTCCTTTCACCGTTCACACTGAATGGCATCTTTACTTAAAGAAACGCTAACCTACAGGTGTAATACTCATAATTAATTTTAATTTATATTTATAAGTTATTAATTATAATTATAAGACAAAGCAATCCTTAAGTAACTACTGTAAAACTTATTAATGTGATTAAAAGGTTAACTTGCAATTAGGGCTCAGTATACAGGTTAATACTGACACCTAATAAGAGAAAATTGGGGAAAACCCCATCTCCTGGTCTTTCCTCTTAAGAACAACAGTCATTTATTGAAAAGTTACAGGATGTTCAGGATGATGGCACATAGGCTAATAGGCAGGTATAAAACAGGTTAAAAACACCAATTCAGATTAAATTATTATACAGAATTTACTGATCAGTTGATAGCAGTTCTGTTTATGTTCTGAGATTTGATTTGACCAGTCAAATCGGCGTGGGGGGCCTCTTTCCAACTATGGCACAGGTGTATGACACATAGGTTATATTGAAGTACATTGAAGTACTTTAACTATTAAAAAAATGTTTAGCATTCGTATTTGTGTATTTGTTTTAAAACATTGTGTTTGTATTTTGTTTGCTACATGGATGCTGAAACATTATGAGAATATGCAGCAGTTGTGAAAAACTCAAGATTACAACATTGTCCTGACTGAATTCTTTTATTTTATTTTAGTTCAAAAATACTGTTTAGTTGCAGTTATAATACTGATATACTAATATTAACAGAAGAGTAGTAATAAATATTGGAACAGGAAGTCAGACGAGAAGGAGGAGAAGAGACTCGTAGCCTGGGTACCCTAAAGTGTACTCATTTACAGAGAAGCTCTTCATTAAGCAGTCATTAAGCTATTTCCTACCTAACTGAAATAGGCTCAGAAGAAATGTATATATCTTAAAGGGGGACTTTGGTCAATTCAGCAGTTGATATGTGAGTAAAAGACATTACTGAGTTTAAAGCTCAGGACAAAAAAAAATTATATATAATATTTGTATGTAAATGACACACCAACAGTGACTTGACTGTATGTATTTGTAAAAACATTTTTACATACATACATTTTTAATGTATTTATGCTTTAGAGTCTTCTTTCTTAGCATCAGCACCAAAGTATATGACAGATCAGTGGGAAACATGGGTGTCTGGTAGTTTTGTTTAACAGCAGTATTACAATTACTATTTCTGATTTGTGATCACATTTTCTGAGAGGCTGTGCCGAATCTGAAGGAAGAACTGACTGTTTCAACTTCGCAGTCACACATAGAGACTTTGGTTATCGGCGTTACCATAGAGATAAAGCTACATGCTGCTGCATTATGGGATGTCTACGTTTCTCCTCCTTTCCCCTCCTCTCTGTTCTCCACTGATGAGCTTCACAGACCGTTAGGTCAGTAGCCAGCTGAAATGAACCGCAGGGTGCAATTACAGGGCAGCGGCCAGCATACACTCGCCCCACCTAGACTCCGGCACCCCCGGCCCTGACTGCCTGGCATCCGTCCAGACACTGCCCACATGCTGCACACACGGGCGTGCCCCACATGTGGCCTTCATACTGGAGACCATTGCAAACCAGAGGAAAAATATCAAAGAACAGGCACAAGCAGCGTATGCAGTGGATCTGTAATACAGCCTTTTAAGACAATGCTATTACACTGCCCATCAAACCTAGCTTACTGTATATGTAACACACATAAAATAAATAAATAAATAAATAAATAAATAAATAAATAAATAAACCAACACCCTGAAAATCAGCATTATAACTTTGCTGAACAGAAAGCTGTTTGGAAAGCAGTTTGAGTTACTCCACACATTGTACCTAAACAGCACTCAGGTGTTAAAAGCACATACTGAAACACATTTGGTTCAAACATGCTTTCAACAACAGTTTGGAAGTCATTATTTAGACTAAATACACCACCACCAAGTGAGTGTAACTGCAGTGCTGAGAATAATCCACCAATCATATAACACATGATCTGGGGGGGTCCTGACCACTGAAGAACAAGGTAACAGTGGGGTAGGAGTGTATGCAGAAAAAAACATGAACTACAGTCTGTAATCGAGCACCTACATGGTAAATGGAGCTGAAAAAATTGGCAGAGTGTAAAAAGCAGGCGGTGTTTCTAGTAAAGTGCTCAGTGAGAGTTTAATCATGATAACAACAGGCATATTTCACATTCTTTGTCTTTCATCATAACACTGGCTACTCTTTCTCCCTGTTCCACAGTCCAGAAAATAAGAAGAAGCGTGCTAAATCTTAATCTGTTCAGTGCAATCTAGTTTGTGACAGGGTGTTTTTCTCCTCCTATACCAGCAAACATTTCACTCTCTCTCTTCCATTAACGACTCCCAGCTGGCTTCCATGTTCTTCCAGTGTAAATGTAAAAGACCATCAAATAGCGTACTTCCCTTTATTCCCAGACCATTTGCCTAATCCTGATAAGCTATATATATATATATATATATATATATATATATATATATATATATATATATATATATATATATATATATATATATATACATACACACACACCTAAATTAAGACGTAGGTCAATGGGAAGTCCCAATATGAACAGTAATACCAATCTTTGTGTGCCTATGAATAAGCACGCACGTTAGCAGATGTTGAGCGGTGGTGTCTACAGGCGTGCATAAGCAAGAAGCAATCACATCACCAAGCAGGTGCATATTCACTTGAGCATGTTTGCGTGTAAAGGTGTGTGAGTGTGCCATGCGACAAGCTTCTCTTGCCTCTAGGGAAAGCTGACTGAGCCACCTCAAGCAGTGCACTACTCAGGATAATTTGCTATGAACTGCTCTAATCATACATAAACGGTCCACTGCGGTCCCTGTCTAGCTTCTAATATACCAAATCACGGTTGGAAAGTGATTTTTTTTTCAGCCTCTCTTTCTTTTCTGCTGGTGTTGCATTCTGGTTTTCCTTTCTTTATCAGACCCAGTGCTTATGCATCACTCTAGTGTAGTTATGCCGCTACTCTGTACATATTTGAGTATTGGATACTAGTATATTTAGAAAATCATGGATCGCTCTGTACTTTGAACAGGTTTAAATGTGTTAACGCAACATTATATATTGATTTTTACTTTAAAATAATAGCTTCATTCCAATGATACACACTGACTCATGATATGGAGAATGGTGTCACTGTCATTGCCACTCCGGACTCGGAACGCTTGCTCTCGCATCCTCTTACGAGACCTATTTAACACCACATCACACACCAACATAATGGGTCTTTAACTACAGAAGCTTTGTATTTCCAGCATGGACATTTTGGCAGATGCTGCAAAGAGACTGAAGAAGAAGTCACAGCAGCCAGGTGAGAAAAAAGAGAGTGAGTAAGCAAGAGACCACGCCTGATTCTACGTCCTTCAGCTTGCCAACAACAACTGTCCATGTACAACTGTCCCTGAGCTGTCCAAAGCGTGATTTGTACTTAAATCAAATAACACTCAGTAACTGTAGAGGGAGCAAAAATACCAAATCTCACATAACGCACCTGTTCACACAAAACTCTGCAAGCCAAAAGAACAGCTTTGTTGATTTATGTATTCTTTAGCAATAGTAGTACAATGCAACTGCAGGTTGTTTTTGTTTTGGTCAAATTACTGTTTGTGATTTTGTGTATTAGCTTCAGGCTTGCATTTACACCTGACATGAAAGAGAAAATAAAACAGACCATGGCTTTCAACAAAAAGATTAATATTTATGTAGGTACTGTAATTTAAATATCCACAGAAAAATCTCCACTGTTTAGTGAAGGGGTCCATGCACTTTTCTTAAAATCAGCTGTGTGAATCTAAGGAGTTTGCAGAATGCCACTGTAAAAGATGAGCTTTGACTGCTGAGCAATGTGTCACACTGGAGACGCGTTGTAGATTTTCAGGAAGTCTATACCGGGCTATATAACACTTTCAGCGTGTCAGCTGTTTCACACAGACAAACCGTCAAGCCTCAAGGCCATGGGGTAGACAGGGTCTACAGGCAGCTTGTTACCTCCTGAGCGACTGTCAGTTTAGAGCCGCTTGTCAAATCTAGACCCTGGCTTCACCTCGGCCTTCTGGACGTCCGTTAGCCTAAGGCGGGAGGGAAAGAGAGGAGGCAGCATCTCCCGCTATCGCAGCGCTGGCCTTGGCCTGCCTGTCCTCTCTCTGAACCAACATCACTATCACTGAGGATGATATTGTGCCAGGACACACCACGGCCTTTGCAGAGTGGGTGAACGCTGTTGAAGAAGAACGTCTTAACTCATGTCCCCAACGGTCCGATAACATCCGGGAATTTGACGCGCAGAATGTTAAACTATTAGTGACTTGAAACTAGTGCAGTGATAAGATCCATGAGCGAAAACAGTGACTATGAAACGAAACAGCCGCCGTTAACGACGATCACGGCTCATGTTTCAAGAAGATATGCCCAGAGCACTTGCTGCTGAAGATTTTCTATTACTCTGAGGTGAAGGTCTCAGCAGTGGCAATAAATATACACAAGGAAGAAAGGGATAGAGAAAGAGTGAAAGAGTAAAACAGCAAAAAAAAGAGAGAAAATACAGAAAACCCAGTTGGCTGGCATCCAAGCCCTGTTATTCTTCTTTCTCTTTCGACCCTTGCCTTAACACTCTGTGTGGGCAGGCTGCCAGAGAACAAGCCAGAGAGTTTCATCACTCTGCTCACCCTACATCCCTCTCCGTTACTCTTTTGTTTCGTTTTTTTTCCCTCTCTCTCTTATTCTTTCTCCGCTCGACTGTGTCCAGCCCAGCAGTCTGCCCTTTATTGCCCTCTTGCCACTCAATCCCACACCATCCTCCTCTTCAGTTTCTGTTTCAATGTTTTTATTTATTTATTATGCAACGTTTAAACTGAATAACAAAATGTTGCCAATGCCTGATTTTCATTTGCAAATCAAATTTATACAAATCAGTTTATCTTGCAATTTACTTCACAAAAAACTGCAAAGCAGAAGGAATACCTCACAACGCCTCACTGCATGCATTTCATCCCCCTGTTATGTGAGGACTCATTAGCATGCAGGTGTTTAAACTAACTTCAGACCAAGAGAGCTTCAATACGCACCTATAAAAGCAGTTTATCACAGAGAACTGTACAGAACCGAACATAAGAGAGGCGAACTCAACACAACAACAAGTTTAATTCTGTAAGAGAAACCTAAACAATAGACCATCCTGGCTTGGTCATGTGGCGTTCCCACATGAAGACAAAGAGGCCCATCTCAGAGCCCCTCAGTGGGCCATGTGACAGGTAATTAGCCCACACCGTGGCGCCCAGCGTGGGTGCAAGGCCCAGACAAAGCCACGCTCATAACAGCCTGGCACCACCGCTGGCACGCACCGGGTATCAATGGGCCTGTGCCATGAGGGAGCAGCCTGGTGCTTATCTGTCCAGGACTAGGGAGAAGGGTGTGGGGGGGGACCGGGCTGGCACAGTAGGGGTGGGGCAGACAGTGAGAAAGAGAGAGAAAACGTGTCACAGAAAGAAAATGAAACAAAGAGCGACTCTGGAAAAACATAAAAGACAAAATGAGATAAAGACCTGTGAAGACGTGTGAACAAGTGAAGGAAGCATGTGTGCCACCAATTTGCATCACACACCATTCAGCACTGTAAAAATCATCACATACAACATGCATCACGTTACTAAGTTCTCAAAAAGACTTGCTTATGTGGTTTCTGACACTGTATGACAAACAATTATCTATATTAAAAAAAGGTATGATGTTGTCTTCTTCTGTAATGATTTAGACATTCAGTTTGGGCGATACTTGTAGGGTGCACGTATCCATAATCCTGTACTTCTAGGACCAAACTGGAAAACATATAGAACAAGATATAGAAAATAAGGAATAATGAAGAGCTACAAAAAACAGCAGATGCCTGGAGAATGAGTACGTACAGTGACCCAACATCATAGCCGGCAGCAATGGCGATCTGAACAGGTTGCCCATCAGCTGGCTAGCGGCCCTGCAGCTGACAAGCCAATCAAGCTCACAGCCACACTTCGCTTATGTGCCTCTGATTATAGAATTATCCCGCTTTCACCATTAATCTCCTGCCTGTGGTCTGGCAAATAGAGCCCCGGGCACCGTTGGCCCCCCTACTCTGGAAGGGGGGAAAAAAGAGGGGCTGAGGGAGGGCAGGGGGTCTACCCTCTCTCAGCCTCCCTGGAGGAGCAGAACGATAGGGAGAAGTGGAAAGAGGGGTGGAGCGATGGAGAGGTTGAAGGATGGGAGAAGGGGTAGCAGGTGCAATGGAATCTGACGCTCATTGGATTATGCATGCTAGCAACAGCAAGTCCAGGGGTGAAATGATGATAGATGCACCAGAGTGATGCCAGGAGGGCTGCAGAGAGCCTGAGATAAAGAGTAGATGAGAGAGCGATGGAAGGAAAGCCTGGAGCAGATTTATTGTTTTCCCCCCTATAATTACGGAAAGATTTTAATCCGTTGTGCTGGATACGATTCCAGGTTTGCTAAGGCTGTTTTCCTAGAAAGCCAGCCACATATTGTTCAGATAATGCCTCCAAATCACTAAGCAAACTTCCAGAAAACACAGAAAGAAAGTTGACCAATGCCTGCCAGTGCTTCCTGCAAACGTGAAGATAAAACACCATCGCCGCGGCTAACGGACACTGCTGACGGTAATGTTTTCAGAAAGAGAACATAAGAGAAGCTAGCACCAACTTCGTAAACAGCCTTTGGCAACCACATTTCAGCAGAGACGATCATCAGAGCTCCCATGCTAATTAGCACATGCAGCGACCAGGCCGAACAGTGTGTTCTCCCAAGTGAACAGCAGAACTAACACGCGTGAACACGGCATCTAACAGTGTGGCCGCAGGCATCAGAGTCGGTCCTGGCCAGGCTTGAGCGCATAGAAAAATCGCTGGCAGTTGCAGGGCCCAATCATAACCAGGAGCTCCTCCAACGGTCTGATCAAACCAGCCAAACTTACGAAACAGCCTGAGCTTGCACTTCAAAAGATTCCAAATGGAGATCAATAGACAGACTGATTCGGTTTGCCCAAAATTTATAAGCTCATCAATAGCATCACAAGCAGCATGGTTCTCAGAACTGTTGAGATATCGATTTTACTCAGAACTATATTGGGGAGATATTATGTGCCATTGCTTTCAGAGCAAGGTTGTTTCGTGAACCAAGTCCGAGAAATAAGAACAGATGGAGGGAACGAATCAGATTCTATATAGAGGGATTGATAATGAAATACTGACAGCCAATAGAGATAGAAAGAAATAGAGACTAAGAAAAAGAGAGACGGTGGAAAAGGGAGAGATAAGAAGAGAGGAGAAGCAGACGGTGAAAAGCAAATCTTCTCTTCACCCACCAGCCAGTGTAATAACCTTTTAAATCATGTTTGACATTTTTAAGTTAGCCACAGTGGCGGTCCGGGCCAATATCAGAGAGCTGATATTAAAGGCCTTTTTCTGCCTGTAATCTCATTGCTTTTGTTTGACAATCCTCCATATGAATCTTCTCCCTCCTCCTAACCTCGCTCCCTGCCAGCAAAGCCCATAAACCCCACCACAGTACCCCTCAATCCCCAAGAGACCTCCTGTATCTAATCCTGACCCCCAACCCCCAGTCTCTAACCCCGCCCTGCTCTGACACTGGTTGCCACCGCTAAAGGTCTGCCGCCGGCTACGAGAGGACGCTGGAACGCCTTCTGCTAGGGAATGCTTAAATATGCACAAGTTTGACAGAGGCAGGAGAAGCCTTTGTGCTAAGTAAACAGTGGGGAGAGTGTTAAGACTTGAGGCTAATCCGGCTCCAGCTGCCAAACCCCAACCAGTGATGACTGGTTTGTGAGGATGCAGATAGAAGACCCATCATAGAACATCACAAACTACATAGAGGGAAATGTTTGGTGCTGCATTTCAGATGCACAGCTTATTAAAAGCTCATACATTATCAATATGTTTAATGCAAATATAATACAAAGACAAAATGATCTTGAAGGGATATTTCTGCCTAAAATTGGAGGCCAATACATTATTTGTAGGGTTAGGCTGCTTTCACACCTACCTGCCTTTTCAGTTTCCTTTAAACCAAAACAATAGGTGTAAAAGGTGCCTCAGACCACAGATCAAACTGAACCACGGTTCGGTTCCTTTGCAGTGTGAAGGTTCAGCCTTTTAGAGGGCTTATAGAAAGCTGAGGCAGGGAACAGCCAGTTATTAAATAATAGAAGAAGAAAAAGAACAGAAGCTAAATAAAAATGAGCCACAGTACTTATCTTATTTTCTTAAAGGAAGAGAGCAAATGATATGATATGACGGGAGAGCAATGCCACCTGAAGATGAAGATACTGTGGCTCTATCATACTGATCACAGAGAATACTGCAACAGCAGAAGCGCTAATGTGTTCGTTGCCAGTCGTGCGGCAATGCTGCCTTAAAAATGCACACTGTACGCTGTAAACTGTTCTCACGAGGCTGCTGCTTCAGTCAGTCTTTGGAAAAAGAAAGCCTGTGTATTTCCACCTAGTGGTTCAGATAGGAATTGCAGGGAGCTGGCCGAAGGAAGTTTTACAGAGGGCTCCTCTTCCTGGATGAAAGACAAGCTAGAAAAACAGAAATTAGGCTCATTTGTTTAATGCCATTGAACGGCTAAATTGGAGAAGTATCGGCCGATCGCCGATCACATATTTTGATTAAAAATCGACCGATACCGATACATGGCCGATCGATCCTTCCATCTCTAGCACATACCTCTGCAAACCGAGTACAGGGAGATACAGCCCATGTATGCGATGGTGAGAGAACATGTCAACAGCACCTTGGTCTGCACCATAAATCTTTCAGACACATCCGTTTGACAAAATTCCCTATACCATTAGGCCTCGCCTAAAAGAATTATCAGTCAGATAAGGCAGAGTGTACCTAATCTTGGCGGTAAACGTAAAATAAACGTAATGTAAAGTACTGCCGTGCTTTAATGTAACTAATTACAATAACCGGTGGTCTGGTTCTGGTAATATATTCATAATATTCAGCTATAGATGATGACACACACCCCTCTGCTCATCTGCTAATAAGGAGCTTTGAAACAAAACAACTGCTGCCTGTTTGAATAGAGCGCTCTTACTCTACACAAAAACCAAAGTGTCAAAGACACACACACACACACACACACACACACACACACACACAGACACACACGAGACGCCCCTCCCGGGCCGAGCGTGTCGTGAGCACTACAAAGGGGCTGAATGGTTAGAGGGTCCCCTGAGGCGCAGGGGTGAGAGACTGGAGGCTGGATGAGGGGCAGGAGAGGCCCGCACAACAGGCCTGCTTAATTAGTGCCACACACTCTGAATCAAAATGAGCACTAATTACCTGAGCATGGCACTGGCCATACGGGCAGGAGCGGCCACAGGACACGGCTATCAGAGGGACACTCTGGCACATTTATATGCTTTTGCTTCACATGTATTATTTCGGTGTATATATAAACTAGCTCCTGGAACTGTTTGTTCACATATGCCTCGTTGCATGTTGTTAAATGTGAAAATCAGCACCAACCCTATAAAATTCCACTGAATACTGGCTGCTAAGAAACAACAAGGTCATCTTTAACCTCCTGCTGACCTTTAATGAGAACAGCAATAAAAGCATAAAAATAAATGCATTACAAACGATACATTTCACCTGCGCCCCTCTGGTCGGATCCGAGAGAGAAATTACAAACTTCTTGGTTGCCTGTATTGCGATACACACCTTTATTTTATAGAAATAAATGCCAATATTGATGATGAATAAGTAATAAAACATAATAACTTTGTTTCTAAGTGCAACAGAACACTTTAGATTGTGGATAACACTTTACTGAAAGGCCGTACACACAAAGCCACGCAAGGCCTTTATGCTAACTGACTCGATCCTAGATAAACACTTATAAATTGGTGTCGTTTGTCATAAAGGCTACTTTTCTCCACCCTGATTAGACCATTACATGACACTTTGTTGAATGAAATACCTGAACTGATGTGAGTGCTTGGAAACAGCAAAACCAAAAAAAAAAATGAACACGATGGTACTCTAAAACCAGTATTTGGAACCACTGATCTAGGGTCATTCATGAAAACACTTTGCCATAAGTACTTGCTGCAAAAGATGAGGGGCAGGTTCACTGCTAATGGAAATGGAAAGAACTGTGCTGACTCAATGTGCTGCACATATGACAGAGGTTGGTATGGTCTAAACATTCCTCCCCCTCTCTCGTGTGGCTGGGACAGTAGTATCAGGGATTTAGAAAATGCTCTAATTGGCCCTCTAGGCACCTGCAGTGAGAAAGGAAAGCGGAGCTAACATGACAACTCCATAACCCCACAAACTAAACCGCTTCTCTCTGTATGTTACTCGAAAGCAGCATTTCCACTAAAATTAATTACACCTCATATTACTGCAGCGCTTTTACACACATCAGATAAATTGAAGGTAAACACGCAGATAGCACAGGCAGACAGAGCAAATGTGAACTCCATCCATCAGAGACAAGAAAGCATAGAGGAAAGACCCTGCTTAGAGTTATTAGTGCAATTATGAAAATGCATCAACAGATATGCTCTGTGCAGTTTGCCTGTCATTAATCTATCCACTTTCCAGTGCATTAGCATATTAGCAGAGGCTAACTGCACGTAAAGTGTACAGCGAAAATTGAACGTGTGCTGTGCTAGATTGTCAGTGTCATATGAAAACCTTGTTTTCCCATTTTGTTGTTTTACACTATTGGAAAGCGAAAGCTGCGATTTTCACAATGTGTGAACATTTCAGTACCAAGTGGAAAAAGAACTGCACAGAAAACTAATTCTCTGCATTAACACACAATTAAGCATGTTCTCCATTTCAGAAACAGTGTAGAAGCAGTCACATATATATACATTTATAATAATATTAAAATAATAAAGCCTTTACTTTGTATTCTGATACTGTAAATGACCTGGTAGCTGGTAGGGATCAGGCCCTAACTGAATAGAGAATGGCTCCTGGTCCAGTGCCCAGGAACTGGATGTGCGTTAGCATTATGTCACAGTAGATTGAGTTTCTCAGGTGTAAAAATGTGGCAGCAGTGCACTCTGACTGCATGAGCTCAGATTAGACCTCAAGTACGAGTGGCTTACTGAGAGGGATTAGCAACTACTTCAAGTTCCTCTCAGAGTGGAACAGCCTCATCCTCCACCCACACACATATAGACCCACACGCACATGGGTGTTCGGCAGCCTGCCAAGTGCATGTGGAAAGCTACTTCCTAAAGTCAATATAGAAATGGAGGCCACATTGAAAACGGGAGCCTGCTGATGGACACTCTGTGGGCAATGAGTGTCATCAGCACTGCCGCAGGGAGGCAGACCGATATACATGCGCCTGTCTGTCTCACTGTCAGTCTATTTCCATTTTTCTGGCTATCTTAGTTAAACTAACACAACATCCACAAAAGTCATCCAACCGTCCAGTTAAACTAGCATCAGTTCATCTGTTTGTCTGATACATCTGATGCTTATCAATCATTTACCATTATAACCAATAGATTTAAACACAATGAATCAATTGTGAAAAATTCTCAAAATGAATAACCTTTAATGCAAATCCACACAGGCTTAGTGATTCAGCACAGCTTCAACTAAAGCTCTAATCTGAGCTCAACACTGCACAAATCTCCAATTCAGTAAAACTGGTAAACATCTTTAGATTTGAGGCCACTAATCAGCCCCCACTGCACCCCTGGGGAGAAGCATCTGAACATACAAACCATGAACTGAACAACAACCTGAAGCACACACACACACACACACACACACACACTGTGTGGTCTACACAGTGCCCTGGTAAGCATATTGTCATTAAAGAGAGCAGCATGGCGAGGGACACTCTAATGCCCCTGTGCTGAATCTCAAGTGGCCCTGCCGCGGCCCTCTGGAGTGCCATTTATCTACCACATAACAACTGTGCCCTCACACACACAGGTTTGTTTTAATACTGTCAGGACACGTGGCCATACATATGTTCATACATACACAGAATATACCCTATATGCATATTTATGTGTGTATATATATATATATATATATATATATATATATATATATATATATATATATATATATATATATATCTTGTTAAATGTTAGCTTTACAGTAACTGTGTATATATATATATATACATACACACAGTTACTGTAAAGCTAACATTTAACAAGATTAAACCAATATTTGGTTGCAGAGGTGTATTAACTGCTTCTGATATGAAAAAAAAAAAAAAACTTTACGCTTTAAAGGAGCAGTATGTACAATTTTTGTTTAAGATATTCCAAAATGAACTAGAATCATCAACAAAATGTAGATAAAATCAGCTTTGATTGTTTAATTGATATTTGGAATATTAATGTGTTAACCTTGTTCAGCATGTTCTTGTGTTTCCTTCTACAGCCCAAAGATATGCAGACAATCTAGTTAGAAATACTGAATTGACCCTGTGTGTGTGTATGTGTTTGTGCCTGTCCTGTGATGGACAAGCAACCTGGGCTCCAGCAGTTTAGATAATGAATTGATAATGATAAAACATAAATCATAATAAATCTAAATTTACAGTGCATTATTCATCATTTCATAATTTCTTGTTTACCGAATAATCAAATACTAAAATAATGAAAAATGAAGTCTACAAATACCTACCGAGTCTGTAATATTTAAAATCACATGTATAAGCTATTATTATACATAAAATGGCAAAATAAGAAATGTGGCAAGTTATTCTAAACTTTTAATATCTTAAGAATACATATAGCACTTCACACTTTAAAGGAGCATTATGCAAGATGTAATTGGTACGTAGGAAACATTCCCAAATTAACTTAAATCATCAACATGATGTGAATAAACAGTAACGCACTAATCCACACAAACGCAGAGGGGAAAAAAGAACTGATGTGCAGTGAAAGATTATTAAGTGACACTGGTTATATAAAGGCACAGAGGATTACAGACACTAGATGAATGTTGCTTGCTGTAAAATATATTTTAGGCTCCGACTTGAATGCAAAAGTGGATTTCTACCAGTCTCCCTGCTGTTGGAGAGCAGCAGGAGTTTACTCTGACTGACTGTAGAGCACACACAGAGAGAGAAAGAGTGAGAGAGAGAGAGAGAGAGAGAGAGAGAGAGAGCAAGAGAGAGAGAGAGAGAGCGAGAGGAAGAGAGAGAGAGAGAGAGAGAGAGAGAGAGTGTAAAGGCTGAGGTGCTGAGCTGGAGGCCTCAGCTCTATCACATGAATGGATCACTGTGAAAACCAAAAGCATGACAACAAGACGAGATGAGATTTAATCGCATCTCTCTTTCTCTCTCTGTCTAGCTTTTCTTTTTTTCCTTTTTTCCCTCTCTCTCTCTCTCTCTATCTATCACTCACACTATTTTTTCTCTGTCATGTCTGTCTGATCTCCATTCTTTCCCCCTCTACCGCTGCCCTTATGCATAAGGTGGTGTAATAGTAGGAGTTTGGGGCTATTTGGAGGAAATGGGGCCGAAGAAAGAGTCTGGGTGGTCTTCGAAGAAGAAAAGAGAGAGAGAGAGTTTGTTAAGAACCGCCTGTGTGTGTGAGTGTTTTGTGTATTTCTATGTCTCCAGCAGATGGACCATTGTGAGTGAGGGTCTCTCAAACAGGGTTTCCTTTGTGCTCCTTTTTATTTGTCTCTCCTCCTCTCCATCCCTCGTTTCCTTGCCTTTTTGTTGGGCTGTGCTCCTGCCTTCATTGTCTTTTCAGCCTCAGAGAATACAAAAAGAAAAACATTAATTTCCCCTGTTTTCTCACTATGACACAGTGTTTGCGTGCTAAAACGCAACACAAGGGGCAGAATGTTCAACACAGTGAGAGAGAGAAGGGGGGAAGAGAGAGAGAGACAGTGTGATAGAGGGAGAGGGAGAGAGAGAGGGAGAGAGGTGGGGGCAGCCTAAAAGCCCCCAAAATAGGGCTGTAAGAGAACAGAAAACAAGCTGCAAGGAAACAGGAGAGATGAAAAGGGAGAATTTCTATATATGCTTTCCAGCTCAAGTCCAACCCACCACTCCACTACTCTCCTTCTGCAGCCCACAGACGCTCCACCTGTCCTGCCCAGAGTACAACACTGCACCAGCAGAGAACAGCTCAGACAGATTCAAAAACAGTCAACGATTAGTCATCAGCGATGCTATCAATGAAAGAATGTCAACACATTGTTTACTTACAAACAAAAAGCCTCTCTAACATTTTGTGTTCATGCAAAACAGTCATTCTGACAGATTGCAACGCGCTACAGGAAGTGTGGGGTGAGATGGCTTCTGATGTAACATACAAAAAGAAATGATGAGTGCCATGACTCCACCACAGTAACCACAGTAACCGCAGTAACCACAGAAGGCATAATGGTTTGCTGAGTCACCTAAAAATGGAGACCTGGATTAGCATTAGTGAGTAGTCGTAGTCGTCAGCTTTCTGCTTGTATGGAGCCCAATAAAACATCATCAAATATTAGTCAAGTGGAAACATCTGTTTGAGGTTGATAATTATTACTTGAGCAATTCTCTGCCGATAACGAGGGGTGTCTGTTATCATTGCGCATCTCTGAGAATCCTGAATGTTTGAATGAAACCTAGCGGCAACACCGGCCCTTCGCAGATAAGACTGGACATTTCTGATATAAACATAAAAGAATAATTGAATGTACACTTGGTGACTGTAACTAAATGAGGATAGAAGTTCCTACAGAATTGGTGTTGTATTTTTTAAAGGTTTGTTTTTTAATTGTCCTGTTGATTAAAACTCTTTGCTATAAACATGGGCCATTTTTCTTTTTACTTGATAATTTACTTGGTATTTGTTGGTTGTTGGAGGAGTCCATTTAAACTGAGTCAGTGAGCAGTACCTCTTACTAGAAGAGAGTCAGAAAATCAAAAGTTCGACATACCACAGTTGATATGGGGACACAAAAAAAAAAGTCTGCGGCCCTTACATCCCACTCAACATACTCTTCAACTGTCCCTATCGACTGCCCTAAAATCCTCAGACTACAGCCAACAACCACAGACTCGGTCATACCGAGAATCAGGGCTAAAAATGGGGTACAACTCATGCAACCCAGCTTAAGTGGCATCCTGCTTCATTGATTTTGATCAGGAAAAAAAAGGGCTTAGGGGTAGAAACAATAAATGCACACTATAGAGAAAACATTGACACTATACATACAAAAATGTAAAAAAAAAATTATAATAATAATAATAAACAGTAAAAACAATGTCTTGGCAAAGTGGTGCATTCTGGGAGCAGCACATAAGAGGCCGTGAATGTGTGAGCATTTTAGCCATATGGTTCCATTTTGCCTGCCGATTGTGGCTTGCCGTCTCTGCTACAGTCATTAATTACATCACTGCTCTACAGACAAGTATATTAGGATCAGTCAGAAGGCCTGTTCACCGCAGTTGGAAACATTTCCTCATGACAGGGCAGAGAAAAAGAAGCTCGGGCTGTGAGCCCAACACCAGTGTTGCGTCAACGGCAAGCGTTACATCAAAGACCGAACGGCATCAGGACAGCAACATGAGAAGCTCTCGTTCTGCTGGACTCAAAAAAAGGGATGAGCCACCACTTCATTTCAATGGTGGATGAAGTAGCCTGTCCAAAAATAAGTAAAAATCATATAGGTCCGAGAGGCGAGCAGCTCTATATGTAGCCCGATATTATTTATGAGCGGCTATAAAGCTGACTCTTAATTGCAGTGTATTTGGGGTTGTTATAAATGGCAGGCTGGTGGGGCGGCTGGTGTAATTAGGGCAGTGGAAGGCCAGGCGGAGGCAAAAGAGGAGGAAGAGGAATAGGCCAAGAGGAGGAGGAGGGAGTAGTTTAGTGAAGCAGAAGTGTATTGATGTGGTGGAGCAGCAGGCTCAGAGCAGGCCTACCACGACTGCAGCACTGCTGACTGTGGCCAAGGGCAAGCGTGTGTGTGTGTGTGTGTGTGTGTTCCCTATAGGGAACTATGACGTGTGTTTGGAGTAAGTTAGAGTGAACCAGGATAAGTAGAACACACACAGCGCATGCAGGGGACGTCTAAATTTTTTTAAAATCAGGAACTCAACACTTCACAGATAAAAAATAACAACAGTGTAACTGAGATGTGTACACTTTACAGAGAAAGACTTGTAAAGTTTCTCACTGGCAACACAGTGTCAAAAGCTTCTTCACTGTTTCAAACCTAAGAATAGAGGTCTCTCATAGTGTAATCACCTTTTATTGCTGCTCAGATTAAACAAATAAATAAATAATAAACATCTTTTCAATCTCATTCTTAATGCATGTGTACTAGGAATTTGTAAAATTTGTAAAATATATCTCTGATTACATCATAAATAAAACTGGAGGAGATGCACAAGGAAAGCTTTACGACCAATGGCTTCATCTTCACAAATACTAACAAAGCCATGGATAACATTGCTAGCCCTCAAGGAACTCACAATATGGCCACTGGAATCTTGAAAATTTGTAGACAATTGTTTGAATGAAACCTAGCGGCAACACCGGCCCTTCGCAGATAAGACTGGACATTTCTGATAGAAACATAAAAGTATGATTGAATGTACACTTGGTGACTGTAACTAAATGAGTATAGAAGTTCCTGCAAAATTAGTTTTGTAGTTTTTAAATTGTCCTGTTGATTAAAAGTCTTTGCTACAAACATGGGACATTTTTCTTTTTTTCTCTACTTGGTAATTGACCTGGTATTTACTTCTCTGTTTTGTTGGTTGTTGGAGGAGTCAGTGAGCAGTACCTCTTACTAGAAGAGAGTCAGATCACAGAAAATCAAAAGTTTGACATTTTACGACTGGTCACAGTTGATATGGGGACTCAAAAAGAGTCTGCGCCTCTTACATCCCACTCAATATACTCTTCAAATGTCCCTATCGACTGCCCTAAAATCCAACAACCACAGACTCCGAGAATACCGAGAACCACAGACTCCGGTCATACCGAGAATTAGGGCTAAAAATGGGGTAAAATTCATGCAACCCAGTTTAAGTGGCATCCTGCTTCATTGATTTTGATCAGGAAAAAAACAGGGCTGAAGAGTAGAAACAATGTAATCACCTTTTATTGTTGCTTAGATTAAACAAATAAATAAATAATAAACATCTTTTCGGTCTTTTTCTGAATGCATGTGTACTAGGAATTTGTAAAATTTACATTGTGTGATCAAAGTTAAGTCAACATCTATATATCTCTGACTACATCACAAATAAAACGAGGAGATGCACAAGGAAAGCTTTACGACCAATGGCTTCATCTTCAATTTGTAGAATTTAGGCGCGTGCTAGGCGGTTTTGCCCAGATGCTATGGCAGAGATCTGGAGTGCCATTTAAGAGCACCATAACGCGGTGAAAATAATAGTAGCTAGTTAAAAAGTATACCCTTTCCAATGCATCCCACCACACCACCAGCCCTCAGAAAACTCTAAATACTGACCCTGCGGTCTTCTTTAAGACATCATCACCACACAGTGAAGTCTAATCTGTGTACTCTTGTTTCAAAATGAATCCAACGACCCAGGCAGCATGAAATTTCTTTTACACAGAGGCAGTAAACACAGAAGGCTCACAGAAGCTCCGATTCTACATGTTAATCCATTTTCCATGTTTTAAACTGCAACGAATAAGAACAAATGTTGTTCAAAGCACAGCTATTCACAAGAGAAAGTCTTTAAGTACAGTAAGAGATTAGATGCACTTCATTGCTGCCCAGCACTGTGAGTAATGTCCTGCTGATGCAGATCATGATAGGAAGAGTATTAAGGCAGGCTGGTGGCTTGACCTTTGACTTCAGTGCCACAGTCCCAGAGCAGCAGTAGGGTCACTGGGGGATCAGAGCCCCAACAGGCAGCAGTGTGCATTCCCTACAGGACACTGATAAATCTGCTAATGACTGACCCACATTGAGCAGGCTTAACCTCACTACGGCACACTCAGGCCAGTGCTGGAGCCAAACTCAATGGGAGCCAAACTCAATGGCGTCAATACTACAGCCTGCCATGGACTTGAAGCCATGCAGAGCTGAAGAAAACACTAGGAGCGTTATGTAGAATAAAAATACAACTGTGAATGGCAGTAGTAGGCATTAGTAAATCATATTTTCCTCACAGATGCCTTTAACTCAAACGTTAATGTTTACAGTTTTCATGATTTATGAAATTGTTTGGCAGAAGGACCATTCCTGAAACCCCTCCACCTTCCAGTCTAGTACATTTCTATTGCTAGCTTTCGTTTCCCATGACAAAGTTTTGGTAATCCCACCATCACATCTCAATCCTATATCAGTCCTACAGTTATAAGAAAGGGGCCCGGCTTTTTCAGTTTTTTAACTGCATGCAACAATCATTTTATCAAATTCCAATCAATATTAATTAAAAACACTTTAAGACACATACACCCAACATATATAACAGTATGGGCGATGATTTTTTATTTTAGTGCTATTATGATTATTAGATTTCATTCTTCTGTTTGAAGGAAGGCCTTGCGATAAAGTGTAATTCTCACAAGTGTATATTATTTTTCATTGTTTGATTGTTTTTTTAATAATGTGTGATAAATAAATGCATGTGTAATAATAAGTATGTACATTACATAAGTCACTCAACTATTTATTCATTCATTCTCTCAAACTTACTATTATAGTCATTCACTTATTTTCATGTTTGTTGTGTTAATGCTGCGGTTGCTTAGAGGCCAATGGGGAGGTCATTACAATGCCAGATCTGACCCAACACCTTTTCACACCTCCAGCAAACTCACTCCAAGTGTGAAGTTACATCAGAGTGCTTTCTACAGCAAAACACACACACACACACACACACAGAGCAAAGAGCTTGCAGGCAAACACACTCACTTAGCTCAGATAACCAGACTTTCCAAGTGCTCACACACACACAACAGCCAAAAATGTTTTTAATAAAATAAATCTTTAAGAGATACATATCTCCGAAGAGTGTGAATGTGGTGGAAAGCAGGTAGTTCATTTAAATACAATAAACAGTCACTGTACTGAGAAAGGTAAAGAAAGGAAAATCCTATGCTGACATACCTTCACCTATTGATGAAAGCTCATATACACTCCAAAAGGCAGATGCGCACATGCAGAGCGCCCCCTTTGACAGCAGGCTGACAGCAGTGGGAGTGATCATTAAGGCAGTGGAGGAATGCAGACGAGGCTGCTGAATGTACAAGTCTGTGTGCAGACAGATGCCAGGCTGAAGCTCTGCGAGGGCAAAACCTCCCTGTGCCCCAGGCTAAACACACACACATATACACTCGCACAAGCTCACACACTCATGCACACTCACACACAATCATTAGGGGTGCTGACAGCACCCGCTCCTACTTCACCCGCACCCTGGTCCCTCATCATTAAAGCATGTAACTGTCCCTGTCAGTCGTGTGCAAATACACACACACACACACACCTGAAAGTGTCTTGGAATGATCTACAATAATAATTAACCTTATATTAGAGCCATATGTATCCAACAGATAAAGGTTATAATCCCAAGAGTATTGTTTAAAATGCATTAAAGTCTACTTAATGACTTTTCTTTTACAAGCTGTAGGGAGTGGGCTTTACACATTTACAAATGAAGTGGGTTTTACAAAACATATATATATATATATATATATATATATATATATATATATATATATATATATATACTCAATTTTTATTAGAGAAGTAACAAATAGTTTTCCATTATTGATGTGCTGTTAAAATCCATCATATAACAGTGTTTCTGATATACAGCATTTTAAAATTAAATTATTAATTAATTTATTTAATATTCATTCACTCCTTATACCAAAGAAGCTTTCTTTTCCTAACTGTCATGTGTGTACATGCAATTCTATCCAAATGTTGGTGTGTCCCTGGTGAGATTACATGTTGTTGTTTATACGTTTAATTAAAAACAAGTTGGCACACCTTTTAAAGAGCATACACTTCTGCCTTTTAGTATGTGACTATTGGTTATTTGAAAAATACAATATAAAATGTGGCCTGGGCATGCACAAATAACTTCGGTACAGGCTAATACTGTGTACTGATACCAAAACTGATGCCTGAAAATTCAGTACAGGCCAGTACAAAGTACTGATACCGATACTGATGCCTGAAAATTTAGTACAGGCTGATATTGAGTTCTAATATCGATGCCTGATCCTTATATGCAGACCGACACTGAGTACAGATCTTTATGTACAGGCTAGTACGAAGTACTGATAGTGATGCCTGATCCTTATGTACAGGTCGATACAGAGTACTGATACTAATGCCTGATCCTTACGTACAGGCTGATACTGAGTACTAATACTGATACTAATGCCTGATCCTTACGTACAAGCTGATACTGAGTACTAATACTGATACTAATGCCTGATCCTTACGTACAAGCTGACAATGAGTACTGATAGCGATAGCAAACTCTAGCCTAACTTAATCTATCCTAACTCACGTACAAGTACTGATATTTGTAGTATAACATTTTTTAATAAGCATCCAGCATTTAAAGGAGTTCAATACATATTACCATCATTCACACTGTGACAGTGCTGTCAGTCATATGTATCAGTATCGCCATCAAAGACACTGCATTTAATTGCCAGTTTTGACGCTGTGTTATGACACGTTTTCCCCCTATAGTAGTAATTAAAAATAGAAATTAAACATCACCTTTCACAATGTTACATTATTTACGCAAGTTCTATGCAGAAAATGTTAACTTTATTTAATGGTGGTTCCAATCACAATCAATGTTCAACGTCCAAAATTGGACATGGATATAGTTAACATTTCACAGCACTTTATTATATATATATATATATATATATATATATATATACATGCATGCATGAATTCATATATGTACATATTTTGTACCACAGCCAGTGTGATCAACAGTGCGGGGGGAAAAAAAAGCAGACAAGGATAAAGAGGCTCAGAGAAGAATAATAAAATAACAAACTACTCACCTGCATCAGTGAATCAGGAGTCAGGAGTAGTGGAGCATGGAAGAAAGAGAGAGATAAAGAGAGAGTCAAAAACACACCATACCACAATTCACTCACAGATTCAGAAATTCCAAAATAAAGATACAAATAACAACAGCTGATAGAATATTAACCACAAGCGCAGAATAAGACCAGCACTAATCAGCTCAGAACAATACAGTACAGTACAGAACAATGAGGCAGACAGAGAGAGAGAGAGAGAGAGAGAGAGAGAGAGAGAGAGAGAGAGAGAGAGAGAGAGAGAGGAATAAAATGAGAGGAGGATAGAGAGAGAGGAATGAGAGGAGGGAAAAGAGAAACAAGGAAAGAAAGATGGAGAGAAAAAGCGAGAGACAGCGAGAGAAAGAGAGAGAGAGAGAGAGAGAACTCATTAATGGAAATAAATGGGCAGCAGGCTCCTGGTGGAGCAGCTCTACCTCTGTTTGGGGTCAGTGCTGTTTTTGGGCTTGATTCTTATGCACAACGCTCCAGGCATGAATAGGTCTGCAGATACGTCCACTGGGACCACATTGAGCAATGCATGCCTGCGTGCATGTGTCTGGGTGAGCGGATCTAAAACCTCTTCTTTTTCCATCGCTTCCTCTCCACTGACTGGCCCCCTATAGAGCTTACCACTGTGGCTTTGGAGACAAAGCTATACGTCTTTAAATGTACTCTTCTAAGGAAATGTTCCATGAAATTCCTGAAAAAGCCCAACCACTGACCAGACTTAAACCTCAGCCACACCCCCTACTGATCTGAGTAATGAGAATGCACATATTCTTAATCCTCATCCACACGTATATGGATATTTCTGAAAATGCTTCAATTCTTTGTTGATCTATGTGCATTAACCTTTATCAGTGCAATAAAAAGTGGCTATTATTGTAATGTACTGAATTCCTCTCAGGTTTCTCTCAATGAGATATGATATCGCAATGATACTGTTGCATTTATTAAGATACATAACGAACATGCAGCCAAAACCACATTAAAGGGATTGTACTTCATGCTTCAGTTTCCTTCATTGTTATCCCGATGATGTAAGCTATTAATACTGTGGTGGGTGGTGTGGATTCTGCTCTGAACACACACACACACACAGAAACTATTGCAGTGCATCCAACAATAAAAGCAGCATGGTAGCTCTGTAGCTCCAATTTCACATGATCTATTTTAAGTTAAATTAAACACAGTCCCTCAATATTTTGCCAATGATATCTATTAACTTTGTGACCAAAAGCAATTCAATTGCATTTGCTGGTTTGGGAGTAATCTTAAAATTACTTTACTCCTAGCACTACGATCCACAAGAAGTAGGACATCAACAACATGAGAGCGCAAACTATTTCGAATACAGGGGTGTAAATCACAAGATCATCACAGTACACAGATCCTACAGCAATTCTTTCAGCCAACAATGATTTTCAATACTTCACAACTCACTGTGATGCGATTCGATTTGATGCTGCAGATATGACTTTTATTTTGATATGCTGGCTGCATGCTGAGGTAAACAGTGTGCCTGGCAGGAAACAGAGTAGCCTAACCAGGTGAGTGCTAGTTCGAGTTATACCGTGAAGCAGAGTTATAGACCACATCTATAACTTCGCTGAGGTCTTGTGTAAGAAACCCTCCCCAATGCTAAAACATGCTGAGAATCCTTTTCAGGCGAGCGGGAAAAAACCCACAATATCTTTAGTCACACTTACATTCTTGGTAAATGGCTCAGGTCTTGTTTGCTTAGTTATTTTTTCTAATTTGTTACCAAAGGAGAAAGCAAAACTTAATTTTCTTGGTTGCTCCTGCTCAGTCAACAGCCAGACAATAGGCTTTTTATACACAAGCACACGAACAAGCCTTTGTTAGGCAGACAGCAACAAGTTTACATAGCATTTTGCCATTTACAGCAAACAAACATACAGAAGGGAATCATGTACAAATGTTGGAACAGGTGTGAAAATAAACATGCATGCTTTGATGTTTACACACAGCATGTCACAGCGATAGCACTCTGGCTGTCTGGTCAGTGCATTGATACATTACTTTCTAAATTAAAAAAAAAATGTATGAAAAAGCTTGTCCCAGAAGGAGGCAATGTTACATCAATAAATTGACATGAAAAGCCTTGAGAAAAACTTTAGGAGCATATTTGTCATAAATTTAAAATAAGTAGTGTGGAGCTGTGTAAAGAGCTACTGCCTATTTCTAAAAGTATTAAGGGTGTCAGGTATGTAGTCCCAAAGTGTGCTCAACACAGCAGAACCTGTGGCTGCAATTATTATATCAACGTTTTCAATCATTTCCTTCTACGAAAACAGGAAAGCGGTGAGCGCCAGCGGTGAATCACAATTTAGTTTTCAAAAAAAATCACTACACGCCTTCCGAATCCTATACGTCTAGTGGCTTTTCAACAGAACGTATACAGTATTTTCATCTAGCGTCTCCAGACACACATACGGAAAGCTGACGTGCTGAAAGGACGCTGCTGCTCCGGCGGTGGCCCCTACATGAGCTCTGGACAGAACCTGTCAGCGCTGGACTCTCTGCGGCTAACAGCTTCAGACACTTACTCAATGGGCTCAGAGAGGCAGCGCTGCACTAATGACATTATCTACATATTAACCAAAGACTTCAATAATCTCTCTCTCTCTCTCTCTCTCTCTCTCTCACACACACACACATCCCCAATTTTGTTGGGTCATTCTCTGCCTCTCTACCATCTTTTCTTTCACTTCCATTCTTTTTGTCCTGTTTCTCACTGCTTCTGTTGTTTCCCTTTCCATTCGCTCTACTCTCGCTCAGTTTCTTTCTCCCTTGTTGTCTTTGTCTCTGTTCCTGTCATTTTCTCTCTTTCTTTCCCACCGATGCAGTCATCTCTCTCTCTCTCTGTTTCTCATTCTTTCCATTTTGGTCTCTTTTCATCTGCTTTGGTCAATTCTCTCTCTTTTTTACTTTCCTACAGTTTTCTTCTTTCTTGTTCTTGTCATTCTCTCTTCTTCTTTTTTGACTCTCTTTTCCATCATTTACTTTTTCCTCTGTCCTCCTTTGTTACTCCCTCTCTCCTTTCCCTTCTTTGTCATTGCTCTTTCTTTGCCTCTGTTTCTCTCATCAAAATCAGCAGCTCATTCAGGGAAAGTGAAATGAACGTGAAACGTACATCTCTGTGTATATGTGGGTTATTTGGAGGGTGGGGGGCTATGGGGGTGGTTGGTGGGGGTGTGGCGTGGTTGTGCATTGACCTTTCCTCATCTCTGCAATGACCCAGTTCAGAGGGGTGGCGGGATGGAAAACGACAAGGTGAATGGATGCCGGCAATGAATGAATACACAGAGAGATAGAGGCCAGTGTCCAGCGCCGGCCCTACTATCGCTGACCTTCGTCCACTCCAAACAGCAGGTGGAGAGACAGTAATCAGATAAGAATAGATGATAGTGGTTTGGACAAACATATGGACTGTGTGGACTAATTCCGTGTGGGCAGCCCTCACCACTGTTATAGAGTGTAATCTGGCTAAGCCTCTAAAAGCCCTCGTCTTAATCAGAGATTTAAGAGGCGCTCGCTGCTTCAAGACAGGCAGCGGTGGCTGGAGCGTGCCATTAAATCTGAGCAGATTAGCACCAGCAGAGCAGGTAGACAAGAGCAGATGGAGGAGCGTGAACGAAAGCTGTTGGCTCAGAGATTAAACACTGAGCGCTGCTGTCTTAATGTAAGCCACTGTGTCAATGAAGTTAAGACATCAGTGATAGTGAGCCTTGTTTTTCTTCACACAGGCAGTACATCTCCATCTCTCTCCATCTGTCCTGCTCTCTCACTCCCACCTATCGCTATTCATCTCTCTCCCCTATTCCTTTTCTTCCACCTACTATTCCCAAACTCTTTCGTCCACCTCTCTCCTCATTTCTGTCTCTTTTACTTTTTCTCCCACTCATTCTGTCCTTTTTTCCTTTCTCTCAAACTCTTTAGCTCTCACTTTCCTTTTCTCAACTCTCTTGCTCTTCTCTTCCCTCTCTAGCTTATATCTTTCTACTCTCTCTAGCCTACCTTTCTCTCTTTCTCTGTAACCTTCCTCCAGGTTTCTTTCTTTCTTTTTCTCAATCCCTTCTTTCTTGCTTTCTCTCATCTCTATCTCTTGCCCTCTCTGTTTCTTCCCATCTATCTCTCTCTTTCTTACCTTGTTTCTTTCTACTCTTTATCTTATATCTTTCTACTCTCTCTAGCCTACCTTTCTCCCTTTCTCTGTAACCTTCCTCCAGGTTTCTTTCTTTCTTTTTCTCAATCCCTTCTTTCTTGCTTTCTCTCATCTCTATCTCTTGCCCTCTCTGTTTCTTCCCATCTATCTCTCTCTTTCTTACCTTGTTTCTTTCTACTCTTTATCTTATGTCTTTCTACTCTCTCTAGCCTACAATTCTCTCTTTCTCTGTAACCTTCCTCCAGGTTTCTTTCTTTCTTTTTCTCAATCCCTTCTTTCTTGCTTTCTCTCATCTCTATCTCTTGCCCTCTCTGTTTCTTCCCATCTATCTCTCTCTTTCTTACCTTGTTTCTTTCTACTCTTTATCTTATGTCTTTCTACTCTCTCTAACCTACCTTTCTCTCTCACTCACCTTCTCTCATTCCTTCAACACCTTTCTGCCTCACCTCTATATATTTTCTTTCTCTATCTTCATCTCTTGTTCTGCTCTCTCTAGCCTACCTTTTTCTCTTTCCTCCATGTTTTCTCGCTCTCTATTTTTCTCACTCCCTTCTCTCTATCTCTCTCTCACCTTGTTTCTTTCTACTCTTTATCTTATGTATTTCTACTCTCTCTAGCCTACCTTCCTCTTCCCTCCATGTTTTCTTGCTCTCCCTCCTTTCTCTTTTCTCTATCTCTTGTCCTCACTCTTTCTTCCCATCTATCTCTCTCTCTCACCTTGTTTCCTTATACTCTTTATATTATGTCTTTCTACTCCTTTTCTATCTTTCTCTCTTTCACTCACCTTCCATCTCATTCCTTCAACACCTTTCTCCCTCACCTCTATATCTTTTCTTTCTCTATCTTCATCTCTTGTTCTGCTCTTTCTCTCCTCCCTGTGACCTCGGCTAACCCTCTGTTGGGCTTTTTGCTGTCAGAGGTTCAGTCAGGCAGAATATATCTGTCTGAGATGGAAGAGGGGGAGCGGAAGAACCAAAAGAGAGAGAGAGAGAAAGAAGAGAGAGAGAGAGAGAGAGGTTAAAGGGCCAGGACTGTAGTAGAAAAATGAACTTATGACAGTCAAGCAACCTTAACATTTTTATTTGAATCTGAAACGGTTAAATAAATGTCATAACTTTTCTCAAACACACATTCATGAACACGTACACAGTTCACAAATACAGCTATTAGTTAATGCATGCTTGGCTCTTCAGCTCCCTTTTCAGGGGGTGTGCTATGAGATTGGGGTCTGCAGTAAACACAGCTGAAAATGATGACCAGGACATTAACACATACACTAGAGAGATTTTAGATCCCAAAAAGGAAACTGAACGGGTAAGACGCACTTCAGCTTCTGAGAGCCAGCTTGGTTTCATTTTAACAGTGCCCTGAGTTTCATCAGTGATCACTGAGCAGATGTCATCGAATACTGTAGAGATCTACAAGATTAAATGTTACATCAATACAGTATGAATAAGAGGGGAAAAACAATCCAGTACCAGTATCCAGTTTTAAAGGCTATTCTCTACTCCATATAAGATGGAAAGCAGCTGCAGAAACAGCTCAAACAATCATGTTTCCTGTAAAGCCACAAAAACAAATATACATTAAGATAAAGCCACTTATTGAGCTCAAACAGTTATTCCTGCCTGTTCTCAGTTCGTCTTTTAAATTAGGAACACACAAAAATATAAGGCAGCCCAACAAAACAGGTCATTTTAACTAAACAGTCTGTATGAAGTATAAAGGTTGGAAAAGTTAAACAAACAAACAAAATAAGGTTTCAGAAATACTAAACTACACATATGCCATTAGTGGATCTCTATAAAAAAATCATCATACCCACACCAGCCTAGTTAGTTATAAGTACGGCATACGCTTGATCTCCAGGCTAATACGGGTAAAGTTGCTGCTTCTTTCTGCAGACTATGCACTTCAGGTGCACAAAATTGGAAAACATGTCAGATCTATTTCAAGGCTGTGTGCAATTTGGAGGGAGTCAATTATGGTGGCTTGTTATTTCTTTCTCCCTGTCATCTCTTACACACACACACACACACACACACACACACACACACACACACACACACACACACATATCTGAAGTCTGCAGAAAGTGGCATAAATAAATGAACAGCAAAGCTGTATTCATCCACAGCTACTGAAAGGAAAAGTAAATTAAAGAATGATGAGAGAGAGAGAGAGAGAGTGAGTGAGAGAAAGAGAGAGACAAACAGATACTACACTAGCGCTCTGCCTCCACCTGCTCTTTGCTCACCTGAGCGTGTGTGCAGTGTTCTTCTCCTCTGGGACCACATGCATGTCTCTACAACAGACTTTCTCTCTAACTCTATCTCTCTCTCTCTCTCACTCTGTCTGTCTGTTTCTATGTCGCTGTTTGTGTGTGGGTATATATATATATATAAATATATGCATATGCGCACACACACACACACACATACATACACACATTATATATATATATATATATATATATATATATATATATATATATATATATATATATATATATATATATATATTTAGATAGATAGATACATAGATAGAACAGAATGACTTCTGATCTAAAAATCTGTACCGATGATACCTATGACACTAAAAGGCAGCATTCCTCTGCCTTTTATTGGACCTTAAAAGAGGAATTGACATTAATTCACCAGTAATATGGGCTTTTTATGATGCAGTATGAGTAAAATGAGTATCAATACGAGCATCAACATTGATGCATTCCTAATGGAGCCCATTCACATCCTGACTCTCTAAAGCCATCCATTACTCTTATACTCCTCTGTCTCGTCTATAGCTGATTCATGGACAAGACAGGATGACATCCTGCCTCAAACCACCAGATTCTCTCAAATCACTTTCCCCCATATACTTATCTGCTGCTGAGGCATGGATTTACTGACCTACCGAATGTGGGGATCATTACGACTTTGCATGAAACCCAATATTTGAAAACTGAGTACATTTCTTTTTGTTGGGTGAAACCAGTAAGCGTATACCTGTACCAGTCAGTCTTTTATCACATATCAATTCAATTAAAAGTCTTGGCTTCTTGTTATATTAGGAGCAAATTAAAAAGAGCTGCTACCTAAAGATAAAAAAAAGCAGGTGCGGCGTGAAAGAAAGCTTTATTTTAACGAGGCCCAAAAGCATATTATTGCAGGAAATAAGACAGAAAAGAAAAGAAAAACAGCCAAACATATTCTCTTTGGTTAAACTCTTCGCAGTGCAAACGAGTGTAGCGATAATTAACATTCTCTTCACAACACTGTTCCATTAACGAAGCAGTAATGAACATTGAAGATAAAGACTTGAACCCTCCTCTCTTCCCTTTGTCTCATTTTTTAAGTCTCTGAACATTTGGAGGCCGGCATTAACAATGTTTCTCAAATGCCTCAGAGCAGAACTTTTTTATCTCATAATTATAAAAAGAATGTGAATTCCAGTTGGCAGTACTAGTGTGACTCTGAATGGAGGAAAATTGGCTCAGAACAGCTCGGGATTAAAAAAAAAGAAATTCTTATTGGAGGTAAGTTGCATCTTGCAGTGGCCATGACCGATTGATGTCTCAGGAAGACGCTGAGTGAGGGATGATGGGTTTCGGGTAGTTGAGCCACTGCCTGTCACAGGGTGGCCCCACCTCAACCCACACCCCCACCTCACCTCAAGAAAAATGTCCATTTGGATTCCGAGCGAGGTCTGGCCGTGAGCTGTAATTGCTTAAGGAATGAGACGCAATAGGTGCCCATCAGCTTTAAATGGGATGCCTTCACTGCCCCTCCTAAGGGGATGGGGGATTTCTGCAAAGGTTACGTGTACTGCTCTGGTGCTCAAACACCATGCACGTGTGTATCCATTAGTTCAGTCATTCCCAGTCTTGGAGTTATCCCAGCCTGTACATTTTAGTGTTTCCCTCGCTTTACCATGGCTACTTTATCACCGTTTCATGTTACCCAAGCTCATGAAGTCAGAGCTAACACCAGCCAAACATCTTGCCAGGTATGATATGGATTCAGCAGACCAAGCTAGCAAACAAAATAAAAATTCCTGATCGATTCACACAGGATCCAATCTTGTTAATATAATGCGGTTGTTGTTTAAAGTTTAAAGGGGAACTTCACAAGTACTTCAATAGATCTCCATAATTAAATGAATAAGATATCCATATCATAAACCATACCATCCATATCATAAACTATATCATTCAGCTGTTCCGTTCTAGAGAAATTGCCTAGAATTGTTTACAATGGCGGTCATAGGAACCAGATTTCTCGAGTTTTCTGATTGTTTTGTGATAAAGTTTTGTCTTAAAATCTGTTTTAATCCATTTATTTTAATCTATTTATGGTGGAGGGTTAGATAAAAATATACATTCAACATAAAAACTGTAGTGTAAAAAACATGCAGGTACACTGGTGGTTTTGGATAGTAAATAAAACTGCTATAACCCAGAGTTTGTTAGTATTTCAAAACCATTCTTCATCAAAAACACAATAATAAATATCATCACTGCCACTACTCAAGGAGTGCTTGCAACACATGCCATTCGTTCACCCAAAGTAACACATGCATAGAAGGAGTACACCAGGATCAGGATAAGAAAGCACCGATCCACTGCTACCCCTTTACAGTCTACTTCAGGGCCAGACCCCTCCTCCAGAGCTAGGTACGGGTTCATTTTACATTTGCAAGGCAGCCTCTCCATTTTTTATTTATTGAAATCCAGCCAAGCGTATGTGAGTGGGACGCTGGATTAGCTGACCCTATCCTTTGCATCGGATCGTGGCTCCATTCCTCTACAAACCTGCCACGCACCCCTCAAATTCCCCATCACACATGGTGACAAAACGGGGCGAGAGGTTGGTCTGCTTTAACCTTTCCCCTCTATCATTCGTCCTCTGCGTCTGACCAGACAGCACACGCTTGACAGCATGCAAAAGTCATTAGGCAAAGTGGGGGGTGGGAGATGCTAAGCCCAGGGGAGGAAGGAGCATACATGCTTCTGGAGTGTTCCCTCTCTTTTTCATCTCTCTCTCTCTCTCTCTCTCGACATTGCCCGAGAGAAGCACGACCGCGGCTTCTTTTCCATACGAATGCCACGAGGGCCACCAACTCCCAGAGGAGCTGATGACACAAGTATGGGGCCAGTGCAAAGACAAGCACTTCCAACAGAGTGCACAAGCTGTAAAGCGGCAGGGAAAAAACGAAACAGAGATGAAGAGAAGAGGAGGACGAGGACGATATAGAAGGGGCAATAGCCTCAGCTTGCCATTGACCTTGGGATGGCCAAGCCTTGATCTCAAAAGGATGGAGGAGAAAAAAAAAACACAATGGAATGAAGGGATGAAAAAAGCTCATTTGAGCATCAGGGCCATCCTTCAGTACAATTTATGACAGTGTATAAACCATGACATCAAGTCTTTGGAGGACACCAGCACCAGGCAGCCCAAGGACCCCCCTCCCAGAACAGACAACACTTAATCAACCTCCAAGACCAGCAGGGCAAACAGAGGACGCAGTTCATGCGGCTACTTATGACAATTGGACAACCATCTAGTCTTTGGAAGCCATGCCAATAGAAGAAGCACTTGAAGAAACTTCCAAATGTAGGTTTTTAAGGAGGTGCAACATAATGTAGAACTTTTAGACGTATTAAAGTTTTAATTCTCACATCAAGAACCACTGAAGAACTTTTATTTTTAAGATTGTAATTCCTGAAAACGTTAAGACAAGTGAAGGTTGTCTGGACTGGTGGTAGCCTCAGAAAGAAATGGAGAACTTGTCAGTTCTATTGAACACGTTTTCCTCTGAGACAATTCATCACCAGACTACATTCTTTGGTATCCTTCTTTGTCTCAAGAAGCAGAGCCGCACCCACACCACCCTTTCATGAACAGACAGTTGGGAGACAAACTGCTTTTGGTACACACTACGGGAGCACCCAGTGACGAGTAAGCTGTTTTTGTTTTTTTTTGTTTTGCCCCAAACTAGGGAGTGGCAAAGGGTGAGAAAGGACAGGAAATTGACCCTGCAGCCCCTATCCGGCTGCAATTAAGCCTGGCACAGAAATTACATTTGGATTCAGCAATGACCCAGGGCTGAATCCACTAACTGCTATTAATTTGTCTGTTCTCTTAAGGGAGGGGTGGTCCTGCAGATTCACTACCTCTAATTGATTAATGGTGCCCGAATGTGTCTGATAAGGCATTGTTTCATAATCAGGTGGCGCAGAGACGACCGTCTGGACCCGGCCAGCTTTAATGGATGGGTGAGTGATGGGATGGAGGAGGAGAGGGGAGCGACGTCCTTCGTCCTTTCCGCAAATTCACACTCACTCCATCACGCTGCCCGTGGCCAAATTCAATATGAGCCTGAGCTCCAAATCCTAACGCCATCATTCTCCATTTCGGCTGTAATTCGGCAGATCCGGACGCACTCAAGCAGTCACAACAAGCCAGCCTGCTATCGTACCAATCCAAACACAAACGGTCGCTGCTTTTGTTCTGTGAACGCAACTGTTGTTAGTGGCTCTGGCACAGCCGGACGCAAAAAAAAAAAAAAAGGGAAGCAGGACTGAGTAAATAAGATAAAAACAAAAGAGCTTGTAATGGAGTCACACTGTGCCAACGCTCTAGAAACCCAAGCCCTGGAGCTTACACTCTGCTCCGGCACACAAACATAGGGGAAGAGCCCTTTTCCCAATTAAGCCTTTGTGTGTGCACTGTGCCGTCATGATTATCATGTATTTTTTATGCCTTCCTCTCCCTCCACATCTCCACGCTTGGCCTGCAGCTCCTGACAGACAACAACATGACACGGGGCAGCCCCTCGACCCAGCAAAAATACACATGGAAGTGCACGCGCACACTCGCACACTCGCACACACACTGACACGTACATATATATGCACCCTAACCCACAAAAAGGCGCGTGTAATAAACGCACACCCACACAGAAGAGACCCCAATTACTGAGGGGGAGAAACAATCCCAAAGGGTCGAGCAAATAAAGCAGCTTGATTTCCATTCATCTGTCAGAGAGATGGCACAGGGCTCACTCTCCGAATGAAAAGCAGTGAAGTTATCCTGACAGGCTGGAGGAAGGAAGTCGGCAGAGCTGCTGAATATTAAAGTAGTAGTTAAGGCTGGTACGCACGCAACATGCCAGATGTCTGACTCTTAATGGGGGGTAAATGGAAATCAATCTTCTTTCACCCACCCCGACAGCCAATCAAATGGTATTGTTTTTTTTCTTCCATGAGTTTATTTTCCCGCATCCACATTTAGATGACACCCATATCGTATCTACTAGTGCCTATGGTTAATATCCCAGCTTTAGCGTATGCTGTAGCTATAGAGAGTCACGCTTAAATACAATCTGAATTGGATTTGTATTGAGGGAATTAATGTGGGACACTCGTTAAAGGAAATAGGACGAGGCTAATCTTATTGAACAGAGGGAAATTATCTTTGTGATAGTCATCATATTGAATAGTGTCACTCATAGCACTTGGCTCAGTGAAACACAGACAGTCAGGTCACTTATAGCATTCAGCTCAGTGAAAACGCTGACTTGGTGATGAAAAGGATCACAGCCTGTACTAAGATCAGAGAGATGTCTGAGGAGCCAGTGAGACAGGAGAAAAATGAATGACTTGTATATATGCAATTGAAATAATACGGTATTGCTCAAGCAAATTCCTTTTATATAATTCTTTCATAGAGTAAACTTAATTTCAAATTTTCATCGGTTCCAACCAACAAGTTTATTTTTATTTAATCACATATATTATACACAGCCCTCCATGATAGTAGCTTTCTCACTCTTGCTCTTATGTACACAGTCTTTTTGATACAATGAAGCCTCTGCAGTTTTCCCTGTTGCTTTATCAGTTTGCTATATTATCTGAACATGAAATCTGCCTTTTAATATCCTGTGAAGGTTTCATGATGAATGAACCAATGCTCCAAAATTGGAATAAAAACTGGAATTTGGAATAAAAAATAACCCATTTGCATTAACTTTTATTGAAAGTTATTGTGTGTATATATATATATATATATATATATACCTGTCCCTACTACTAATAATGCAGTACATGATTAGTGTAAGGATGTGCATTGTTCTTCTCTGGTATTGCTGCCATTATAAGGGCAGTAAAACGGCAATAGTGCTCCCTCTAATAGAAACTGACACAACGTGTAAATTCCTGCCACGAGAGACATCTGCACGAATTAGCTGATAATTTAATTTTTTTTTCCATTAGGGAAACAGTGGAGTAATAACTCGGAGACAGTTCCACCATCCCTGTTAACATCTTCATTCTCCCCCAATCCAGGTGGCCTACGGGGCTGACCGTGACGACAGTCTCCAAGTGACTAAGGCAAGAAAGTCTGGGACTATGAAAGACAAGAGGCCACTGTTTAGAACAGGTATGGTCACCTGGATACACACATACACACGCACACACAACAGCTGTCCATGTGCAGACAGAGACGGCCTGCTCTAATTATAGTGTGAGGCTCTATCTATTCACGAAGCACCTGCAGATGCAGCAGAGGATCCTGGGAGTTGGAGTCTGCGAACCTGCATTATCTCAGTGTTGGCAGGTGAGTGGGGCCAATCTGGCTGGACTACAGGCTTGTGATTACGCAGCTGTTGATGGGGGGATTAGATCGCCAGCTGCTGGCCACGACCCACCTCTGACAGCAGAGCATGGTCCCACCTTCATGCTTACTGATCCGGGTAATTACAGCATCTAGCTGACCTACACACAAACACACACACACGGATTCACAAGCATGCACAGTCACACAAACAGAAACCGAGAAACACCTGCCCTACAAGTGCAACACAGCTGGATTAAACTGCTCTTATCCAATGGAATTTATCTTAACATTTAAACACAACTGAAACGCAACATGCTTAATTTATCCATTCACTTCTATCATTTTACCTGTTTACTACTGTCAGTAAATCTTGAATTTAGATTTTTATAGTTGTTTAGTTAATACTGCATATAATAAGTTATAAATATTATTAATATGACAAATGGTGTCACTGCCAAATCACTAGAGAGCCAAGATCTGTATAAACTGCTGGCAAGCCACCCATGCGTTTAAAGGTTCAACCTCCACTCCATATGTCTTCCAGAGACAGTGCTCTTCTAAACAATATGAGACTTAAACCCTACAGACCTGTGTTTACCTTGTTATACTTTAGCTTTGAGCATTTTCAGGTAAATCTTTGGCTCGGCAGAGACTTAGCAAGTCTTTTTGCTGGAATGAGGCTTTATCCTGTTCAAACACGGTCCTGAGTCAGCATGGCTGGAGCCACTCTATCCCCCGCAGTGCATGGAGAATCCTCCACCCGCGCTAATCCACACCGCAGCGGTGGAGCAGCACATGAATAAGGAGCTGCTGCTGGGAGAGGAGATTGGCGGGTGGCAGACTTGTACACAGAGGAATGAAATGAAATCCCTCTTTTTTTGCCCTCTCTTCCTTCACCCTCCCAGGAATCCCTCGGTTCCTTAGTTGAGCTGAGAAATAAAGGCCCTGATGATCAGCAATTTCACAGCCGAAAGACTTTCCTCTGCTTTATTTGATATCATTTGTGTGTCTGTGAGTGAGAGACAGAGAGAGAACGTGAGGAGATCCTCACCACTCCCAGCAGAGGTGTAACGTGTACTATTCCTGTTAGCACTGAGCGAGGAGTGGCATCAAAAATAGCTCAGCATGGGGAGGCAAGAGGCGTCTGGCTGAGAGTGCAGTGAATGAAAACAAGAAAACATCATTGAGAGTTGACTCAGGAGATAAAGGGAGTCCTAAACTACAAGGCTGTTGAAGGTCTGCACTCTGAAACTCTTCTTATAGACTACCCAAGCAATGAACTAACTCCACAGCATGACCAGGACAAGCAGCAACTGGAATACAGCAGCAGGCTACTCTGAACATAATAGATATGAAGCAGTTAACGACTATTAAACCTCATGTGCATACTCAAAAAAGACATAACAGCCAACAGCAAAAAACTTGGAGTCAAGCGGCAACCACATATACCACACGAATGTGAGGAAGACATTCATAATGGTTATTGTTGGAGTACGGATCGCTTCATGGTCTTGATGTATATGTAGCATATCTGCACCCTCGGCTCAAAGGCAATACTTTTCACGTATCATCAAGTCATGAAAAGTAAAAAAAAAACCTGAAAAAATTTAGAGAGGTCCACCTAAAACAGAAGGCTGTCAGAAGCACAGGCCTGATTGGTCTGAGAGCTGTATGACATCATGGTAATAAATAAATGTGTCATCTTTTTTGTCTGAATTGGTTCCCTACATACTTTTTCTTGGATTTTACCAATTCTTGAAATGTAAAGCAACACTCGCTGCAATCCATTTATTTCATTTCATTATAAACATGTGACTTATTCTAATAAATTCATTTTGTCATCATGTCCTTTCCAGTAAAAGCTCACCCTGCATGTTCTCACTCTCAGCACACATCTGTATGCAAGCAAAAGACACTTCACCAACATCTGTGCCTGCCTCAACCTTCCGGCTCCTCCTAACCCCTTGCCAAGCCTTGATCCTTGTCCCTGTCCCTTGATAACCAATGACCTGGACTATGGCCCCCCCTCACTGGCCCTAAGGGGCTGCGTCAGCTGTCCTCGGGTGGGCATGGAGACGAAAGCAGGGATCAATGGCAGAGGAAACAGCCTCATAATGGCCAGGATTAATGATGAAAAATTTGGCGTCTCCCAGTGAGCTCCCAGGCATTCATCACCGTCTTGGGGGCTGCCAATTGGCCAGTGCTTGGACACCTCCTGACCCAGGAGGCAAGACAGCTGTATGGCTACTGCTGCTGCTGCTTTAAGCTGCTGGTTGTGTTGGTGTGCTGTCCAGTTGAACTGCTGGGAGTGGTATAGAAACTCAGTCCAGCTCCCAGAATAGCAGGGATACTGTTACAGTAACTGGCCTCAAACAGAGGCAGTTTTGCTCGTCTCGTCTTTGCTGCTCTCTTGCCTGCCCCGGCTGGTCAAGGGCTGGACAGAATCCAACCAAAAACCTACTAATGCTTTCTCTTGTTCTGTCTCTTTCTTTTCATAGCGAAATAACCCTTAGAGAAAGGATGAATGCTCTGAGGCTTTGGAAAGCAGCCTCTGTTCATCTGTAATGACATGAGTGGCAGGCCTTTGCGAGAACAGAGAAAGGGAGTGAGCAAATGAGAGAGAGAGAGAGAGAGAGAGAGAGACGGGATGAGATAATGGGTAAAGATGGAGGCTGCCATTTCAACGTCCCAACAGTCTTTCCTAAATGCACATGCCCAGGCCAGCGCGCCCATTCCGCCAGCCTTGCGTAAGTGGAGGCGAAACAAAGCTTCCTCTGCAATCATGGCCCACAGAGAAGGACCACTTTTTGCCCAGCCCATGACTCAGTCCCACAGACCGCTCAGGCCTCCTGCTGCTCCACACACAGGGATAGGACTATTACAAGGCTGTCAGGGTGGAAATGGTGTGGCTGGAGAAATACACAACCTTATCGCTGCAAATGTTGGCTCAATTACCTTCTAGCACGAGACAAGACACACTTGGATGCCTCAGAGAGCGGGACAAGCCATAACAATCAGAAGCTTCTATTCAGTTTAGGAGGAGATGTCTTTGTGAACATGCTGATGTGATGGAATTGATATCTTGTGCTTCAAGGATTACAGTTTTAGAAAAGAACTGACCGCTTTGGGCGGCCCTGTAAGGAGCATATGTCTGGTTTACCCGTGCATTAACCTCAGCACAGGGCAAACATTCAAGACTGTGTTCGAGCAAAGCCACAATCAGATCACGCTGTGCTGCAAGGGGATTCCTCTGTGGAAATTTTCATCTATAACATGCATCAGAGCACATGGCTTTCATTCACCTCACCTCCCCCTGACCCCCGCTATGGAAGTGCCCGCCTGCCAGCCTTCCTGGCTACTGGACTCACTGGCAATGAAAACACTCCAGAAAGCCTCATTTACCTTCTGTTTATGTCGATCCGTTTTGTTTTGACAAGCTTTGGTGGTCTTGCAGATTAGATTGTTCCGCTGTAGACACTGAAAGTCTGGAGTTCCTATCATTCTCCCTTCGATGTCCTACAGCAAGACTATGCTACCACGGCTGAGCATGTGAAAAGACACTTTGGCATGCAACTTAGCAAGTCACAGGGGAGTCCTACCCACAAATCTGTTTCCTTTTACTTTTTCTCCACCTTTCCGAACTTTCTATTTGCATCATACATATGCCAAACGTTCGTTTACGTAAGGAAGTGCGAGTGATAGTGAGATTTATAACAGAACAAACAAGATCCCCTTGAACTCTGGACTGAATGTACACTCCCTTCCTCCAGTCAAATCAAGCTTTCACTGTAACGCTGACAGAAACTTTCCTCCACTTTTTAGGGATCAGAATTCTAAAAACAGAGGTGAAGATTCCTTCAGGGTGGAGTGGAAGTTTGGGAGCACCTTTGTTTTTAGAGATCGGAGCAGCAGGGCTGAAAGGTTAACAGCCAGGGCCAATAAATCTGAGCCCGCAGTGGCTCTACTGGACAAGGGAGGATTCGGCCTAGGAATGTGTAGAGTAAGCAGATATGGAGCTCGGCGTTGGGGGGGAAGGAGGGGGCAATTAGGACCATGGCACTCAGAGAAGTGCAGGTGTGTGGACCAGTGATAAGCACAGCATAGCAGCCATTACTCACCCCCTCAAACGCACACACACTTACACACACCCACACACACACACTCCCCATCTCTCCCGACCACAGCACAACAGCAAATAGCCTGCCTGCCAGCCGCGGTGAATATTTGGCAGCTTACAAAAGCCTCTCCTTGCCCTCCGCGTGGAGGAATGGCAGGGATAAGGAGGAGACAGATAGCGGGGGAATGCGCATTTCATCACACTGAGGGAGGAGAAAAATCTTGCGCTTGCAATTTTGTGCTGAGAAGTCATTTACAATAACGACAGGGGCTCCGCGGGCTGGCCTGCCTGAAAAGCAATTAAGATTAATTAAGTGTTGGTGGTGGCACTTTGCAATACGGATTGCGCCTTTTATTATGGCTAAAGGGCCACATTAATGCCGTATATGGCGTCATTATTTAGCGGCTGTTTATTTGCAAAACGTAAGGAATGCTACAAGATGAATGAATGCATTAAAGCCACGCTGCAGGCAAGTGAAACGCGAAAACAGGAAAATGATCACAGCAGATGTAATCAAAAGAAATGTTTCCCAGAGGTTTTAAAACAACTGCACTTAAGCACACACTGCAATCCCCTCGTTGCTAAAGAAACTGTAATGCATTAAAAAAAATGCATTTACCTGGAAGTCAATATAAGCAATCGTCACCAGTGGACCACCTTCCACAGCAGAATATAACACAACATGATATGATGTCGTTATCAAGGTTGATTCCAGCAAATGACACAGCGTTTGAGCACACTGTAGGCAACAGTACTTAATTAGCACTGAACAACTGCATGTGTCATCAGAAAGAGAGGAGACATTACTGCACTACTGATTATATACGTAATATTTAGACTACATTAAAAACTCTATACTGAGACATAATGTGTTGAACTTCATGGTAAGAAGTTCTGTTGGGGAGACTGAATGCAACAAAAGCAGATGGGGTTAAATTTCACTAGCGGCAGAAGCTGATTGCTGGCATCAGGTCGGCATCTCAAATGAGAGACTAGTCCTGGGTGCACATGCACCCTGTCAGCACTATCCTTCTTTCTGCCCTGAGGCTACAGACGCTCTTCTGCACCTGTACAGTGTAAGAGTGTGTGTGTGTGTGTGTGTATGTGTGTGTGTGCATGCATATGGATGTGCAGGTCCAGACACTTGACGCAGGGTCATTGGGGGACACTAAGGAAAAGGGCATCCCTCTGGCATGACACGTACATTGTCAAGTGTGACATTTATCCCTGTCTCTGTCAGACCTAAGTGTATGTGTGGCTTTCTTACTACTTGGTCTCACTTTAACACCTTCGACTCCAAGGAGAACACACACCAGCAGTAACTCAGCTCGGTGTAATTGCGCTACTAAAAATGCAGGAAAAAAAAAGTGAAGGCTGGAGTAGCAGGGTAGAAAAAAAAAAAAACACATAATAGAGTCCATTTCCAGTTCAGGCCAAAATAAATCGAGAAGCAATTTTGCGCCGCTTTCTACTTTTCCCTCACTGGTCAGGCCCAGAGCTGCTGAACTCAGCAAATTCTGTCCAGCTTTAACCGAACGTGGTTCCACTTCCCCTCCCTTGCTCCCTCTCTTATAGCCTCTGGCTTAGCGAAAGTGTACGCTGCGTTTTGGCAGAACCTTTAGAAGCATTACATTTCCAATCATAAGCTGCAGAATATGAGTGCTAGTAAAAGCACCTGCAGAGTTGATTGCATTTTCGGGTTCAAAGCCATCAGAAAGTCACTCAAAATAGCCTACAAAAGTGCAAAAGTGACCAAAATGTAGAGTGAAAAAAATGACTTGCCCTGCCTTGCGGTACTACTCTGATATTTTATTTTGATTCATCCACATGATCCAAAGTCATTACATGGATTTTTGTTTTCCACTGTAGAGATAAATACTTCTCAGGGCCGTATTGTGCTTCTCCGTGCTGGTGAGACTGCTAACGGTTTCTGCTGTGTGTTAAATAATAAAGAAAACTATACAAAAGAGTGGCTAACAGCTAATAGCCTAATAGCTACACACACAGCACCCACCACTGATTCCTGATTCCAACTGTCACTCCAACGCCAGCCTCTCATTTAGCCCACAGATACTTAATTCTCTAAACCGGTGTTGTGTGAACAACAGTCACTAAAACTGAGTCTGTACTACAGTGGGAGGCACATGCAGCCAGCTAACTACACTAGCATTAGCTTAGCCCAGCAGGGCAACAGCTCAGAGCACCACAGAACAATACTATTTTATCTTTGTCTCTTTTTCATATTGTGCTCATAGATCATAGATTACTCTTAACATTGGTGTTTTTAAAGCATTAACTCGCTGGAATTGAGCTTATACTGTGCTAGGAATATGTACTGTATGGTTGCGTTAGCTTAGCCTAGCAGGTCAAAGAAAAGAAAAGAAAAGAAAAGAAAAGAAAAGCAAAGAAAAGAAAAGAAAACAAAAGAAAACAAAAAAAAACACTTCAGAACAACTTCTTTCACTACAGCACCAATCAGACTTTCCTCTTGATCCCCGTTTTAAATGGTATAAATGTCATCCATACTTGTGATAGCAGATTGTTTAGATATCACTAGCCAAGTTAAGCTAGCTAGTAACCAGCCACTCTCTCCTGTTTAGCAGCACGATTTAAAACCGGTATAAGACTGAAACGTTGATGTTCTTGTTTAATTTAATTTATTTAATTGTTTCTGGATTTGAATTAATGAATCAGGGTGCTACAGCACAATTCTGACATAAATTCAGAATTAATCAGTGAATAACAAAATCTCACTGAATGGTCCTGTAGCTCTGGGCCCAAGGGGAAATAAACTGAGCCTGTTTTTTTTTTTTTTTTTTTAAGCTTTCTGTGTCAATCCATGTTCCTTGTGGAGACCAGCCCTAATAATTCACTAATCACACATGAGTAAAAGAGCTTTTTATAGTAAGGGCATGGAGGGTCGAGCTCTGAATAGAGGTGCACAATGGGTAATGACCAAGAATCAGACCATTTATTATTTTTAATGGCTGATCTGTATTTTATGGTCATGTGTCAGGTAAGTTTACTCCGGCTGTATTTGAGTGCTGCTGCTGCTACACCAAAATGTTGTAGTATGAGTATACATGACTTATTGTGCTTTATAGTTTGATTCATGCCAGTCTGGCCCAATAATATTATTTATATTTTTAACAAATGGAGCGTAACGAATGACAGATGACGCAACAAATGATGAACTCATTGTAACAAATGTGTTGAGGCTGCATCACAAAACACAAACAAAAACAAGAAACAGAGACACAGCTTGGAATAGAGAAAAATAGATATCAACAAATGGCAAAGTCAAACAGATCAACAAACACACAAACAGAAGTAAGTAACTGCAGAACAGGCTGCGGGTGAGTGTGATGATGTGTGAGCATAGCCAGGATGGAGCCGGAGCAAGTCAATACAGAGTGAGGAGGTCTTCCCACATGCTGCAGAGGGAAGACCCTATCAAGAAACTGCAACAGTGGCTAATTCTGTGAATCTCTCCATGACTTGGAATGTGTATGTCAGAGTAAACCCTAATATGTGCAAGCCAGGGGATGCTCTAGGGCCAGGGATGTCAGAAATGACTGAAGAGTACACAAGTGTTTTTCACAGCCCATGTAGTGAAGGCTGTAAAGAAATCTGAATTGGGCATTAAAATTAATAATCAGTGCACCCCCATACCAAATGAGAAACAATGTTGCCCATCGCTGGCAGGATCATTGCTGGAGAAGCCACAACTCTGTCACATCCCCGCTCTCACTCTCTTTGTCACCTGCTTGGCACTAGAGTCCATTTAATTAGCTGAGGGTAATCTAATGTTTGGAGATTAGGAGAGGGGAGAGACACTGTGGCAAAGATAAAGAAACCCAGATGAGCAAAGTCAAAGCCTTCCATGCAAACAAATAAATGAGTGCATTAGCATAAAATAAGTCAAGGCTAGAGACAGACAGAGAGAGAGAGAGAGAGAGGGCGAGTTGGCTAATCTACAATTCCCCAAAACCAGGCAGACGGAGACAGAGGGATGTCTTCATCGACTGGAGCAGACAGTGCAGTGCAGTAATTAGAGACTAAGCCTCCCTTATCAGCTCTCTGCTGCTGTCAATACTCGCTTTGCTCACAACCACGACACACACACACACACACACACACACTCAGAGTTTTAACCCCTCCAACATAGCAATAAATGAGGGCCAAATCCCCTCTGTGTGCATACGCATGTTGGTATGTATAGAACCCCCCAACCACAACCTCACACATAGTTGCAGTAAGTCCTGACTGGGGATTAACTGCGGAATCCGTGTAACTCTGGTGACTGAATACTTGTCATCTATAAATTGCTCGATATTGACTTTACTTGTTGTGCCATTGTTTTACTGTTACTATACAAATGTTAGCCTTACTACAGCACATGTAGATACTGTATGTGGGTGTGCATGTGTCAGAACGAGAGAAGGTCTGAGGGTCTCGGCAGAAAGAACAGAGTGTGTGTCCTGCCATAGTCTCAAGGGAGGCTCCGGTGTCAGGCTGTAGAGAGTAAAAAGCCCCAGGCTGTCCAGAGAGGACACAGGAGATCCATACTGCAGCAGGACAGGGGCATTAGCCTAGTGAGCACTAATGGGTCAGCCTGTCAACAAACACACACACACACACACACACACACCACAGCACAATGCAACACTGTGTTATAGAAGGCTTGCTTTATGAATACTGCCTATACTTCTGCCCATAGACTCCATCCTGCTCGGTTCATCTTATCCAGGTTTCGTTCTCTAAATAATGCTTATGGATGCAGCATCACCAAAAACTGTGGGGGCACTGTAGTCAATATCTTAAGTGAAACACAATGTCATATTCTCTCACGGGTGGGCATATTCTCCGTCCATATGCCACAAAGTACTTAATGGCTTCACGCCGCCCACAACCCTGCCTCTTCAACTGCTTTTGTAGAAGGAACATGGTTAGGACCTCCTTCATTGTCACCATGTTTGCTGTTGTCAAAAACCCGATTTGGGACTGCTGTCTTGTATATGCATTGCTTAACATTCATGACAACACATAGACGCATGGAAATATGTGGCCAGCATTTAAAACAAATATATTCATTTTCCAAGTAAAGGGAGCACAAACGAAAACCAGAGATTGAGTAATACCACGGCCCGTGACGCAGCAGACTACAGTTCCATTTTCCATACAGGTTATGTGAAACCTATAAGAGTTCTTGGGCAAGACTCCTAACACGACATGTGTCAGCCTCCACAGCCTCTTTAATTTAATTTAATCCCTGCCTACAGTGAATTGTGTGAGCTCGTATAACTGGAACTTTGCGCTCTACCATGTTTTTATCACTGTATAAAAGATGCACACGGCTTCCTTAATTGTTGAAGAAGTGCATAATGTATTATTGTACATAATACAGCAGTTATGATGAGTGATTGTTAACTTCCAACTTTTAAACAGTGGCGTATATTTAACTATACGTGCTTGCAAGCTGCATCACTCCAAATCCCCTCTTCTCTCTAGAGATACAGCACACTGTGTCTAAGACTCTACACACAGTATACGTGTAAGGCTAATCACCTGGTTCTCTGGTGAAACCTTGACCTTTTCATTTAAGACACTGGTGTTTGAGCGGGGGGCAGCAGGAGAGCAAAACATGGGTCTGCATTTCAGGATTTCCAGCAGACAAAGAAGATAACGAATGCACACAGACACGATCCCGACCAAGTTTCATGGGATAAAAACACATATCTGGTTCTTTTTTTTAGCTCTTTGTTCTTCTTTGAGTGTGCCTTCCGGTGGCCTGCTCTGCTTTGCTTATCGGAAAGCCATTTTCAAGTCAAATCTGAATTCTTAAATGGCAATCAAATGTTATGTGGTAGTCAAGGGCAAATCATTCACCATAACTCTTACTTCACTCAAAGAACTACATGGTTAAATAAATGTGTATGTTCACCAATATTTCAAAAAAGCTTTTTTAAAATCGCAGTTCAATATTCAGCAGTCAAGGGCGAATTCTTCATCATTCATTTCTGCTGTATCAAAGCCGACTTGTTATTACCTTTTCAGCCACACAAAATTATATAAATGAATGCTCACCAGTTTTGAAATAGCTTTTTAAAATCTTAGGTCAATATTCAACAATGAGCAGCGGTCAAGGTGGAATCATAAAAATCCACTTCTGCTATATCTCAGCAGAACTCTTCCTCTCCTTAAGATCATTATTAATATTTTTTTGGCTGCGCTGGGCCCTCTCGGCTTTGTTTTAGCTTAGAATCGGTCTATGAGACAGGCCTTGTGTGTGGGGCCTTTGATGAGTGTAATTATGCTATAAAGAAAGCCTGAGGACCCCCAGCATTTATTATGCATCCAGTGGCCTCTCTCAGAGCTCCATACACAGACGGGCCCCATAGCCTGCTCTCCCAGCACACACCCCACTGCTACAGGGCTACAGAATCTACCCCCTTCCCTAAGTCTTCCCCAGTGCTACAGTACACATCAACACACACACACAAGCCCCAACACAAACACCCCACACACTTCTTCAGTACTCAATTATGAATTCAGGTTCCAGACACAAAAACACATGCTAAGGCTTAAAGAAAAACATTTAGAAATACATAAATTACAACAACTACAGGAAAAATGAGAAAACACACAAAGCGAAAGGCAAAAACTGGTATTAAATAAATGAACTGCACTTATTCATGGAGTCAGCATGGTTTTAATCCTTATAGACTCAACTCTCCAAACCCGGAGTCAATTCCCCATTGATGCCATTGATTCCCTGTACTGACCTGTCGATGGAATTTGGGGTGCAGGAATGGGAATTGAGTCAATCGTCCCCCAAGAGCCAGTGTAGGGCCGCAGGGAAATGAACAGTGGCAATTACTCAGCATTACTCTAAAATAAACACCATTTCACCTTTGCCTCCACAGATTAACCCCTAAAACTTTGCAGATATTGCTGGCAATGGCAAAGCAAGTTATCATTTGAGTGAATCAATCTGCACTTTGAGGTCTAAAGAAATTCTGGCATAATAATATTTTTTATTTATTTATTTAATGCTATTTTATTTAATAGAAATAAAAGTCATGTGTGTGCATGTGGTTTTTTTTTTTTTACATTGATACTAAACTGTCCAACCAAAAAGTCCAGTCTCATTAATGTCAATAGAATGTAAATGTAATGTAAATGCAATTAATTATACACAAACAATGCAATTAATTAACAGTACCGTAAAATGTCAGTAATAGCATTACTTTTAAGGGTTAAAGAGGGGAGTAGCCGGAGCATCTGTAGGAGACACAGGAGGCACGACTCACTCAAATCACTCCCCCATACCACACTCCTCTGTTCTCTCTCGTCTCCATAGTTCTCATCCAACATTAATGGCTCTTGGTTTTTTAATGAGGAAGAGTGCGTCCCTCTGGTCAGAAGATGGGAGGGGTCTTTCATATGGGAGGTTATGGTGGGCACATCTCATCCCAGGGCACTGTAGTTCTTAACATGGCCTCAGCAGGGCTAGGCAGATTTACAGCTCCTTACATACTCCTTGCAGTGAATGCATGCACTCTTTTTTTTTCTCTTGATGCTAAAGGAGTGATATGTAAGATTTACAGTTTGAAATATAACCTAACATTATCAATAGAATGTGAATGATATGTCCAAGAAATTAGTGTAATGGTTTGCAGAGATATCTGCTCCTATCCTGCTAGCCCTGGTCCCTCCTGTCTTGTAATACCACTAATACCTGAAGAGGCAATAGTTAGAAACAGCCCAACATAAGAGGATGAAGAAGTAGCGCTATTCTGATGGCATATTGTAACCCCTTGTCAGTCATGTTGAAGGTCCTTGTCCCAGTTAGATGGTTTAAGGTAGGTAGCTAATAAAAAGAAAGAGTAAATGAAATGATGGCTGATCATCTGGAAAGAAACCCTGTTCAGCAGTAAACAAAATAGGTGATATAAATAGAAGCAAAACAAACAAACAGTCAAGGGTCACTAGTCTTAAATATAATCATCATCTCTATAATCATGCCATTATCTCTTATTGGATTTATTGAACTAATAAACCTAGCAGATGATACACCTCAGAAGCCAAGAATCCCCCAACATGTTCTGTAGTAAACTGCAGTGAGAATAACTGAACCTTATACAGCATCATAGAGTGTTTTTGAGAAAAATAAAATAAAACAATGTACTGACAAAACATCATATGACATTTTCATAACTTTCTTTAAATTTGTCAAGTAATCATAGCATCAGTTTCTTTCTATGATTTCAGTCATTTCTGAGCTCTGTTTCGTAGTTTGGTGTTGCACCTGTTTTTGCTTTGTGTTTGGTGCTATCCCAATAAAAAGACAAGACAACCCTTCCAAAACACTCCTTTTTATTTCATCTAGTCTTCTCCCATTGGCTGCTGAACAGGGTTCTACCCAAAAGACCTCCTCTCTACCAACAATACTGTAGGGGAGGTTAACCTGCACTAACCCTTATTTGCAGACTCGCTAAGGCGCCTCCTGCTACACGTTCTTTAATCACCCCTACATATTTACAATTTAATAGGAATCCACTGGACTGTGACCAGGAGGAAAATGTTTTTTCTTCCCCCCCTCTTGCTGCGATCATCTGCCTTGTCTTGTTCTTGCACTGTAATAATGGAGGGAAGCCTCGCCTGCTGCCACGGCCTTGCTCACTTCATAAAAAACAAATTGGAGGAGAAAAGGGAAAAGATGGAGAGAGATGGAGTGGTGGGGGGTTGGGGGGGGGTCTACAGATACAGAAAGTGGGGGGAAGGGTTAGGGAAATGCGACTGGAGAGAGAATTGATTTAGGACACGTGCGATTTTGACTTGTGTGTGAGGTGTTTTACACTGACGACCTGCAAATGGAAGAAGGTGGGCGATGGGGGACTAGGACCAGGCAACAAGAGGCTTCGATGGCCACTCTGCGTGTTTTGTTTGTTTTATGGACAAACTGAGACATATGGGGATTGTGATGTGTGAAAAAGAGGGAAATAAAAAGACACTAACAAAAAGAAAAGTGGGAAAGTGTCACGTGCCACTTTCAGAGAGACCACTGCACAGAACTGCGCTGAGGAGATTTTATTGTTTCCTATGAATCATCAATCAACAGGCAGGAAAAAAGTCAAAATATGTAAGAAGACAACAAGAGACTGTTCACAGACAAAGAGATGTGACTGCGGACAGCACTGAGGGACAGAGTATAAAGCAGAGACAGCAGACAGTAATTGCAGGGCAGGAGTCTCATTCGACGCATGTTTTCTTGCAGCGTTCTGTCAGTAAATGCACAGCAGAAGAGCTGTCAGTCTGACAATGTTAGACTTTTAATAGAGACTGCAATCTGTTCTCTCTGTGCTTCATAGAACATACTGGAATAAAGGAGTGGAGGGAGCACACTGACCAAACACACTGAGTCTAAACATACAGGGCACTTTACACAGCCTGGAGGATGAACACCTTCAGCCAATCAGGCTACAGATGGTGAAGAGACAAGAAAACAAGTGATAGAAAGACGTAAGGAAGGAACAAGTGGCTATAAACAAGAGAAAGGAAGGAATGAAAAGCTAATAACGGACAGAATAAATAAATACATTCATTAATGAATTAATTAACTAATCAAAAGGGCAATAAAAAAAGAAAGAGAAAGAAATAATTAATGAAAAACGTACAACTGAATGACAGAACGAATGGATTAATTAGTCATTCAATCTATCAAGTAATCCATCAATAGAATATTAAAATAAGGAAAAATAGAAAGGAAGGAAGGAGCAACGGATTTAAACATGATGAACAGAAATAAATTAAAAAAGAAAGAAAGAAACAATTGAAAGACAGAAGAAACAACAAACGAACAAATAAAAGATAACAATGAAAGCAAAAAAAGGCAAAAATTACAATTAAAGACAGACAGATATAATGAATTCATGTAACATGAGTACAAGAAAGAAAGGATGAAAAATAAAGAAGGAGGAACAGTTAAAAAATAGATAAATGGCAAATAAAGGAAAGAAAGACAGAAATAAAGAAAGAAAGAAAAAAAAGGAACTACCAGTTGACAGAAGTAACAAACAAATGAAAGATATTAGCAGCATGTCTCTGTGTCTGTCAGTTCGAGAGTGCGGGACAGTCATTACAACAAGATGAGTGTGTAATGAAATGGTGCCCCCATCACACAACAAACACACTCAGCTGTGTTCATATTACTAGTCCTCTTCACTGTAGTATCATTGCCCTTCACTGACCACATAAAAAGCCAGATGCCAAACACACAGACCCCAACATCTGCTTGACAAACGTCCCCCTAACGTCCCTGTAACGTCCCCTAATGTCCTTTCACTCTGCTGAACACTACTGTCTGTTTCTGCATCTCCAGTTGCTGCAGCATCTGCACTCAGTGATGGTGTTACTCTGCCTTGGCTCACAATACAGCCTGTCCGTCTGCTCCACCCATCTGTACGCCCGCCCATCCCCAACACACGCACACGCACACACACACACACACTTACTTATACACAGCCACACTTGTTTTTATACCATGTCAGCATGTGGGACTATCTATCTATCTATCTATCTATCTATCTATCTATCTATCTATATATATATATATATATATATATATATATATATATATATATATATATATATATATATATATACCTACACTCACTGTCCATTACCATAAAGATGCACTTTGCTTTACAATTACAGACTGTAGTCCATCTGTATCTCTGTATACTTTATTATCCCACCTTTTATCAACGGTCAACCAGTTTGTTCAATTTGCTTGGTTGGTGAACGATTCTCAATTCTGCAGTGACACTGAGTAGCACTCCAGCACTGCTGTGTCTGATCCACATGTATCAGTGCAACACACAATAGCACACCAACACTATGTCAGTGCTGAGAATGATCCACCGTACAAATCATACCTGCTCTATGTTGGTCTATATGGAACCTGTCCACTGAAGAAGAAAAAAATACCTGAAGTATGCCAAGAAACATATGGACTACTGTCTGTAACTGCAGAACTACATAGTGCACTACACATGTATAGTAAGTATAGTGAGTTTCCACTGAGAAAGCCCACACACTAGGCCATCAGCTCAGCAATGCCCACAGCGCCAGACACAGTCACACGGGCTTTTCCTACAAGACTGCGCCTGCAAACCTTGCAAGACTTCATTAATATGCACTCGCTAAATAATTAATATGTAGAAGTTAATAGGTGGGGCTACGTGCTAATTGAGAGTTGGAAGTGGAGCGTGTCTCTGTATTGGGATCTGTTACACCAAGCAAATGAACAAAGACAGCATACACCACAGCTCACGAAAAAAACAACCTCCATCAGAAAGGTTCCAAACACTGTGCTCAAGCAGATGTGTCCACATCTGGCAGCCTTCACCACCAAAGCCCATTATTTGCATTCATGCCAATATTTCCTGACTTTATTAGATTAATGAATAATAAAACAGTTTTTTCATACACAAAACAAATAAAACTGTTCTCCAGTGGTCACTCTGAACCGCAAAGAAAACAGGATGCTACATTCCAGATCTTTAAGGAAAGAGGTTTGTATATCCTTTATGGCCAAAGATGGCCCACATTTTTACATTCATCTTTACAGCATTGGGTTAGACCCCAAATACGGATCGTTCGTTGGGGTTCTTTGAGACAGCTGGGAAGTCACGCTTTAAACCAAAAACAAATACCTGAATGTTTCATACCAAATAAGTGAGGAAACAGGTTGTTGTACTCCAGCATGTTTTGTCTATTCCTAGAATAAGGTGTTTGTGTTCCTGCTGTGCTTTCAGTGTCAACCCTAGAGGTTTCAGTGCCAGACAGATTTCAGTAGGACAGGCATAGAAATGGACAGATAATTGAGGAATAAGTAGAGGAGGTTGGAAGAGGAGGCTAGAGAGAGGGACGTGTCACATTTAGTGGACTAAAGAAAGACAGTCCTGACACTGTGGCGCAGGGGAATGAGGAAAAGGACAGATTCAGTATGACACCGTCAAGCTCAATCGTGAGCACTTCCTATCACTACTTGGCTCAGCTTCACATATCTGTCCACTGTTCACATTGTGTTTCCTTCTGTTTTCATAATCGATCATTTCTCGTTTCATTTCATGTCTATCTGTGTTTTACACACTCACACTTGTCAAAAACTCAGTGATGCACAGACATCCTCTGCAGTGAAGCACGAAAAAACTGAAAAGAAAATAACATTTAATATCTAATAGTTTATGTGTAAATCATATATATAATTTTCAGTAAAAGCAAACATAAACCTAAGTTATTATTGATTTCATTCAAAACAAGCCCTTCTCATGGTCGTAGGAAGCTAGGCAGGGGGAAAAAAAATCTCTCCCAGTGCTGTTTCCACACCTCTCTCCCTCCATCAGCACGTCCCTAATGAGCATGTCACTAGCAGAATTCATTTCGTATTGTTTAATTGATCCCCAAACAGCCCCTCATCCATCATGCAGCCATTCGATATCTCGCTGCTTTAATCTTCTGCGGCCTCTAATCATAACTGCGGCGCACTGATGCCGACCCTGGCCTTGCACTACAGTCGGGGATGCTGTTAATGCTGCTTAGAGCACCAGCCGCCGTCATTACTAACTAGAGCTCTATCATTTGGTACACAGAGAAAAACCTGCTGAACACTCAGAGTGTGCTTTGGACATGTGTTATGGATGAATCTAATATCTACTAATGGTAAAGTGGATCATTAAACCTTAGAAGTCTAGAGCTACAGCAATACATAACAACATTTGTAAGTTTAATATAAGAAAAATGACAAAATACAGCAAAAATGACACAAACAAGACACAATGATGACTTTTCAATAAGATATTTCTGTGAAAATAGTTACTGTCAGATTACACTGTACCTTAGTTATTACTAGATATTAATAATAACATAGAAATAACTGTTTTGATGTGATTCGGGGCTGCACAGCAAAGATAGACATATTTACACAGTATAGCAGCAGACTGGGGGTCTACAGTCAGGTTACGCAGACGTTAAGAGAAGCAGCATGTTCACTGATACGACACGCATGTCCTGTCCTCTTCCTGCCACAGCACCATAATAAATGGTCTCGCTAATGAATGCTTACTAATTGATTGCAGGCAAAACAGCATATAACTCAAAGAATGATGCCAGCTCCAAGGGCTGTCGGGACAGTTCGTCAATGTCCTCTGTTCGGTTATAGACCGGACCAGTCGCACACATCTTTACAGCTTCAAAACACATTAAGCATCCCTTTATGGGCACGCTAGATTAAAAAAAAGTCAATTGTTTCAGTCGAATGTTGGCACCGATCCAACGCCAATATAAATATCAGGTCAATAACAGCAGAAAATGCTGGATCTAATATAAAAAGAGAAAATAATTACTTTAATCCGATTTTGTAACAAAGGTAACCTAAATTATTGCTTGTAGGTCAACATTTACACAACGTTGCACTAACTTAAAAACCAATCAGCCAAGACATGCTTGATGCCCAAAACCTTGGTTCTTTAGCATTCTGTGCTAGATATGGAAGGATCGATCAGCTATGTATCGGTATCTGCCGATATTTCTCCAATTTAGTCGATCCTGAGAGCCGATTGATGGCTTTAAACAAATGAGCAAATGAGAGGAGGCCTCCGTGAAACCCCCTGCGGCCAGGTCCCTGCAGTTCCTATCTAAACCACTAGGTGGAAATACATACCCTTTCATTTTCGACAAACTAAAGCGGCGGGCCTCGCGAGAACAGTTTATGGTGTTCACAGCATGTGCTGATATAAAACATGTCATCCGTCTGGCAGGTTTTTACCGTATGTGACTCAGACTCATCCAGGACAATCTGTAACATCTGTAACATTAGCGTGTCTCGTGGGGGAACCAAGACAAAGACATTTAACACTACTAATCTGATACTGCACTTAAGAGGCCACCACGCGGCTGATTACAGAGAGTATCAGCAAACAGCAGAGCTAGCACGCGCAGCTAGCACAAAACAAACAACCCAGAAAACCATGCAGACCAGATCTGACCGGTTCCAACAGTACAGCAGCAGCAACAGCCAGAGAGCTACAGGAACCAGCCAGAGTGATTGAGTTTATAGCGCTAGATAACCATGATATGACAATGTTTTATTACTCGCTTGTGCCAATAATTGCATGTAGCCGTGCTGTGTCATGCAGCCCCGCCCTCGATCAGTATCATGCTATCGGACGTTCACGCGGAAAGGTGATCGATGATCAGTATTGGCCTCAGAAACTCTGAGCGGTCCATCTTTATTCTGCGCAATACCTTGAAAAATAGCTGGCTTTTCAGCTACATGGTATAGTTTTGTTGATTTTGTTTGTTTCTTTTTGGTAAGTTTAATGCTTTGCAAGAGCACAAATTACAGATAACACTGGCCAACAGGTAGCCGTATAAAAAGAAAGAACATTATTGTACCATCTGTAGAGAAAAACATGTAAGAGAGTAGAAACCCTGGTACTAATATCTCCAGAGGATCATGGGAATTGTGGGGTTTGTAGTCTTAGATACACTTTCTCTCACTGACCTGATTCTTTACAAAGCTGCTGACACAGAGAGAGCTAACAGATATTGAGGGGTGGGGGGTGGGGGTGGTGGGTTCATTGTCTTTGATTAACTAATTATCAGACATTATCAGGACTAAACAGAAACCATTAACGACCGGCCTGTTGGAGAATCCGTTTCATTTCCCAGCGGGGCGGAGGAGGGCTCTCCCTGCCACTAACGTGCTAACGCTACACACACCTCTCCGGTTAAAATGTAGAACAACTAATTTCATTCTTTAATGAAGGTCTAATTGACTTTCCTTGGCAAAGTCGTAGACTTGATAGGAGACTTCTGCATCCCCCATACACATACACATGCTTCTACAGGAGTCTGGGTTGATTTGAGATCTTGGGTCAGTTTCCTGTACTAGTGGGTACCAGTTGTACAGTCACCCATCCTAGCTCCGGCAAATAAATGGCCACAAGCTTTACACAAACAAGGAGAATCTGTAGGGCACTTTTGTAGGGCTTTTGTTCAGTGTTACTATATATCGCTGATTTTCCAGTGTGAAGTGCTATGCGGGAAAGAACTGGTGCAACTTGGCCACTTTGCTAATGCTGAGAATTACTAATTAAGAACCACTGTTACAGGGTGACATCATCCCGTAATGCATTCCTGACTGCATGGCTACCAGCAAGTTTGGTAGGATTAGACACTGGCCAAAACTGAAACCTACTGTAAGAATAACCACAGTCGTGTGGGGGTGCCAAGATGCTGCTTTGGCAGTTGACCAGTCAAAACAGAGTGGGTGAGCTACCCAAGCAGACCACACTGGAAGATGGAGCTTAAAGTCACAGAAGCTCAGATTCTAACAGATTGATTCAGACAGAGGGTGAACACAGATGTATAGTATGTACGATAAATAACATTTGATATGACTAATGTATTTAAAATGCAGGATTTTTGTGCTACAGCTTCTAGTTAGGTTAAATATGATCTTTGCCAGTGGTCTGCAACAGTTATTATGTAAGAGTGCATTTGTGTCAGACTATAAACAAGTCAACTGCAATGCTAACAGTAGCAGACTATTTTAGAATAAATCAATGCTTAATACAGATCTGGAAAACTGTGCCTAGTGTACTGAAGGAGTAACTGGAGATTAAGCTGGGTCAGAGCAAGTGCAAACTGTGACGCGGCTCTCGGTCCGTTGTTATTAAACCCACAGATTTCGAGAACAGCTCGCAAATCTCTCCGAATTATGACGGCTAGTGTGCCATTAGCAGGATTATTTGCATCTGAAATGGGAGAGCGCATCTGACATCATAAATCTAGGAGCTGACATCATAAATCTACAGGCATACGACGGCTCTGCCAATGTGTGCAAATGAGTTTCCTCGGACTGCCAGGCATTTAGGGGTGGGGGGGTGGGGGGGGGGCAGCTAAAACAGCCACAATTTCATCATTACTGAGAGAGTGAATATGAGTGGGGCATTCTAGCTCAAATGAGCATGAATAGCTGATGGAGTTAAATGGTCATGATTATGTTTTACAGCAGAGTGTGTTATTTTTGTTGTCCACTAGTGCACACACACACACATGCATACACACACACAAACACATATGCGCATGCACATGGACGGTCCTCTCTTGCCCTCTATCTGTGGCTGAGGTTAATTGGCCAGTCTGGTCATTTATTGGTCAGCGTGTGTGCGCAGCCACGCTCCGCGTGAACGGCCTCAGCTGCGGAAGAAAAGCACAGCGGGGCGAGCGGGGAGAGGAGAGAAAGGAAGGAGGGAGGGAGAGAAAAGGTAGAAAGCGCAGGAGCCGGTGGGCTCTAATTGAGTCCTTTGGGCCGTGCCTCCTCAGATCACAAGGCTTGTTAGGGGAATCCGGTTTCATGCTTTTCTAACAATGGGATTTGAGAGAAAAGGGATTTGTAGTCCGGAGGGACTCCCCCCGCAGTAACCTCACTGTGATTCGCTCCCCTACACTTTAATGTTTACTATTCTTGTTTTTTTTTAATCCCTCTGTAGTTCTTACGATTTAAATCCAATCACTTGAGCAGGGTAAACATTAGCGGTTAGTCTGTTAAGGGACTTCAGATAGAAAGAGCCTAAACAGGTCATACCTGATGCACACAACAGAGGCGCAATGAGTGAATCACCTTTCTGGATTATTTGGAAGGTTGTGATGATGCATTAAATAAAATGTACCTACAACTAAGACTATCTGCAGTAATACCAGTCTTTATCACTTCACTGTGATAAACTGCTGGATGCTGCAGGTGAATGTAAATGTGGTCAAGGTTGTGATGTGAAGAATTCCATATATACTGTTTTAACAGTTTAGCTCTCATTTATGGACTTGCATATATGCACCTTCTGAATGTTTGACAATGTTTATATAGTCATCAAATCTATAACTTTAACAAAGCCAACCTGGATCTGAGTTTTCTTTAAAAAATTATACTGCTGTGGACCCACAATATAGGAAAACCTTCCCAAAGTCTAAAAACGTCTGCAGTGTTTCACCATATTTCTCCTATTTTGGTCCTAATAGCGAGTAACACTCCCTTAAGCATTTCCTAATCAATAACAAGGTTTTTCTTGTGCCCACCCATACAAAACAGTTTTAGAGTCACAGAAACTTAGAGAGCTAAAGCAAAATCTAACATAACCAAAAAACAGCAAGGTAGATAACCTGTTATCTGTCAATCTATTCATTCCTTTTATTCATAAACATTGTTCGCACCTTCATTTACGTGCTGTATTGCCAGATATTTAGCTTTGACTGATATTCTAAACTAATATTTAATGACTTGACCAGTTGTAGTTAGAAAGAGCAGATCGTTTAGGCCTCACTAGGCTACTCACTAGGCTAAAACAATATTTCTCCCTAATGATATTAATAGAACAGATAGATAGATAGATAGATAGATAGATAGATAGATAGATAGATAGATAGATAGATAGATAGATAGATAGACACAAAGAGACAGACAGACAGACAGACAGACAGACAGATAGAGAGATAGATAGATAGAGATAGATAACCTGTCATCTGTCAACCTACTCATTCCTTTTATCCATAAACATTGTTGACAGATATTTAGCTTTGACTGATATTCTAAACTAATATTTAATGACTTGACCAGTTGTAGTCAGAAAGAGCAGATCGTTTAGGCCTCACTAGGCTATTACTCTAAAACAATATTTCTCTAAATGCTATTAATAGAACAGATGTAATCCCAGTTTCTACATTATTTACATATCAGCATCAGCAGTACATGACAAATACAGTACTGGCTTATATTTCTAATGCATGTGACTTGAGCAGCTCCTGTTTGTTTCTCTTTTATAGGCCTTCATGTTGAATTCTCATGACAATTTTGTGCACTTACATGGTCCAAATCTCTAAAACACTCTAGAGTATGAGACGTTTAGTCCTTTCAATATTATGCTTTGAGAAGAGAGTGCTGACAGATATGCATGTGTTTGTCTTATGATGTGCTGAGAGAGAGACTGGAACAAAGGAGAAAGAGAAGCGTAAAAAACACAGAGGGAACCGGAGGAAAAACTGCTTTCAGGGGTCCAGAGGCTGCTGACGACAGCATTCATTTTGCCATCAGTCTCACAGAGACTTTTAAAAGTGTGTGTGTGTGTGTGTGTGCACTCGCGTTTGTGTGTGGAAATGGCTCTGTGTTTTTAAAGAACTACACTGAGAGGTGCACATGCACAAAGGTGTCTCTCAATCCCTCAAGCCTCCAGCGACATTAATAACACTCTCGCACAGGCACACACACACACAAGCCTGTTGTCAGAGAGGCCAGTGCAAACACAGTGTTTTAATGGAAGCTGCAGGCACTGAACTGGAGCAGTTCATATATCAGCGTGGCGAGAGTGACAAAGAGACGTGCACAAACAACAAACATACAATATACTGCAATAACGATAGAGTGTCCAAAGGAACATGTTACATAAAGACATTTCACATAACTATACTGCAGACCGTAAGGGTTAAACATCTTCCTAATCCAGCACCACTTCATACATTAACAAGCAGCTTACAGTGAAGTGAGCAATTCCTATACTGCAGTAAACTGACTGTGCAGACATATAGATAAATAGATAGATAGATAGATAGATAGATAGATAGATAGATAGATAGATAGATAGATAGATAGATAGATAGATAGATAGATAGATACATAGATACATAGATAGATAGATATGCAGACACAATCGGGCAAAGATAGACAGACAGAGAGACAGACAGACACGCACACACACACACACAAAACAGTGATGTGAGCAATTCCTATACTGCAGTAAACTGACTGTGCAGACATATAGATAAATAGATAGATAGATAGATAGATAGATAGATAGATAGATAGATAGATAGATAGATAGATAGATAGATAGATAGATAGATAGATACATAGATACATAGATACATAGATACATAGATAGATAGATATGCAGACACAATCGGGCAAAGATAGACAGACAGAGAGACAGACAGACACGCACACACACACACACAAAACAGTGATGTGAGCAATTCCTATACTGCAGTAAACTGACTGTGCAGACATATAGATAAATAGATAGATAGATAGATAGATAGATAGATAGATAGATAGATAGATAGATAGATAGATAGATAGATAGATAGATAGATAGATAGATAGATAGATAGATAGATAGATATGCAGACACAATCGGGCAAAGATAGACAGACAGACAGACAGACAGACACACACACACAAACAGGCAAAGATAGACAGACAGACAGACAGACAGACAGACACACACACAAACAGGCAAAGATAGACAGACAGACACACACACACAAACAGGCAAAGATAGACAGACAGACAGACAGACACACACACACACAAACAGGCAAAGATAGGCAGACAGACAGACACACACACACACACACACACACACACACACACAAACAGGCAAAGATAGACAGACAGACAGACACACACACACACAAACAGGCAAAGATAGACAGACAGACAGACACACACAAACAGGCAAAGATAGACAGACAGACAGACAGACACACACACACAAACAGGCAAAGATAGACAGACAGACAGACACACACACACAAACAGGCAAAGATAGACAGACAGGCAAAGATAGATAGATAGATAGATAGATAGATAGATAGATAGATAGATAGATAGATAGATAGATAGATAGATAGATAGATAGATAGATAGATAGATAGATAGATAGATAGATAGATAGATAGATAGATAGATAGATAGATAGATAGATAGATAGATAGATAGATAGATAGATAGATAGATAAATAAATAGCACTAATGCATCAATGTGCGTATACCGCCCAGCTGAGCCACACAGAGACATGGTCATTACAGACACCTGTTCAAGGAGGGGCTACTCACAGCCTTCACTCAAACACACACACGAAATAACTCCCAGGAGTCTCATCAAAACACCTTCGTTTAGCAATAAGTTTGTGTGTGTGTGTGTGTGTGTGTGTGTGTGTGTGTGTGTGTGTGTGTGTGTGTGTGTGGTTTTAGTACACACATAGGACAAAAATAAAAGTCAGCTGGGTAATGTAGTAGATGTTTTAGGTCACAGAGATGAACAGTGCTATTCTCAGGAAAATGCAAATTTGCAGACCCTGTCACACATTCAGCCACATTCTTATTCTCTCTCTCTCTCTCTGACACGCACGCACACACATCTGTCTCTGGGGCCTCATAAAACACACAGCATTCACAGAGTGATGATGATTAAAAAGAGTGGCCTTGGAACGTAATTGGACAAGCTTCTTCAGAAACACGAGCTTCCTCAGAAAATGATAATGCAGTATTGAGGCTGCACGCGTGTCTGCTACAAGACCGCACCATAGTACGTCATTTCTTAATCATTACTGTGTGTATCAGCCATCACAATATCGACATCACACACGTCTGCAACATGCAAATCAGCCTCTAATCAGTTACTGAGTATTTTACTGTGTGCTGTGACAATCCAGACCAATCACAGGTGAGAGTTTAGACAATCAAGGTGTTTAAATGGCCAACATATGTAAGTAATTTTAAGTAATCTTTAACTATTTCATGGCAATCATTTATCAGTGTGTTTGTACATGGGTAGGTAATATGGTAGCTTGCTTACGTTGTATAGTGTGCTAGGAATTCACATGTTAGATGAGCGAGTCCTGAATTTGAAAGATAATCAGAGAAATACAAACATGTAATACCACAAGCATGAATATGTTTTTACAAAAGCTGCAAATTTCATTTGTTTTAAACTCAAATGGCAACATTATTTTGTCTTAAGGTTAAGGTTAAGGTCGAGGACTAGAATTACAAAAAGGTAGTGGTGTCAGGGGGAAAAACCTTCAAAATCACTTCAAAATGGGTTTATTCCACTGGTTTTAGCAACTTTTGCAGTCATTTACAAGTCGTTCAGAGTAATTTGATGTTAAATGGTTTGTTGTAGACAAAATGACAGACTCATTCCAGTGGACGTGATATGAACCAGGAGTTGCCATGTCTAACAAAAACATAGCTTTTTTTATTTAGTATACAAACTTAGCAGTGAACCTGCACATCATCTGAGGTTTTGAAGGACTATTCTGCCATAAACTGTACTGTGTGTACCCCTCCGCAGCCATGGGCGTATTAACATAAATGTTAATATAAAAATGAACACAATTATCAAGATTTTAGGCCAAAACTCCCATAAAACAACATCACAGATACAAGGTGATGTATTCATAAGTATTTTGTGTTCAAACATTTTGTCTTCAGAGATGATAACCTGAAGTCAGACATCTGGTTCCCATAACCACCACTGTAGACAATTCTGACCCAGCTAGAATGAAGCACTGCACATTACACCCATCATAACTGTTTTGTTTACATCTTTTTAAAAAAAAAATATTGGAAAAGCTGTTATTTATTTATTTGAAAACAATTAGTGTAAAACGTTAACGTAAATTAAAGTGAAAAGAATTTTGAGCACTTGTATATGTATTATTTTTTTCTGGCACAGGGTTTACATATACAAGAAATATCTTGTATCCTAATCTTATATTATGATTGACATTACCCTTAATAATCCATTATAATTCCATATATATATATATATATATAATTCCATTATAAGTAATCTGTTATTCTTTTCAAAACATTATATAAATCTGAAATCGTTACAAATAGATAAACAACATTATGGAACGTATTTTCATACTTGATACTTACACATACATAGACAATAGGAATGACCCTGTGTCCCCACACAGTATACAAATAAACGTGTTTGTGTGGCTGTGTGTTAGAGAAGCATGTGAACAACTTAGCTTGTTTACATTGGCCAAATAAATATGCAGGTATTAGTTCCGGCCTTGTGCCCAGTTAAAATAAGCAGCTTTAGACCAGCTAGCAGAATAACCGCCACTGCTCTTACCACACACGCACACAGACCACAACCATGGACATGCATACAAATGAATCTTAATGGACGAGCTAATGTGGAGAAACATGCTTAACATGTTAAGGATGTTAAGGTGCACAGCACAGACACAGAAACATAAAACACAGAAATAGAAAACTAAATAGTGTGGGTGTGTTGGTGGGGTATGTTGAGGAGAGAACAAATTTTATGATAGTAAAGAAAGGATATATAACAGAAGATGGAGTATACATACAGTGAAGCACACAGATGATATTTCAATTTGTATTAACTCAAAGAGGTTCCAGTTAAAACAGCCACAGATAGCGCACATTGTAGTGCACTGAATCAAGGGGAGGAAGCATGTATGCATTTGGCAGGCACTCACCTGCAGAATGACTTCTGATTTATTTATGTTACAGAGGTACATGAATGTAGTGTTATCTCCCAGTTTGCCGAGTGGAGGGCAGTGGCATTACACACTCAGTTCTGTCAATTCTAAGCTTTTAATCCATGCTGTCTATGCTGCCACAGTTTTCTTGCAATTTAATGTATTACACAATTTAATGTAATTCACTACCATATTTGTTCCCCACTTACTATATAATAATTAGACAACCACATAATTACATTTGTATGATAGGGCAAAACAAAAGGATTAATTCTCCACTTCTATGGGTTGCAAGTCACTAAAGATGTGTCGATCCAACCTATACATTATACTTCTCTAACTTAACAGTTTTCTCCTCTGACTCACTCTCACTTTCAACCCAAGTGACTCTGAGGATCTGAGGGAAAAAAGCCCATCTATATTTAGAACAAAAGTCTTTTTCACCTATAGATTCCATATCACTGAGCCTGACCCGTTCACAGTATGTGGGTTGTTAATGTTCCACCGGGCCATTTGTACATTGCAGTGCTCAATGAACCCATAAAAAAGTAATACTTTGAATTTACTTGATCCAGAGGTGTAGGTTACTTCAACATGAATGAAATTTCTCAATAAAAATGTCCTTCACTTCTCTGAGTTTGTTAATTGTAGTAGGGGCTGACTGATATTTCGGCTGGCCGATAATATCATGCGATACTGAGATGAATCACTGAAAATTTTATGGATAACGAATCAATAATTGATAGTTTCTCTTCTTATAATAAAACCTTTAACACAACAAATCCTCTCTTTTGAGGAGATGAAAAAAACCTACAGGCTGAACTGTTAAACTTTAATAGAATAACGAAACATGTCAAATGCTTTAAACAGCATAAACAGCCTGTTATAACAATCTAATGAGAAATGAATAATAAAACTGAACTCAGTTAAAATCAGTATTTGTACACAAAAAGCTGTATTGGAGGGGCCCTAGACAGAGGTAACAGTAAGAGAAACTGCAATCTTCATTCAGGTCCTCCAGAAAAGTTCCAGATAATAGCTGTCTCTTTCTTTAACGCAACACAAAATGTAGCATTTATAAATGTGGGTAGTGTAATTACGAGCGAGCAATAAGAGTAAAGCTGAAATCAGATTCACCTACAGCACTGCTTTGCTTTAAGAGATGACCCCAGCATGACCCTTCATTTAAAAGCCCCCCCAACCCCCAGACGTTGCTTCTGTCCAATTAACATTAGATCAGTACACTTATCCCACAATTTCAACCCATTTTACTTTAACTCTGCATCCTTAGCTGCTGCGTTTCATCTCTTTATTCAGATTTTTGGTTGCTCCTCTTTAGAATCTATCCAGTCATCCCTCTATAAATCAGTCCCTTAAATTCTCAATAGTACAGGCCTTTTTGCTATGACACTGTCAAAGTCCACAGACTGTCACTGAAGGAATATCTGTGCTAACACTGCGAGCAAATGAATAAAAGCTAACCAAATCATGACAGCATCGTGCAAATACCATGTTAACTGACATTTCTTCATTTGTAGCCACATTAGCATTATTCTAGTAAAGAGCTTCTATAAGGATTATGTAAGCAATCGAACAAAATGACGTCTTGTGCTTCCGTAGTGGAGTCAAAGCTAGAGCTAAGTCATCAAAAATTCATTCACCCAAGAAAGAGAACTGGAGTGCAAGCTGAATATGTGCTTAGAGTGCATAAAAGTTCCAACTAGCATTAATCACGCGTACAGGCAATCTGATTATTTGTCATATGTATGCAAGATCAGTCCTGACAAATGTCAATGACTTCAATGTGGAAAAGCTCGGAAGAGAAGTGACTATTGATCTGGAAAACATATTCACACATAATCACATTAAGGACATCAATTATAACACACTGTTGCAGTCATGTTTTATGATTTTTATCATTTAAGTGAAGTTTAAGTTATCATTTCTGGTGATAAATGTTTTTTACGTGATGTGTTCACGTTCTTGTGACATTTACCTATCTGTCTGTGAGCAAGCTGTTGTAAGCTGTGTCGGCTCAGCAGGCCAACCGAAGGGAAATATACTGAAATATACTCTCTTCCAAAATACAAATAGAGCATACTGTAATACATTTTCAATATATTACCTTCATTGACATTGGTGGCAGGGTGTGGGGAGGGAACAGCCAGCAGAGGGGCCAAATGACCCCATGGGACATGGGGGTTGACTCTCGCCAATTAGAGGCAAAGTGACAGACTGACTGTGTACTCTTGACACAACTGGACCACGCTGGACGCTAACAGCCCTAGGACCCTTGTACCCCTCCAATTCAGCCCTTCCTCCCTGCATCCATCCAGCCATCTATCCATCCATCCAGCCCATGCTTGCCAGCTCTTGCGGCAAGAAGCAGAAGCCATTCATGGGGGATCTGACTCTGACAGCCATGTCATGCCTGGCCAACACTGACATTTCGACCTGTCAAGAGTTGCCATGGCAACCTGGCAAAGCCAATGACCCCCCTCGACCCCCTACAAAGATCAGAATTTTGGGGTGTGACATAACTGTGTGTTTGCAACTAAGACTGTATGATATAAAAGGCGAGTGTTGAGGTAGAGCGTCAGTTCATTTTGAGTCGTGCTCTTAGCCTGGTTTAGACGTGTCTGGATAATAACACGAGCGAGTAAAGAGCAAAAAAAATGCTTGTGGAAAATAAGGGGTGGGGGGGTGTATGTGTGGAGGGAGTGGCAGGCATGAGTTTGCCAGCTGTCAGGGCATGAGGTTTGAGCCTCATGACTAAGGATCCTGGGTCTTAGACTACAGGAGCAACAGCGTGAGACCATTACGGTGACATATACAAGATACACACTCATCTTCAGACTTGCCTGTGTACACACATACAACACAACACATTGTTTGTTAATTGTTATTGTGACATCAGCCCTCACACCATTGATATTGCGGAGAACTGACAAATCAGAGAAAAGCAAGAACACTGAATACTTTACTATATGCTGTAAGCTCTCCGACCAATCACAGGCCAACCACTGATCAATGTGTATACAATTATTTACATGGCATACAATATGTAGCAACCCTGTGCATGGAAATGGGCCGCACAGTTATAAAGACCAAAGTATACAACAGATGGGGCTTCTCTATGTTACAAAGTGATGTCATAATGTCTCACAATCCTTATTACCTGCCTACTGGCGAGCTTGGCATCCCTCACACAACACACAGAAAGCTAAAAAAGTAAAAAATTTAAAACATGCTGCTCCAGTTTAGCTTGCGAAGGTGGTTCCACTAACTTCAACCTGACTTTAAGGATTGGTCACAGATTGGTGAGCTGGCCAATCAGAATACACTAAATTTACAGTAAGGCGGGGTATAAATAAACAGGAGCTCTTTATGAACATTGAAAATGAGCATAATAGGTGCCCTTTAATAGAAGAAGGAACTTCCTTCACCTTTATGTATGTTAATGGTTAATGTAGTAAGATCAAGCACATAAAATACATTTAAAATTTTTAAACGAAACAGGCAAAGGCATTTGTTTCTCTAGACATTTTTGTCCCGAAATGAAATGTACAAAAACAAACAGCCAAACATGTGGGTACCTAACTGCAAGCAGAGAAACAAAAGCAAATTGGAATGGACCACAGTAGCAGTCTCTCTGGTCTCCAGAATGAGGGCTGTGGAGCAGCAGGCTGGAAAGTAGCAGCTATGCTGTCAACTTCGGTGAAATTTCTTCTCCTCAGTGCTCTCTCACTCAGCTTGACAGGCTAGCCTCAGCTCACTTCCTGTTTCTGCTCACGGACTGCCCCTGTGCTCAGTTCTCATTCGCCCACTCACGTGTCACTTAGCATTACTTCAACAACTAGGCTTAAACACACCAGTTTGAAACCAGTAAATGCTCAGCCTTTTCCTGTTGTGCCCTTAGTAATGCACTTACAGCAGTCATGTATAATAAAATATTAGGTACTATATAATATATTTACTAGTCTATAATAGAGCATATCAATCTAATATTATAATTAAATAATAAATGAATAAAACATCATTTAGTAGTTCCATACTAATACAAACAAGGCTGTGACCACTTATAGTTCTGTTTAAACAGAAAATATCAGTTTCTTTAAACTGAATTAAATTTTCTCCTTATAAAAACGTACCCAAGTAGTGATTTTAGTAGCCTGGTACAGTCAACCGTTTACTGTACTGCACAACAAAACAACATCTATCAATATGACGAATGTGTCTATACCTAAATGGTAGTGTATATACTGGAAGCAGCTTAGGTATAAGGTAGTCTGAGCTTATTTGTGAGCTGACAGGATTACTTCCCCTTAGCCTGGACGTCCAGCCCTCCACGAGAGCCTAAGGGACTGCAGCAGGGATTGTTTCGGGATTTGGCCCATGTTAGCCATGTCTGGCTAACTCCTTGCTCTGATCCAAGAGGAGCCGCTCGAACAGCGGGTATCGAGAGCGGTGTTTCTTCCTGCAGCTGAGACCCAAAGGCTGGGTGCCATTTTTGGAGGTACTAAAGGAGTAGGTGGCGGGGGGTGTGAGAAGAAAGGGTGATGGTGGAGGGGTGCTGAGTGCTACCCAGCATGGGGGTGGAGCTCAGCCAGGCTGACGGCTGCCACTCAAACGTGGCTAATGATACCACATTGCTGGCATGCTCTTCTTTACACCCCCCTACTTACACCCTCCAAACTGTCTGCCTGGCGCTACACGGGATGGGAGCGTCTGGTCTGTTTTTGTGGGAAAGGGGGGGTTCAGAAAAGGGGATGGGGCTGCTTGTGGATGCTAGCTTGTGGATTTTGCCCCGAGGTGTTGAAATGGGGTGTGGGTGCGGATGTATATGTGTGTGTGTGAGCACATGTGCAGATAGATGAGGAATATTTATGACAATCAACACCCCGGTTGGCACCGCTGGGTGACTTTTAGATGAATTGTATCTCCTTTCCACCCCCCGCCCCAAACGCTGTTAATCGAGTCAAGTGACTTATTAAAGCGCACGAGGAACGAGGGGCTAATTTCATTAGCTGCCCATCGAGACCACCGCTATCTGATTTGTGCATGGCCGGAGGGGGAGGAGCCGGGTTTTGGGCGTCAGAAGGAGAGCGGTTATCAACCGCAGACAGTTAGGGCTGCTGCAATCAGAAGAAGAGCGGGAGGAGGGGAGCGAGGGATGATACGAGAAAAAAAGAAGAGCAGATAAATGAGAGGAAGAGGAGGGTGGAGTAATTACAAGGACAAAGATGGCTAGACCAATCTCCGATTGAGTTTTATTCTATTGCCAGAACAGAGGACAGCCTAATATATAGCCTAAGGGACAAACATACACTGCTCAGTTCGAACAGCAGTACAGATTTACTGCACATTACTCTGTGATAACACTATAGGGCCTAAAACATGGAAAATCTAATTTTCTCCATACTTTTTCAAAAGTTTCAAGAGTAGTACTATACAATATACTATTATTCATATAGTACATTAATAGACACTCTAGCTTTCAATTTACTGGTTTTGTGGAGCCACAGAAACCAAAGCATTTACACATTTTAGTCTCTAAACTACTTTATGAATGATGTACAATACAGAAAACTCAATCATTTATCATTTACATTTAACAGACTTAAAAGGCATGGTACCAAAAAACCAACCTGTTTAAGTCTGAGGCATTACGAGGGCTGGAAAAAATGAATTACAACTGTTTTTGGTACATAAAACCACACAAACGTCATAAGGAGATCTGGTTCTCATAACAGCCACCATAATGGTCCATGAGGGTGTGTCTGATAGACTTGGTTTGTTGTAGATACCTCTATATTGCTTCCCCATGACAGTTGCTAGCCTAACACAGGCCCGGAGCATCCATTCAGTTTATTAGTAAAGGTTCAGTACAGGGTCAAACAATGGTCATCCGGAGGTCATATCCCAGGGGATGATGAGGGGTCATCCTATCTAGTCCTGCATGTCACTGTGTAGGGTTATCAGTTCCCTACACCGGCCACTATAATAGTCAACAATGGGCTTACTTTCAGATCAGCATAAAAAAAGATGTAAGTGAATAGAATCGAATTCTATAATCACAACAGACATGAAGCAGAGATCTGTGGGATTAAGAACTAAGGATTACTTTTCATTTCATTCATTACAATTTTGGCTATCTGATATTGTGGAGAAATGTGCATGTCCCATAGGCCAGGACACAATCAAACTAAAGTATTAAAAAACAGTATTTTTCAATTTAGAACGTAACACAATTCTTCTTCTTCTTATTATTAATATTCCTATATTAACAATCAGCCTGTTTGTCAATAAGCATTTTAATAGTCTAGTAGTTCCTTTTTTACTGGTATACCTTCCACTCCTAACATCTGTGTGAGTTACTAAGAGTGCTGTTTCATTTAACCATGTTTCCTCTGCAGAGAAAACAGCCCCTCAAATTGATAGCTACAGATGCAAAGCTGAATTGATGGCAAACAAGCTTTGCATGAAACACCATTACAGCATGGAAAAGCAGGCTGCAATTAGCAAGGCTTTTCTCACTAATAATCACCTCAGTTTCATACAACACTAAAACAACTGTACAGTCACACGCTGCCATATCGATACTCAGCACAGTGTCAGTGCAGTAATTTATTTGACTGTTACTAGAAAGACTCCATGGGGGCATCTAAAAATGAAGAAACAGAGAAGCAGAGGAGATGAGTGCTTAAATTTTGTGCTTAATGCTCGGGCATGGTGTACGTAGGGCCATTAAGATGTTGTCTTGCTGTGGTGTATCTGTCGGGGATTACTTTTCTCAATGAGGCCGGCTCTCATAAACGCTGCACATTTCCACGTTTACACATCAGGCAGAGTCGCATGCTTAAAGATTTAAGTGTAGCGAGAGCTGGTGCATGTTAAAATGAGTGCTCCCTTATTGCAGTTTATGTAGACTCATATGTTCGCATACATACATACACATGCATTCACACAAAGGAAGGGGTAAGCAACTGGTCTGGACTCCAAACTATGGAATAAAAATCCAACAACCATCATATGGCTTATGATAACTGCATGCAACAGTTGTTTATACAGTTAGAAACTGAACACTAAACAGTAGCAGAGCTTTAACTGGGCCTAACAGTTTGGTCACAACCCAAGACCATTGTCCCAAGACCAAGTCCATCTGAGCATAAGCTCACCCCTGTTTAGTTCAAAACCAACTTTCACCGGAACCACATCAGCTGGTATGAGTCAGAAATCCAAAAACTGACCTGAACCCGAATCATCTCAAATGCCAAATTACACCTGACAGAAGAGCTAAAATACTATATAAGGACAGAATAAGAATCATTAGACCATAGACAAAAATATAAATAAAACTTTACTATAGACTAATATGATAACATATTTAGCTCTCCAACATTTATTCTGCTTTAATCAATTCATTCATCAATCACTACTTCCAAACAACATCTCAAATGGTTTTAATCTAACTTGATATAAACCTAAGTTCTTAATTCGCAAGTGTGTGACTCCAGCATGCCATATTTATCCTATTTAAAAAAAAAAAAAAAAAACAGGGATATATTTTAAAGTAAGAAGTTAAAACAAACTTCTCAAATGTTAAAAGTGGAAGAAGGGCCGAGAACACAAACTGAACATTGAATTTAAGAAATTATGTATCGAACCAGTGGGGAAACTGTCCCCCTTATGTTTGAGCCCTAGACAGCAGCAGTGCTGATGACACAGTCACTTTGACAAGACTGACAAGAGGTTAGAATATGGCGTCTGAGCAGTGCTACTTCATATTCTCACTGCTTTACCTTAACCCTACACTGCCTCACCTCCTGACATAGAGAGTGGTAACTAGCTGGGGCTATAAACTATAAACTATACATATTTCACCTTTAAACTTAGTAAATAAGGAGAAATCATACATTACAAAGTGCAGAAGAGCAGGAACTTCACCAAATCTGGCTTCAATACGGTCCTCCAGGACCACAGTTCACCAACAAAAACAACATTTTGTACAAATGTTCTACATAAAGTTTGTTTAAACTTTTGCATTTTACTGTATAATGCACATATGACTATCGCACAGTGCTGAATGCACCCTGGAATAAATCATTATTAATGACATTTAAAGACATGAGGAGTAAAACGCATCATGGTGTCAATCTTTCACACATGCACACGCACACACATAGCAGAGGTGATTACTCACTGTCACCTTCTTTCATTTCCTGTGCAGATCAGAAATCTGATCTGAGGCCTTTCTCCAAAGACACACGTACATCATTACAGTCCCGGTAGAGCGCTAGCACACAGAGCAAACGCACACGTTTAACCCTGACAAACAGCAGCGCGGCTAAATAAAGGTGAGGGATTACAACAATCTCAGGTAGCTATCTCTCAGCTCTAAACACAAGGACAACGCAGAAGAAATATAAGGCAGTTAGTTGGACACTGCTCGTAAGAGCGCCAAGAGTCAATATTGGACACTTTGATGAAGTTAATAACCACAGAGAGATGAGTTATGGTCCTCATATAACTCAAAAGCTCTGGATTCATTCTCAGCTCATTCAGTCTCTGGAGCTGCTCAAAACCGATGGAACATTTAGACAACAACATTCGTGTTGCTTTACAGACAGACACCCTCTCTCTCTCTCTCTCTCTCTCTCTCGCTCTCTTTCTCTCTCTCTCTCTTTCTATTCATGCACACTTTTTTCTTTATTCTCTTATTTCCTTGTCTCTGTTTCCTTTCTTAATTTCTGTCTCTTTTATCTTATTCTGGTACTTTTTCTTCTTACTTTCTTTTTCTCAATGCCTTATTTTCTGCTATCTCTCACCCCCCAACCCTCTCTCTCTCTCTCTCTCTCTCTCTCTCCGTGTGAGTGTTATTGTAAATAATAGCTTTGCCCTCGCTGGTGTAAAGCACGAGAGAGCAGCAAAGAGCAGTGTGGAGATAAGACTGTTTTACATTTGAATGGAGCAGTTGTGATTTCTATGCGGCTGGCCTTTCCATACACTACTGCTCACTTGTGTATGTGTGTGTGTGCTTCTGACATGTTCCACTATCAGTCGTTTGCAAGTTCACGAGCTTTACTGTGTCTCTGTTTCCATCTATCTGTCTTTCAGTCTGTTTGCCACCATCCCATTTGTGTATTTTTGATTTAGATTAGCACAAAGTGTCTTACTTTGTATGAAGGACAGACAGTTTTGTCCAAGTACTGATTTGACTGTTTTCCCTTTTAAGCTGTTAGAAGCGCTGACTGAAACTCTTTAGGCTTCAAACACTCGAAAGGTCCAAAATTCACACTTGGCAGTAAAATGTGTCTCTAGTTATTTGGACTAAAATCCGATTGCTGTGTGGAATAGAATATGCAAATCTGCTCTCTAAACAGCAATCAACTACCAAATGCTTATCCGTTCAGCGTCCAGCGTTCGTAGTCTGTTTTGTACTGTAGTGTCTGTCCAGATTGCTATAAAGCGTTTTGTCTCAACCCTTCCCAAACCATGTGTGTCCTCCATGATCATCTTGTTTGTAGACACAGACCCAGTGAGAACTGCTTGAGGAGGATTTTGCGTCTTGAAGAGACGGGTGCATTTACACTGCTATAACATGAGGCTCATATGCATCTCTGACCACCTCCTTAGCAGCTTTTATCAGATGCATATTCCAAGTGGCTTGGCATTATCCAGATATAATCCTGATACTGAAGAACTGACCAGGTCTAACTGGGGGTCTGATTGGTGATGAATGCAGATATCACAACAAAGGGGTATATCTGAAAACTCAAAAGGTACCACTCTATTAACTCTCAGTAAAGAGAGCCCCCAAGTGTTTGGCAAAAGGTGTACACACATCTATTTTTGGATGGAACGTCTAAATATGTACTGATCCTCTTTCACAATGTGTTTCTCTTGGACACCCCTAGCAGTCTGCAAGTGTAACAGAGCAGGAAGAAGAGGGTGAGAAGATCCAGATTGGGGCAGTAAACTAAGGTTACACCCAGCCCCTCTCCTCAGCAGCTGTCTGGGGCTACGAACAGAACTATGCCCACTTCGGCCCTGGAGTAACCTGAGCCCAACACAACAGCAGTCCACACCATGCAGACAACAGTCATAGCAGCAAAACAGAGTCTATAAATCCAGATTAGGACCGCAAGATGTATAGTTTGCTAGTCGTAATCACCAATATTGTTACACTGGCCATACAGAAAGAGTGAGAGAGAGAGGGAGAGCGAGTGAGAGTGAGTGAGAGAGAGAGAGAGAGAGAGAGAGAGAGAGAAAGGACAGTAGGAAAGAGACAGAGAGAGGAAAGAAAGACAGAGAGACAGAATATAGGACAGAAAAAGACAGTATGTGGTATAACTTTTGCATTGGCGAGATCGTGGTCATCAGCTTTAAAAGGAACCACTGTGTGTGTGTATGTGTGTGTGTGTGTGTGTGTACTGGTGGGAAATCTCTCTTTCCAGCTGTTTGGTGTATTTGTGACAGCTGATGGTATAGTTATGCTGAGATCTTCTGCGGGGTCACTCTGCTGTGTGAACGAGACTCTATTAAGTGAGCCCTGTTCAGGGTCCAAAAACACCATCCATCAAAGGGACAGGCAGCCGAAGCAGCTTTGATCAGAGAGACGCAATAAACACAGTCAATGACTGCAGACCACGCACACATACAGACACACATACACACACACACAGTTAATAAATATGTACATTTACAAAAGTTTGGAATCTTTACACTAATAATTGATATTTCACACAATAATACCGTAAAAAAGGTGTAGAACTTTTAAAATGTATTAAATAAGTTACTTTATACTAATTCAGTATACTTTTTTACGTTACTATTGTATATTAATAATTTATATTTCACACAACAGCAGCCTAAAAAGTTGTAGACTGAATTAGTAAAAAAAGTAGTTATTTAATACATTACTTAATAAAATACAGTAGTTATTTTATTTAATATTTTAAGTTTTGCAACAAGAAGTTAATAGAATAAATTTTACCCTGATAATTATATGTATAATAATCCCTAATGCCTTAACATATAATCATGGCCCTTAAAATAAGATATTGTTTTTATTAATTTTATTATTAGGGGTTTAACAAGTTATACAATTAGTTTTCATTACAATATAGCAGTTTCAATACAGAAATGGCTGAAGTTAAGACAATATATTACATTAATGTCTTACCCAATGTATTAATGTTTCTAATATATGTGGGTGATACTGCAAAAACATGCAGTTGGTGTTTGTTTTTAGCAGTGCTCACGATATTCACAGTAAGTTTAGAATATCATATTTTTATTATCAATATTAACAATTAAAACGTATCACAATATAAAAAAAAATTACATTGTGCACCATTATTTTCTAATGTGTCTATTTTCAGTATATTAGAGAATTCAGCATAAAATATCAAAATATGTGTCCAAATCTAATACACTAGCCATAATGACATACTTGTCACAACAATACGATACAAGATGATATGCATAGAAGGAATTTCATGCAAAACTTTCCATAATAATATCATCATATTACATACCTGATTACTGTAATGTTAAGAGATTCTTACATTATTAGATCATCCTCAGAGTTACCAAGCTCCGCCAGAAATTTCTGTATGGTCTACAGCTCAGGGGATGTTTCTGGAACATCTTAATTTATTTCTAGCTTTGGTTTATAGTACTAAAATCATATTACAATCATATATTATATTTATTTTCAACCAAACTGTATTTATAATGTTAGAAACAACAAAAGCTTTTCTTCTTTTTCTCGGTTTAAAGCAGGACTCATCCCGAGCAATTACATACGCACACACACATGCAAGCAGACATGATGGATTACAGCCTTGGTGTGGCCCCAGAGGACTGTGCTCCAGGGGTTCTGTCAGATAGGGAGACAGGCACCCATACGGAGGAACGGTAAGGAATTAGGATGGGCGCTGATCGGGCTGGGATACAGGGGAGGGCTGGGGGTCTTCAGGGGTCAGCAGATCCAATTCCAGCCAGGGCATCGTCAGAACGCGGCGGCCTCGGGGGAATCCACGCAGGATCAGAGTTTTCTATTTCTATTATCAGTCCAACGCAGTGCAGAGGCCACGGAGCCAACGACAAGGCCGAGGTTTCAATCATAGCAAAGGGGAAAAGCACAGGGTAGCGCTGGGCTATGCCTGGAAATGCAAACAAGCGGATTGAAGTCAATAGTCTGGCCTGTGATTGGATTTAAATGATCCATTTGAATGATCCCCATGCTTTAGGGCTCTTTTTGAGGCTAAGCAATCATGTAATGGAGTTTTAAGTAGTTTAAGGTCATAGAGACTACAATGAATCAATCGTGCAAACACACATACACACGCGTGGAAAAACAAGAGCAGTGCGCTTAGATGCTCGCATCACGGAGGAGTAAGAAATGCAAATGACACCAACTTAGGTAAATTGACCCCTGCAGGAAAGCAAAAGGCTTTCAAAGGCAGAAAGAGAAAAAGATCAATAATCAGCCCAAAGAGGTTTCAATTATTTACAGCTACACTCCGACTCTCAAATTGCTGGACTGATCAGATGAGGAGGACTGACTGGAACCAGTCAACTCACGCGCACACACACACACACACACACACACACACACACACTGTATATACGCACACAGTACTTGCTGTGTATTTCTGCTTTTCATCCCCGATCTTGAGGATGAGAGACACAAAGTCTCTCTCTCTCTCTCTCTCTCTCTCTCGTTCTTTACATCTTTTCTATATTCTGTTGCTCTCATATGTTGTATCTCACCCTTGTTAGTGATTTTCCTTTTTTTATTTCCTATCAAATGAACTGAATTCAGTTCTGTTGAAGTGAAACAGCTGTAAAGGACCTCTGTGCTTTTTTTTGGCACTGATCAGATCTCAGACCACTTTGCCCCACAACTTCAAATGAGAACTTCAAATGCCTTTCACACCACTAGCAGTACGTGCAGCGCTTGCTGGTGGGACATAAACGTGGGCAGTGCTCTGCAACGAAACTAACCTTTCGGTTACTGCAGCAAAAACCCACCTCTGCACCTCACATCCCACTGAATCCAAGTTTAAAAGTACAGTGGTTTCCACGTTCAGCATGCCGAACATCAGCCTTTAACACTGTACAATCACACAGGCTCTCATTGCTCATTACTTTAATATGTCAGCAATGACTCGACAAGTCCAATTCAGACACTGAAATGGTTCTTTCTCTCTTTTACTCATACTCTATTTCTCTTACACCATCTTCTCTCTCTCTCATATACTTCCTCTGATATTCTCTCTCATTTCTCTCTCTTACTATCTGTCTCATTCTCACGTTCATATTATCTCTCTACCGGTTAGCCTGTAAAATCCAGGGCATCCAATAATGGCGTATGCACAGGGGAGTTTACAGTAGTGACAGTAGTGTGTGTTTGTGAGGGAGAGGTCAGTGTGTGAGAGCGCGAATGTGTGCATATGTGAGGACACTGCAGTGTTGAGGTTTCATGGGACTGATGATTTATCTGCTTTCAAGAGCGCAACCTCCACAATCCATGTTCTCACACCCTATCTGCAGTCCTCTCTCTCACTTTCACACACACACACACACACACACACACTCACACACACACACATTTAAAAACAGAAACAAATAACAACATACAGCATCGGCACAGCCATAGACACAGCCAATTAGCTCAAACTCACCCAGATCTGTCCTTAATACAGCACTACAGTATGATTCAGAGTCAATCCACAGCCACTGTCAGCAGGCAGGAGATAAGGGGACTGCTCTTAATGGGCGCTGACTACGGCACTGTAGATACAGAATGCTGACACATTCACTCAGTGAGTTTATTTCACACCTTATCACAACTCTAACACTCTCAGTGGAACCACCATGTATGCTTACAATATGTGTGTGTGTATGTATGCGTGTGTACAAGAAGCAGGGCATGTCATTTTCATTATTTAAAAACTTTTCTTTAAAAAAGCAAGAAAACAACCAGTTGATTTCATGCTCCAAACAATTGGGGGGCAACATATGACCAGGAAATGCAGTCTCTCCACTTCCCTGTTCAATTCTTACCAGCATCAAACTTCATCCTTTTACTCACCCAGCACATCTCCAGTGATTGAAATCAATGCCAATGTTAAATCTTGCTCTGCTTTGAGTCACACACATACTGTGAGCACCTGTGGTGGTTACACTTAGAGTATTACAGTTGTGATAAAGTGTGAAATAAACTCCCTGATCTCCTGCACGCTGACGGTGGCTGTGGATTAAATCATGCAGTAGTACTGTAGTGCTGTATTAAGGACAGATCTTGATGAGTTTGAGCTAACTGGCTGTGTCTATGGCTGTACTGATGGTGTATGTTATTTGTTTCTGTGTTTAAATGTGTGTGTAAAAGTGTAAATATATATATATATATATATATATATATATATATATATATATATATATATATATATATATATATTAATGTGTTTATGAATACACAGAGAAATTATTTCTGATGAAAACCTGTTGTATTTTTTAATGGTTATATATTACATAGAAGTTATTTTGTGTAGAAATAAAAACACTGGTATTGTGTATAGGCTGTTATATATGTATATGTATTTACATATGTAATATAAACAGGGGGTATGTATGACCCCATAATCTTAAAGGTAGAACAGTGTACACATGCGATTGTGTGTGTGTGTGTGTATTCTTTTCTTCCATTATTAGGCTTTTGTCATGCTGGACTCAGTGGGCGACAGCTTGAGGTGCAGCAGTGGACTTTACCCAGCTAAGCTCCATTTTCTCACTAATTATCTTGTCCTAGCGGCTCCAAATGCTTGCTAACGACTGGCTTAATTGCTGGAGTGTCATGTTGGAGCGTGCCGACGTTCCTCTTCAAAAACTCAGGCCAATCCCAAGCTGAGTGGCCTTTTCCAAACCAGCCCACGACATCTGTTCTGCAACTTTATCATCTGTCCCACTTTTAAAGGTTACTAAATGGATAAACCCTGCAAAGCAACACTTATTTGCCTTTAAAGTCACGTTGCGTGGGGCTAAACAGGCACAAACAGGTTTGTTTTTATAACTTGCCAGACCCCTGTCATAATGCATATGTATTACATATAAAATATTTATCAGTCTTCAAGTACAGGGTATTTATATTGTGTTAATGGAGATATTTATAAAGAGATTGCATTTAAAATTATCTAATTTATAGAAAAGAAAACAAGTGGAAACACTGGAGAACAGAGGTAGAGACTCCTAACAACTGTGAAAGACCTGGTAGACCACCAAAAAGGGACTAAACATATAAACAGCATTCAGCTTCACTCTGCATTGCATCATGGGATTGCCTTAGCAGCTGAGGAAGCGTTCGATGCTTCCTTAAAATCAGGTTAAAATAAGGTTCCTTAGTAGACAGAATGTTTAAGGTATGTAAGAAATGTCAGGAGTGCATACTATACGTAAAATGCTGTCTATGTAGACCCTCACTAGGTTTTGAGACACCCCAGATCTCAGCATCACTGAATGTGCTTGGGATTACATGAAAGCAGAAAATGCAACCAACATCTAACACTGAACTTTGATGTCCCTGCAGATTTATTCAAACAAGTGAAAGTCAGTCTCATGGAAGCTGTGGTAAGGAAGTTATAAGGCAAGGACGGACACACCGAAGACTGAAAAACTACCTTATATTTAGATGTTGATACTTCTGTGTAATACTCTGTTAAAGATACCTGTTGTTTTCTTTTTTTATTACCATTATTTTATTTTATTTTTCCCCAGCAATAAAAATGAACAACTTACTGTGTCTTTTGATGGGAAATTAAACAAATGAAGGGTGGTCTCTGACTTTTGCACAGTACTGCAAGTATATGCATGTAATAAGAATTTTCCAACCCTAACTTTAAAAGTAAACCTAACATTACGGTTAGCCTCAGTAACCAGAAAGGAATAGTTTTGGCCTTTCAGTTTTAAAAATAAAAGTCAAGACCCACACTGTAGGTTGGCCCTGTTTTTCTTTGGTATTCCTACAAAGTCAGAACACTTTTGTTCACAAAACGCATCCAAATGCACACATTAATAATAAGGACTTCCATAGATTTCTACTGATTTCTGTATTCCTGCAGACTAACTAACCCTAACTTCAACCTTAGTGTTCAAACGCTTCTGTTCTTTAAGTCTAACTCCCTCTTTCTCTCAAAAAAAAAGTTAATTGTGGTGAACAACACGTCCCCACTTGTGCAAAAATGTCACGTTGTCCCATCATTATGAGGACACGCAGTCCCCACAAGGATAGCAAGATGAGCACAGACCCCCACACGCACATGCACAGTCAATTAGAGAACCTGCATCTATTCAACAAGCGCTGTACCTTGCACACATACGGACGCACGCGCGTCTCTCCACCTGCGGAGAGATAGTGCGGTCTAATTAACATTTTCTTGGAGTACAGCTCGCCCCAGGTGCAACTTGTCTCACGATACACACGCCGTATACATGAAGAATGGAGGAATCCGCAGCACTGGCAAATTTATTCAAAGAGGAGCTCGTTTGTGTCTGACGCACACTTCACCACTTCACTATGATTTATGAACCTGCTCATTGACCCAGTTTATGTTGAAAAGAGAAGGAGCGCACGCTCATGACAGCATTACTGAGCCAGATACGGCCACTACGGCACGGTCGGGGCACGGAGTCAGGATGTGAACAGAAAGAGAGAAAAACATTCAAATAAATAAATAAATAAATAGAGTACAGGACTCACTATACATGCCCATTGGCATCCTTTCATTCTTCGCCTTTCTTTTTCTGCCTTGTTTCACTAGGAATAGATGTAAGCAAATAAGACTACAGTGATAGGCCCAAATACATAGCACTCTATTGGCTCAGTAAGAAAGCCAATTAGAAACTAGAGAGCAACTGGTGAAATGCTACTAGACAGGGCTTCTGAGCATTTGAAACAATATATATTAATATATTTTGCACTCAGTGGCTACTTTATTAGAAACGGTCACAGTAAGAGACTTGACATGCCCTATTCATTATTGATCAGTTTCTGTCCACATAGTCACTTGTGACTGGATTATTTTGGATGAAGAGACATTCTAAACTTAGCAGGGAAACTTGCTTGTGTTTAAAAAGAAAAACAAAAAACAAAAACAAGCAATGTTGTTGTGACTAATACCAGTGTCATGCACACTATCATGTCTCTAATGATGAGATGAGAGTGTCCCACCAGCCATATATCTGGCCCACAGTATTCCTGTGGTCTATAATCTGTTTATCGAGTGACCAAATGCTAATTTTAAGATGTTTCCAAACGTCCTTTTCCTTACTCCCCTCACTAAGGTGACGTTGTTGTTGTCCAACATATTAACAATAACCCAGTGCACTAGTGTTCTTTGTTGTTGTTGTTGTCCAACATATTAACAATAACCCAGTGCACTAGTGTTCTTTGTTGTTGTCCAACATATTAACAATAACCCAGTGCACTAGTGTTCTTTGTTGTTGTTGTTGTCCAACATATTAACAATAACCCAGTGCACTAGTGTTCTTTGTTGTTGTTGTTGTCCAACATATTAACAATAACCCAGTGCACTAGTGTTCTTTGTTGTTGTCCAACATATTAACAATAACCCAGTGCACAAGTGTTCTTTGTTGTTGTTGTTGTTGTCCAACATATTAACAATAACCCAGTGCACTAGTGTTCTTTGTTGTTGTTGTTGTTGTCCAACATATTAACAATAACCCAGTGCACTAGTGTTCTTTGTTGTTGTTGTCCAACATATTAACAATAACCCAGTGCACTAGTGTTCTTTGTTGTTGTTGTCCAACATATTAACAATAACCCAGTGCACAAGTGTTCTTTGTTGTTGTTGTTGTCCAACATATTAACAATAACCCAGTGCACAAGTGTTCTTTGTTGTTGTTGTTGTCCAACATATTAACAATAACCCAGTGCACAAGTGTTCTTTGTTGTTGTTGTTGTTGTCCAACATATTAACAATAACCCAGTGCACTAGTGTTCTTTGTTGTTGTTGTTGTTGTCCAACATATTAACAATAACCCAGTGCACAAGTGTTCTTTGGTGTTATTGTTGTTGTCCAACATATTAACAATAACCCAGTGCACTAGTGTTCTTTGGTGTTATTGTTGTTGTCCAACATATTAACAATAACCCAGTGCACTAGTGTTCTTTGTTGTTGTTGTTGTCCAACATATTAACAATAACCCAGTGCACTAGTGTTCTTTGTTGTTGTTGTTGTCCAACATATTAACAATAACCCAGTGCACTAGTGTTCTTTGTTGTTGTTGTTGTTGTTGTTGTCCAACATATTAACAATAACCCAGTGCACTAGTGTTCTTTGTTGTTGTTGTTGTCCAACATATTAACAATAACCCAGTGCACTAGTGTTCTTTGTTGTTGTTGTCCAACATATTAACAATAACCCAGTGCACTAGTGTTCTTTGGTGTTATTGTTGTTGTCCAACATATTAACAATAACCCAGTGCACAAGTGTTCTTTGGTGTTATTGTTGTTGTCCAACATATTAACAATAACCCAGTGCACTAGTGTTCTTTGGTGTTATTGTTGTTGTCCAACATATTAACAATAACCCAGTGCACTAGTGTTCTCTGTTGTTACTGTTTTTGTCCAACATATTAACAATAACCCAGTGCACTAGTGTTCTTTGTTGTTGTTGTTGTTGTCCAACATATTAACAATAACCCAGTGCACTAGTGTTCTTTGTTGTTGTTGTTGTCCAACATATTAACAATAACCCAGTGCACTAGTGTTCTTTGTTGTTGTTGTTGTTGTCCAACATATTAACAATAACCCAGTGCACTAGTGTTCTTTGTTGTTGTTGTTGTTGTCCAACATATTAACAATAACCCAGTGCACTAGTGTTCTTTGGTGTTATTGTTGTTGTCCAACATATTAACAATAACCCAGTGCACTAGTGTTCTTTGTTGTTGTTGTTGTTGTCCAACATATTAACAATAACCCAGTGCACTAGTGTTCTTTGTTGTTGTTGTTGTTGTCCAACATATTAACAATAACCCAGTGCACAAGTGTTCTTTGTTGTACTGCTAATGGTAGATATTTAAAGAGGTGCATTTAGGAAGCAGAAACCTCCCTCCAATCTGCTGTGATATTAATAATGCAGCGAGCACTATTCAGAAGCCCCTTTCTCTCCCCCGACCAGCCCGCTCACCGGGCAGCTCCACTGGTGCACGCAGGACGCCTGCCTTCAATCTGTTTCCACACAGCTATTCACTCAGTTCACAGGGGTCCTGCACGCCCATGCACAGCAAAACATTAGTGCCGGTCTCCAAGTTATGAAAGAGGGGGCCTGGAAAACATGTACCAGCTAGATAATAAAAATGGAGAGTACTGTCTACAGAGAGTGTGGGCTGTGGCAGAGGGGGACGACCTAACCAGCAATGGAGTTTAAACAGAGGCAGGAAAACACAAATATAGTAGAAAAAAGCTTTTTGTTTGTTTATGATTGATTTAATGATATACACATTTGCAGAAGGGCAAAGATACACATTACCTGTATGGTAGGCATTTTACTGCATAAATAAATAAACTTAACAGCCGGCTTAATCTCTCAGTAAATAAACACCCGTTGTCTTGTTAAATCCAGTGGAAACCAGTGCACTTTTTTTGGCCTATCCAGCTGCAGTTCCTGTACCCTTTACCCTGCCTGACCTGTAACCCTTTACCAAGAGGCAGAGAAGTCTTAAGCACTGCATTTAAGCTTTCTCCCTCTCCACCAGAGAGAGAGAGGGGGGAAAAAAGACCAGGAAGGAAGGAAGGACGAGAGGGAGAGAGAGAGAGAGAGAGAGAGAGAGAGAGAGAGAGAGAGAGAGAGAGAGAGGAAAAAAAGACCAGGAAGGAAGGAAGAGAGGGAGAGAGAGAGAGAGAGAGAGAAAGAGAGAGAGAGAGAGAGAGAGAGAGAGAGAGACCAGGAAAAAAAGACCAGGAAGGAAGGAAGGAAGAGGGAGAGATAGAGAGAGAGAAGCAGAGTAGGAGCCAAGCTGAAAAAATAAAAGAATAATCGAGGGACTTCATCAATTTTTCATGAATTTTCATTTAGGCGAGGAGACCCCTCTTAAAGCGATCGATAGATCAAGCGGCTGTCACACAGTTAGCACCTGGGGGCTGCTGCCATGGCCACGGAAGAGCTGGGAGAAGATCAGAGACAGCTTGCCACAGCAACACACACCCCCCATCAGCTTCTCTCATACACACACACACACACACACACACACACACACACACACACACACACACACACACACACACACACCTTGCCTGTAACGTACATCACTACTGAGCACCTTCAGCTACTGGCTGATAAATGGCAAATGAAGCAGCTCTCTAAATGCTGTACTGAAAGGCTCATCCAGTCTGTACATTACTGGCTCAGGTCCAGGCGCAGCATCAAACTCACACATACACCTTCATCATAGGAGCCTTGGCTCCGAGTACAGCCAACATAGTTACCCATTCATTCAATATTTACCATCTTTTCCTTTTGTGATGGATCGTTCCAATTTTCATAACAAAGCGAAGGAGAGTGTGCAGTATTGATCAGCTTGGCTGAAACAGACTTCATGATTGGGGTTCATTTAGGCTACAAGTCCAGACTACTGGCTCCTTAAACTTTAGCCCAGTGCTTTACTCTTTAATTATCTCTTGACTGCAATCTAAACTTATGGTACAAGTTATGTCCAAGCCCATGTCAGCAAACTAGAAATGCATTGATCAGATATACTCATAAATTATATCTGATATCAATCACATATGACAACTCCATAAATGACAATGTTCCCCAATAACATCTGTAGTGAGCCAGGTATCCAGTAAATCAGAAGGGGAAACTGAAAGAATGAATCTGATCCAGTAGTTTAATGTTTGAGAAGTTTAAGCATGATAGCCCACTTTTAGATGCTCATCCCAAGTTATTCCATTTAAAATACAGTGCAACATACACATTTTGTTACTTTACAACATGAGTGTGGTTAATATCGGTGTCAGGAGAGAAAATGATAGTCCAGTGCATCCCTACAGCAAACCCTAAGACATTCTTGAAGCCAACAAAACTTGTTTGTTTTGTTGTCAATATCTCTGCATGAAAAAACTAAATGGCCATCATCCTCAAATTAAATTAATTTTATTAGTGTTGGCATCTATGAAAAGAGAACTGGGGCAGAGCTGTCAATCAATGTGATATTAGCTGAGATGCTAAGCAGGTCCTTGCAGAAGACTTTCCCTCCAGGAGTGCTCATTAGCCTGGTGGGGGCGCTGTATAGCACTGTAGGGGGGTGCAGCTTCAAAGCTAAGCCCATCCACAGGTCACCCTCAAATCTGTCAATATTTCCCCCATAGACTTACTGCTAGTGTCATGTGACACCCCCCCATCTCTCTTTCATCTGAGCCCTCTGGTCTTGGCCTCCTCTATCACTTGCATCTCCTGTCTACAGGAGGGGAAGCCAAGAAGCTGGCCAAAGCAAACTGAAAGGGCAAAAAGTACCAAGCTTGCTCTGAAAACTGCTGATACACTGAAATATAAGTCTAGCAAACTCTGCATACTCAGGAACAAAACAAGGAATAGCTTCCTTTGATCTTAACTCTGATCTAAGAAAAGAAAGTCAATTTCACCGAAAGGCAAAGCTGCATTACCCAAACTGATATTAACAAAAATGTGAAGCCTGAAGCAGCCCTGAAGCAGGCACTCGCTCCCTTCAACCGTTTTATGACTTTCTCTGATTACTATCTATTTTAAGGCTATAATTGTATATCATTTCCTGTATTAGGCTCAGACCAAAATTGTATGTCCGTGTAATCATACAATCCATTGGCCAACAGAAACCTACATTAAACAACCAAAATAATGTTCCAAGGCCTGATCCTCCGCTCTGCTTCCAGACACACATCCAGCCATTCGGAGTGTGTGCAAGAAATGGCCAAAAACAACCCTGAGGACGCCTAATTAAACATTCGAAAGAGTGAAAAGCTAGAACCGTCGGAATAAAAGAGAGCGCCCAGATAAAATCCTTGGACTTACATGCTACTTCCAGCGAGGCATTGCGACTGACGGCTTCTCCGAGGTAGTTTCGGGCCACGCAGACGTACGCCCCTTCGTCTGGTTTGCTGCGGCGCCCGTGGACTATTCTCAGGAAGAAGAGGGAGCCGCTGGGCAGCAGCATGCGGTGGGAGCGAGAATCGTCCTTGTCCGTCTCCACCCTCTCTCCGTCCTTGTACCACTCCACGGTGGGCGTGGGCCGCCCCTCGGCCTTGCAGTTGAGGGTGGCCGGCTCGCCCTTGGACACGATCAGGTCGGAGGGGTGCTCCACGATGCGGGGCGGAGAGTCCTCCTGCCGCAGACGGGATCCTGGTAAGCAGATGCAAAACAAAAGAGAAATGAGGTTTGTTAATCTCTTAAGGCTGGACATCTGGACAAGTGGACAACTGAACAAGTCCTCCTTCTGAAGCAGAACTTATCTGCCAAGTTATCTGACAGTTGGAACTGTTAACTTTCTGAAACAACCAATGGCAATAATGTGTCAAATAATCACATCCAATGATTTCACACTACAGCCCACTGATTTCAACTGATACATAATGAGGTACTCCCGTTCAACTTTTTATTAGCTAGCTACCCAGCTATTATTAAACTGACAGATGTGAACAGAATGATATGGCATGAAGATATTGCCCACTAATTTTTCCAATTACTGGAACAATCAAATTTGTCGCATGTAACTTTGATTTTGTTTGCATTCAACATCTAGCCTATGTCTCTCTGGAAACAAATTAGGCCTAGTGCTGGACTAAAAACATTCCCAGCATCGAATTCCTGTTGACTGTGTAATTTAATTAAAGAACTGCCTTAATCACTGCCTGGAATGATCTTTATCTGGTGCAGGACCAGAACATAATTCCATTTACATTGATAATGCACAGTACAACAGCCCCCAGAGATCATCACATTGACTGACCAACGATACTTTCTGTTCACGGCACTACTGGCAAACAAATTCCGTCTTTCAGTTCTTCCTATAAGTCCTAGATTTACCAACAGTCAAGTATTATTCTCTTCACGTCATGCAGGATTCAAACCTCCCTACCCAGTGAGCTAATTCGGGGCGTCATGTAGTGCACCAGCAGGTCATCTGGGATCTGCCCCGTGTGACAGAGGGCTTTCGAGGGGTTAGACCCACGCTGTGTTAAAATGCTAATCCCCTGAGCCTTCCACTGCATTGGCTCTGCTTCATGTATGGGTGATGCTAGCAAGCTGCGCTAGAAGTCTGGCCCTTATGATAATAGTGCTGGGGAGAGCGTGCAGTGCGAGCCTTAACCCCAGAGATAAGGAGCAAGGGGCCACCCTGCATTTACATTACTGAAGCCTGGACGAGCTGGAGACAAAAGCGGGCCCTGATCCACGAAAACCCGGCCAAAAAGAGAGGCTTAGCCTGGCTGGCTAATGCTGCCATGTTAGCATTACATGCTTCAATGGGACATGCTAGTGTGTGCGTGTGGGGGGACACGTCTTGATTGTAAACGCTCATTTTCCACTCTTTTCAAGGATTTGAATTGCTTAACTCTCAGAATGAGGATAAAAAAACAGAGTGAAGGGAGGTTTATTTTAGCATTTGATTATATTGACCGCTCTGAGCGTGTGTTTGGAAATAAAAACACATCAAAAGCAGTTTGCATCTCACAAAATCAAGAATAAGAATATGCTGAGCTGAAAGGTGTAATCTAAAACAACTCTTTTAGAATTGCATGCTCTTTCCGGTGTATAGCAGTATAGTAGTAGACTGCAGCAGGCACAGCAAACAAAACAGGGGCATGTAGGTCCCTGAGGAGGCCAGGTGTTCTGCTGACATATAAAAGGTACAAGTTCTTTGTGTCAGTGCCGTATAAACCAGTCGTGGGGGTAGTAGAAGAAAGCAGAATGAGGCTTTTGGTTTAGTGAGCCCAGAAGAGCTTGAGTGCTGATGGTGAGTGTGCATAAAAAGCATACTTCACCGTGTGGTTCTGATACAGGAGCAGATTCAGCACTCTGAAACAAGGACAAGGGTAAGAGAGGAAAGCCATTCAGTCAGCATGAAAATGTGGGTGTAATTCTCATGTGAGTAAAACAAAAAAAAAGTAAGTGAGGCTGTATGTGTGTGTTAGGTCTATAAGACATGGACAAAATATCATATTGTGATTACACTGCTACTTATATTAGGGTCCTTCTAGCACTGCAGTGAGAAACAGTCACTGAAAGTTTATCAGCTTTAATACCCATATAGGTGCACTATGTAGTTCCATAATAACAGACCGCAGTCCATCTGCTTCTCTCTCTACCTTGTTATTCCACCTTTACCCTATTAATCAATCAATAGGCAGGAGACCCACTGGACTACCACAGAGCAGGTACTATTAGGGAGGTGGATGCTTCTCAGCACTGCAGTGACACTGACATGGTGGTGGTGTGTTAGTGTGTGTTGCGCTGGTACTGAGTGAGTGAGGTACATTTTCAGTAGCACTGCTGTGTCTAATACATACACTGTGCAACACACTAACACAATACCACCGTCTGGTCTCAGCACTGGCGAATGGGCTAAAGTAATAATAAAGTATACAGAGAAACAGACAAATACAGTCTGTAATTGTAGAGCTACCAAGTACACCTTCATGGTAAGTGGAGTAACAGATGTAAGGTATTAGGCTTATAAGAAGGTATCTTCCTATAAGTATCTGGGTGTTCACGTTGAGAGTACATTAGGGTGGTCCACTCATGTGGAGCATCTGTGTGCCAGACTCCAGCAGAGACTGTACTTCTTGAGGAGACTTAGAAGCTGTGGAGTGGATCACAAGTTTATGACCCTGTTTCACAAGGCCATATTAGAGAGCGTTTCAAGATATGGTATCTCTCTCTGGTTTGGTAACCTTTCTATACAGCTGAGGAGCTAATTATTTAGTGTTGTGAGAACTGCTTGGAAAATCATCAGTGGTATTCATCACACCCCTCTCAGCGTAATGTATGAGGAGTCGGTTGTTAGGTTGGCAAGGCATTTTTTTTATTATTATTAAATATTATTTATTAAATAGATTATTTCAAATAGTAATTATTTCAGGTAGGTGATTGAGAGTGCCAAGATGTAGATTAAACAGGTATAAGAATTCATTTGTACCGGCATCTATCACATTTCTTAATTCTAACAGATGAGCAAGTTTATTACTTATTTGGATTTTTCTCCAACACGGTATTTGCTAATGTATTTATCGTGTTGGGAAGTTAATGCATTGATGGTCAGTGTTTTATGTTTAGTGTATTGTACATTACATTTGGCATAAGTCATAAGTATTTGTATTGATCTATGTCCACAGGACGCAGTTTTGTATGGCTCAAGAAAAATTGAGGACAATAAAGTTAAGTCTACGTCTTAAGGTAGGCGTACCTATAAAGTCCCATACAAAAATACTTTGTTTCATTTTTTTTATTTTATTTTTTGTTTCAGTACATAAAAGAAAATCTTCTGACACAGAATATCTAACTGCAAAATTAAAATGTGTTGATCTCCGCAAAATATTTTAAACAAGAACTGTGTTTTTGCAATTTCTCATAAAAATTGATGTGTCACCTAAAATAACACAGCATCTGTGACGTCAGCGACGGGCCTAAAAGACAGGTCTACGACCCCGCTCCACAAAAAAACACAAATGCATAGTGTTTTGTTGGTTATTTAGGAATAGAATAAGGAACACATGTCACATATTCTGTCACATAGTTTTATTTTTAAAAAAGTTGTGGGACACTATTTGCCCCGGCAAAAATGTCCAAACAGCATCTGCTTACGACGCTCACCGCTCATGACACACACAGGGATTGATCATTTGTATACGGCAGACTGAGATATCAGTAATGTAATAGCCAGTACTATGGTTACAACTAAGAGATGATAAATTGGGCAGCGCTCAAGCATGCGCTTGTGAGTGCTTCTTGTCCTTCCGAAAAGACTCCATAAGGTCAATGGTCTCCCGCTGTGAGGTATTGACCCTGGTTTGGAGGAGGTGACTTCTGCCCACTTCAACTAATTCGGGCTAATTCCTGCCATTTCCCACTCATTGATTAATGATCAGAGCTGGTGTCTGCTGTCTAAGTGGAGCAACGGACAACACACAGGCCAGGGACGGGGTCACAACCTGCTAATGGAACCTGATCTAATCTACTATGCACTCTAAAGGTGTAATAGTTTTTAAACGCAATTTGCTGTGCAACGTATGATGACGCATTGCATGTTTTCTTCACTTTCCTGCTCTCCCTCACCTGTACATTCTGTAAATCTTTACAAACATACTGTACTGACTTCCCAGTCAACATGGCTCATTATTACAGCCACTATTTCTCAGTGCTAGGGGTGTGCCGTATCGCATCGTATCGTACACAATAATATCGCCAACATTTTTGAGAATGGAATTATACCCTGAAATATTGTGCCATATCACCCATCCCTAATTATGACATTAGGGTGCTACTTTTACTGTTTTTAGCAAAAGAAAAATTCACCCATTTCTCATTTCCCATATATATCTACTAGAGACAGATTTCATCTGTCCAGTATCGTTCACTTTACTTCAGTCCTGGATATATGGAGATATTTGGAGTGCATTATTTAGTATCAAGACATTCTGGATCATTGACTTCTGTTACAATCTGATGAAAATTCTTGTATTTTTTAATATCTCGGTTAGGGGTGTGCCATATCATATCGTATGCAATAATAAAGTTACATTTTCATTTTATTGCAGTAGTGTATTCTTGAAATATCAATGTTTTGTCACATCGCAAAAAATACCATTAAATATCTTGATATTATTGTAGGGCCATATTGCCCACCCCTACTTAGCGCTATGAAAAAGAAAACATCCTTGACTACTACATTGTTTTTACAGTTCCCCAAAGTTCAATCCTGGAAGTTAGATGATGTGTTGGTGCGTTCAGTGATGCTGGACAGTAAACAGTAAAATTAGTAGCTTGATTGTTTGATTCTATTTAAAAAATCTGAAACAAGATTGGAGCTCAAAGATCTTCAAGAATCGGTTATCAGATAGGGACAATTATGTTGGTCTATCAGGTCTTTCATGGTGGTTAGGAGTCCCATTTTCTCTAAATCTTAAAAAAAAAGAAATTTCAACTTTACAATTCTAGATCTTTCACCTATTTAAGCTTTACCTTCTCCTTTCTTATCCCAGTGGATTATTTCATATCTATTTTCCTCAAAAACATCTATCATAACAGCTGTTTTGACAAATAAATGAGGGTGGTCTATAATTTTCACTCCTATTATACATGTCTCTTTGTTTGCTCGTCCCTTTTCTATCGCTTAACGAGATATTAAAATCTTCAAGTCTGCAAGCCACATGACCTTTAATTCATTCCTGGCCAATTTTGTCCAGCTATAGAACACTGAGGGGGGGGCACTCAAATCCTTAGAGCATTCAAATCCTTAGAAATATCTTCACAATAAGAAATAACATACTCCATTATGGATTTTGCATGAGACCCTAATTTAATGAATTAAGTACTAATTAATATTATGACATTGATAAACCGGGGGAGCAAGATAAGGTGACAGTGTTATAGACCCTCTTATTCCCCCTCACCCCACATGCAGAGCTATCTTACTGGAGCATCTGCTTCCCCTCTATAACACAGTGTAACTGGCAGAGGTTTTACATGGCTGTGGCAAAGATGTGAACGTTCACCATGCAATTCGATTTCTATCAGTTTAATTTCTTTTAATCCAATTTGTATTCCAATCTACATCCTCTAATCACTTAAACCTTGAGGCACCATCTGCCTGCTGCTTCTCTAAAGCAGGAGAAAAATGCACTCAGCAGATGCCTGCGTGATTGCTACGGAAAAGGGGGATGGCTAATGCGGTGAAGGATGAATGTGACTGCACAAAAATCCTTTTCATTTAGATGAATAGAATGTGGATTGTTTTACTGCGGCTGTGCACCATGCACACATTACTGCATTTGTACATTTCATAAGCAGAGTTCTTGCGTTTCACACAAATATAAAACCTGTGAAGCACCTATAAAATCAGAGCAGCCACTATTCTGCTAATTTTGCAATTCGCCAAGAGCCTATGTTTTCCACTTCCCCAAACACCCCCACCAGCAGAATCAAACACTTTAAAGTTTAAATATCAGTGAGGAACAAGAACATGAACATGAACAAGAACAGCTCCTCCTTCTTTGTATTCTCATATATATATATATATATATATATATATATATATATATATATATATATATATATATATATATATATATATACACACACACAAATTAAACACTTGGGGTGAATATAAAGTTTCATAAATGCTTTAACTTAAAACTGATTAAAGCAATGTACATACAAAGACCCCATTTCCGTGTGCACTGAAGTGAGTTTATTTGATGATAACACCACACTTAAGCCACAAGCCTGTTAATTTGCCCAAAAAGGCTGGCATATGCACTTTTTCAGGCTTGAGCATCAAACACTCTGCGTGTTATGTGGTGGTGTAGTCATCGTCATGGTGTTTGAAAGGTTTTAATTAACCCAACTCACCACAAGCAGTTCACTTAAAATAAAGGACAATATTGCTTATAAAGTTGGCTATAATTAAAACTGCACTTGTACACTGCACTATTTCAAATTGCGATCGCAAATATAAAACGATTAGCCTTTCAGCCCTAGACCACTGCTGTCAATTTCCACAGTCTCTGCCCGTTTTGACACACATGGACGTCGCATATCACTGTGAAAGCCTAATGTATCTTCCCATCAGCAGGCCGATAGACTGGCCACCGGCAAAGTCAATTTGTTTCATTCCACTGAAGCGCTTTTTTCTCCTCCCTCTCTTTCTCGCTGTCTGGTAAAATGTTCTCGCTGTTGCCCTCTCCTAATGCGATCATTGGTTGTTGTGCAATCAAGAGCTTTCTGCAGCCTGGACGAGTGCACTTCACCCTGGCCCAGGCCCGCTCCAATCAAAGAGTCATTTCTCCCCTTTAGACCTCCGACCCCCCTCAGCACCACTGTAGAGACACCATTATTTTACACACTTCCCACAGCGCGCTACGTGCTGCTACACAAGAAAAACCAGATGGAAAGATCCAGCAATATAAATACCGCAACAGCGGATGAATAGTTGGGGATCATTTTAGTCTGAACACTGCTGGAGCCCAAACAGGTCTCAAGGTTTTCAAGAGCTCTTTAAGTATTTTATTTTTTTCATGAGGCTACTGTATCCAAGTTTCTATTGGCTACATTAATAGAGCTTTAGAATGGCTGCTATTGCTGTTTTACACCTCTTATCTTTTTTATAGATGACACTTTGATAGATAACATGTAGAGCATGTAACATATTGCCAAAATTTTATATATAAAAATTTTCATTTGTACTGTAAAGGTGGGATCCTGGAAGAACTGTGTGGTTTCTATGGATGCACAAAGAGGTCTCGAGGGGGTGAGCTGTAATGTTGAGCATTGTTTACAGGCTGGTCAAGAACAATAGCAGCCTTCTTACACCTTCCCCTTTTCTGCAGTATAGGGGAAAAAGCTAATTTTGTCCCCCTGTACTAAATGTTCCACCATGTTCATAGATGTGGATGAGGAATAGGGAGAAATAAGAAGAATACAAGGGGAGCAACTCTTCTCCAAGTCAAAATGTATCCTAGAGTACTAACGATGTCTAGTCTAGCTGAGGTTCCATAACAACTCAATAAGACGTGTCTGATGTAGACATGCTATTTGCATGCTTACTGGTGTTAGGTACTTGTTTTCTAGCTTAGCTAGCAAACATGTCCAGGCTGATTGATTACATTTAGATAAAAGTACTGTTCAAATCAGAATTTTGCCAGCTATTGCTCTAACAATGGAGTGAGACATTGGCAGTGCTGCACACACACAGTGTGGCCAGCATAACTCTTAAAGAGACTGTGCAAGGGTTCTCTTTTCCAGCAGGTGAATGTCTCTCTCTCTGTCTCCGCTGACCACACACGCAGAGTCAGCACCCCTCTGATTATCTTTATCACATATTTATTCATGTGGAGGGTATAAGGCTGCCGAGCTTTGATGATCTTTTTGTAATTATTTTTATTAGCTCCCCAGAGAAATCCCCTAGCCCACCAACCAAATCAATACCAGGCACAGCTCCCCACCCCAGCAGCAAGGCAAAAAAGCTCCCCAAAGACAAATCACTTATTCTGCCAAGCAGGCATGTGCATATGTGTGTGTGCATGTGTGTGTGTGTTGTGTGGCCAATCAAAGGTAACCACTGGCAACCTTCCAAACAGGGTCCAAAGGGATTCCAGTCACAGTGGCAAGGTGCAACGTGAAACTAAAATGCAAGAAAAAACATCATTACTGCATTTCTGCATTTTAGAAATGTGTGACGAGCCAGTAATAACCAGACTTCAGATAAATGCAACAAGCCAGTCAAATTATAGGTTGGCTATTTACAAGAACCCAACAAATGTAAAGCGTCCAAATCAGAGGGAAAATATGCTAAGGGTCTTACACACAGACCTTGGGATTAAAACGTGAACTGTATCTCATTGCACAATGCTGTATAAAACATCAAAAGACATTGTACACAAACAGAATACAAATCAACAATCTCTGGAATGGCACACGCTAGAAACGTACTTTTATTTTGCACAGAACCGTTGCACTGTTACACAGACACTGATTGGTTGACGACTGGAACACAGCACACAATGGTTCAGCTGACTTAACCTACCCTAGATCAGATAAGTGGCTAACAGTCATGCTAACAAAACCAGCTACTCTTTTTTGACAGAACTGGATAAATATCTGCAGAAGACGATCAGTCTTGAGCAAGGTCTTTTTAGAGACTTTGTATAATAAACCAAAGTGACAAATTTAAGACTTAAGATTTTAAAACTACTGAAAGAGGTAGGGTTGCATCAGAGCCCTCGCTGCAATCAAACAATGGGGAAAAGACTGCGAGACTGGCAGTGTCTGAGTTTCTGTTGAATGTGTTCACTTATTTTCAGCTTAAGGTGTGTTGTTTAGTTAGCTATGCTAGCTTTAGCTATTGTTAGCACACAGTATAGGCACCCTCAGTGTGCACGCACAGCAGCCTGTACTAAAGCTTGTGGAGTCCAGGCGTTTTGATTGTTATTGTTTTCCCAGTCTGTAGCGTTCCTGATAACGTCAGCTCACGCAGTTAACACAGCAATTCAGATATTATTGAAGACTATATAATCGCACACCGCTATTACAATGTCTGAATAATGTCTTATAAATAGGTACTTTAATATATCATACTGGAACAGATTTTTAAGTGTTTTTTAGGTTTTAACTGATGTAAATGAATTTTTGCCTACCTGTTTGCTTATTTAAGCAAATTTATTTTGCACTGTTTTATCCAAATCAGTTTCATTTCTGATAACCGATCAGATACCTGGAACTCCCTGCACTGCAACTGCAAAAGCAAACAGCAGAACCTGTATTGTCCTACTCTGCACTGGTGCCCTACTAACCTGATTTTAAAATGTAAATATTGTACAAGGAATGCAGACACAAAACATTTGAGAATGGCAAGTGTACACGCGTACAGAAGATCATATCACTACAACTGAATCACTGTGATCCGACGTTGATGCTCAGTGTAAACAGGGCCAAAGTAGCTGCACAAGAAAGAGCTGGAATGTATGGCTGCTTCAGAGTGAATCTCTCTGGAGATCAGTGTCCTGTTTTAGGCCTTTCAACACATAGAGGTTATACTATACAGTTTCAGCACCAGTCTCTCTCTCTCTCGCCCTCTCTCTGATGGATGTCTTCACTCAGGCCAGAGTGGCACAGGCCCATTCGTCATGTCATCATGTCATCAGAGGGAAATGTTGAAAAACAGGGCAAGGGAAAACGAGATGATGTTTCTGGATGTGCTCAGAGACACATGCGTGCACACACATCCCATACATGCTCTCACATAAGGAAAGACACACCCTCGGAGATTTATCATGCTGCCCAGCTTGTCACTTTTTTTTTGTCACTCTCTCTCTCTCTCTCTCTCTCACACACACACACACACACACACACACTTACACTCTCACACACACACACACACACACACACACTACACTTTCACTTGAAGGAACTTCAAGGACTGTATTTAATGTAATGCTTTAAAAAGAAAAAAAACTAAAGCAGATAGGTACTCATCAACACTGCCTGGCAGACATGAGTCTTTCGCTAGCTCACGGGCGTGACCTAAGTAACAAGTTAGCATGAATAAAAAGAGTCTGCAAAAGATCCAATTGGTCACTTCACATAAAAACTAGCTGTCCCTTGTATGACCAATAAAAAATATAACATATTATATACTTTATTGGTCCTACAAGGGACAGCTGTCTCTTTTCTGCCTAACTATGCCCAATCTGTGAGCAGGACAAGGTCTCCAAACATAGTAGTGCATTGCCGGACAGCCTTGGGAGTTAAAGACCAAGACCACGAGAGGCAGAGATCTGAAAAACATCAATATCATTAAATAACATACAGCCCAAAAATTATTATTTATTATTATTTATTATTTATTATAGCCTGTTGAGAACCAATAAACAAAATCTTTCTAATAATTAACTCAGACAGACGCACCAGACCTAGACAGTCTCCAGAACAATGTCAGAGTCTACCTTACCCTCCGAGGCTGACAAGATAAAGCCTAAATGATGTTAAGACCATGGCAAGGCAGAGGCTGTTAATTTGTAGTCTCTAGACCAAGATCTGACTCGAATGCTACAACACCATATTTTTCAAAATATAGCCACTGTAATGCCATTGTAACTTGGCATGCTTGGAAGAGAAAGTTAACTGCCAAGTCTTTGACTCCTGGACATGGGTGGCTGTGTCAACACTGGTAATTAAACCTCTGAATCAGTTTTATTTCAGTATCTTTCAAAATGTTGAAAGTTTGACTTCTTGTGGTCTAAACAAATTCACACACACTGATCAGTGTCATTTAGTTTTAATCTTATGTCTGTATCTACACCCTAGAAAGTGTAGAACAACTGTAACTGTTGAAAACTATTAGATACTTCTTGCTGCTGTAAGTAAACGACCTACATTCACTACCCACTGCACATGCAAATGAAAAAGAAACCATCATCTATATGCACCTCATAGCAGAGTAAGACATACACACAGTGTACACAAACCACCCCTCCCCTAGCCAGCTCTATATGAGGAAAATAAACATGAGGCTGCCTGGTAATTCCAGCAGCTATGAATGCTTTCTGCTGCTTGGAGCAATTATCAGATATCTAGATACTAACTCCACATGCCGCAGCTGGCAGTGTCTTATTGACTTTGTTTCAGTGCATGCTCCTTTTGCTCCCCATGCTGCGGGGTTATAAATAGAAAACTGTGTGAATTAGGACCCACTCTTCTGCAGTAATAGCTGACTACGCATGCCTCGAAGTTCAAACAGACTCCCTCCCTGCTATTCTCGCGCTGCCTGTGTTTACATGCAGAGACTTAAATTAATCTACTCCAACGGCAGATTCTGTATACACTGTTTACATACTAATATTCATTAGTAAATCCAACTACTTTAAAGTGCATCCATTGCTGACCCAGCGAAAGTGCACAGTCAGTTTGAATAATCTCTGTAGAAAAGCATTGCCAATAAAAAGGACAGCCCAATGTCAGAAAGGTAAAAAGTCTCCCCAGCACTGGACACTGTGGTGCTGCGTCCTCTGAAAGGCCATCAAATGCCTCTGGGAAGAGTTAAAGTGATCAAGAGCCATTCAGCATCTAATTTAAAGCCTTCTTAGCAGAGTAGAGTTCCCTACTAATACCTATAACTTCAGAACAATCCTTGGATAAGGACATCCCATCTACAGAGCATTGTTTACCAGACACACAGTATCCAAAACCTCACGAGAATGGAGTGCTGAGAATGATCAAGCACCCAAATAATACCTGCTCTGTGAGGGACCTGACCACTGATGAACAAGGTAAAAGGGGGCTAACAGAGTATACAGAGAAACACCCTGACTAGAGCTAGGGTCTAGTAATTGTAGAACCACAAATTGCTCTTGTACGATAAGTGGGCAGTGGGTTTAGATATAAGGAGCTGGTTAAATGTTATCTCTCTCCAATTGATCTATGTTTCAGATTAGTAAACACCTTACTTATTTACTTTAACTCTCTGCATTTTCAGAGCTACTTCTCTCTACCTCCTCTGTATCTCCACAATTTCATCACTCAGAGTATTTCTTCTTTCTCTCTGTCTTTTTTTTTCATATCAGTGCCCGTTGATGGTGTGCGTGTGATTGCTATCTCCCTCCTCCAAAAGGAAATGGCCTGTCAAAGCCTTGCACAGGAGAGGAAAAGTTCAAACTCAAAGGAGAAGAAAAGAGAGAGAAGTTTAAGGCAGCATGTTGATGAGGGCAGCAGTCAGGTCCGCTCCCCCTGCACCCCATCTCTCCTGCCTTCCCCTCCCCTCACTCACTCTCTCTCTCTCTTTCTCTCTCCCCTGCTGGGCTGCTGTCAGAGCCTTTGGCAGGGACACTGAGCTGTGTGATGCAGATCAAGTGATTTCCAATGGGCCGCTGCACTCCAGAGCACACACCACTGCCTCCACTGTCCAACCCCACAGAGCGCTGCCTCAACTGCCCACTACCCAGCCCTGAACACAAACATGCTGGGTTTAAAGAAAGGGTGTGTTGAAAAGTTTGTTTCTTGTTTTTCACTAGAGCTGTGAGAATAATGTAGCTAACCAATACTGGCTTCTCAATAAAGGTTAATGTGGCTTCTGCCACTGGATGAACTACAGTAACGAACACAGTAATGGACAAAACTGTGCTACATAGCTGAAGACTGTAGTAACAGTCATGTCATAACATGTCAAATTTTTAGATGGCTGTGATTTCATCAAGTTTATCTTTTGCTAATTAATGGAAGTCTTTCTTGACTTTATAGCTGCATTAGCCTTGCAGGTCCAAAGAAAGTGAACACCAAATATGTCTTGGCTGATAAGCTACATTTGGAGAAATAAGAAATTTGTTATGTAATCATATTTAAAGGGAAATTATCCACCTCAGCAGTTTGGAAGTGCAGCGTAAAGGGCTTTGCCATTGTAATATCTCTTACAAGCCAATAGCTTAATCTGTTTTGATTGAGTATGGTGGGCTACTTTGTGTGGATGGGGCCTTTCACAGCACATAACAAAGCGCAATGTGGATTCAAGGCTCTGATGATTCTGCAAAGGCAGGTGTGCTGGGGCACTCTTAGCCAATTCGTTCTCTTCAGGTGACAGGCCAACTCTAAACAGTCCTGTTGGGCTGGGCTTGGCTGAGCAGAATGAAAAGCGCCGATTGATTCTGCCTCCCGTATTGTAATCTCTTTAGTCCTCACCCACATGGCCCCAGAGCCAGGCAAAAGGCAAATTGAATAGGGAGAAAAATAAATACGGCCTTTATTGCTCTGGAAATGAGAGGAGGGCAGCGGAGAGAAAGGGAAAAAAAGGAGGAAGAAAGAAAAGGAGTCATTTAGGTGGCCACGTTAGCCAGCGTTGAAAGATGAATCGATAATTGGAGGGCTGTGAGAGGGCTTAGCTTTTGCTAACCATCCAGTCATGTCAATGAGCTGGCTAAACATTACGCCTGAATGCCTGCAGATCTGGACACAAACAGTCTGCACACTGCAGGTATGTTCAGCGATCTTATGTATGATAAAGTGTGCTTACAGCACAATTTAATCAAAACTTAACTCTGCTTCTGTCAGCCAAAGCATGCACAGAGCTCCATTGAGATTTATTAAATTCCTATTTTATAGGACACGTAATCCAATCAGAGTTTGTGTGTGTGTGTGTGTGTATTGGGGGCTGGGGGGTGTGGGTGGGGTTGGGGTTTGCAGGTAGTTTCAAAGGGAAATAAGCTCTCTCCTCACACACAGCTGCTTCTAATCATGAATACATTTAGTGCAGTTACTGCAAAAGTAAAACACAACGGCTTACGTTTTCCTTAGTTATGATTTGCAAAAGGACCCATACCAATTCACTTACTGCCACTTATCCATGCCAATTTATAGTAAAGATATAAGGAATGTTTTAGCTTTACGATGCTAAGAATCAGCAGCAACATAAAACTGCCAAGATGATATTCCAAACTGTCATTCGAACACTACATCACAAAAACACACACTATGCTGAAAACACGAGAACACAACATATGCATTTTATTAAATTCTATATCTATACTAAAGCTTGTCTTTCACATAACCTACCTTTGAAAATGACTGTGTTGTTAATATATTTCATCCATGTAAAACTAGGTATACATTTGAAAGCAATATCAATATATTAGCTCAATATATGATATTTTAATTATACATATCTGATGACTCAAGATGATCATTTTTTAACCAACCTGGTAACAAACATTTGAGCATCCAGTTTGAATGCGCCTCGTGTAGCCTATTCCATACAAGCCACAACACACCGCTATCTGAAAATGCAGTTATCACTGGCGTGATCAGCAGTAATTAACAAAGGCATGACCTGTGAAAGCAACAGCATACATCTGTGTGTTTCAGTTATGTTTGACACACAACTATTGCTCAATGAATATTTGTCAGCCAGCTCTGGCTTTTGATGTACTCTTTGATGTTGGCCTTTGAGGGAAGGACAGGCTCAGAGCTTTATGAGTTTTGGATCACTGGTCAATACCAAACCCCTGCAGCCAAACAGACTCACTGCTGGATCTAACATGGACTTTGGCTTGGAAAACTAAACACTGATTTCAAAGGTTTGTAGAAGAAAAGCATGCAATGGGCTACAGTGGTCATTTTTACCTTCTATATTTTTGAAGTTACACTGACCTTCAGTCCGCATGACAATATCTTAACTTTTAAGTTTTGACTGGGGCTTGTATACATAGACTTTTAACATACGGAAATCAATAATGAAATAAATGATCTCATTATATATATCAGTCTCATAAAATTGTTGGATCAGTGGACTCACTTCACTGTACTTTGATTCACTGTACTGTATTTGGATTCACTGGGGTTTAATGTAGTTGCACTGCAATTTGAGTCACTGCAGACTTCAATTCACTATACTGTAATTACGATTCACTACAGGCTTTGATCCTTTGCCCTGTACTTTAATTCATAGTAAGCTTTGATTCCTTGAACTGGACTTTATTTTGGATTTTATTTTAATTCACAACACTTTGCTTTTTTGCCGGCACTGTACTTTAATTCAATGCAGACTTAAATTCAGGGCCAATCCACCTTGCTGTACTGCACTTCACCGTCATTCAGTTCAGACCCTAATTTACTGTACCATGTTCTGATTCACCACATCGCATTCACTGTCGATTTATACTATTGACTTCGATTTATAAAACATTGGACTTGAGCAACATTAATTATTTAGACTACATTTCTTTCTGTTTAAGAATAAACAGAAAGAAATGAAATCATCTGCTTTGTTTACAGAAACTAAATGAACTCTATGATCAGCTCTGCGAGCATGCATGTGTGCACCTTTGTCCGTCAGTGTTATGGTGAATCACTCAGCCTTGACACAGATACTTCCTATCGGAGGGTTGCTGAGATACAGCCAACCAGAGGGCACAGGGAAGCAGACAGCGAAGCGTGCATGTGATTCGCTGCCTCGCTCAACCCCGGCCTGTAGCCCACCACATGAAGAGCGAGATAAGGCCGCAGCGCTATCTTCCCAACACTATCTAAGCCCACAGAAATTGGCCTTTACATTTATCTCACCCTAGTTTCTTTTCTATTGCTGGTGGCAAGTCCGAGTGAGTTCACCTGAGGAAGCAGCTGCGTTTTTCCAACGGGAAACACCAGAAACTAGCTTCGGGATTAGCTTCGGAAAATAAAACTAAATCCCAGCAAAATTACATCAGGCAAATCATCTGCTTAGAAAAAAAATGTGTTTGAGTTAGAAAGTTAGGGCATGTGTAGGCCCAGGCCTGTATCTGAGCATGTGCGTGCGTCCCACACTTCTTAACAGTGCACAGGTGTTTGTACAGGTGTGTGCAGGCAGTGAGGGTCAGTATTAATCTTGTCAGTGGTGGAAGGGCAGTCTCTGCCTTATTATTCATTCTGAGACTCAGGTGAAGTCTGCGGTGGACTTACATTCCTTCAACAAAGGCTGCAGCGTAGCATCTCACACAAGCACAAAAGCAGAACAAGATTAAAAAGAACATTTCCAAATGTATCAAGTCCAAAATTACGCACATAGACTGATGTACATTATTGGTTAAAAGTTTTAAAACAGTTCTAAAACGTTTGGCTGGTAGTGATCTAAAAAGTTTGACTGGTAGTGTACTAAAACGTTTGGCTGGTAGTGTATCTAAAACGTTTGGCTGGTAGTGTACTAAAACGTTTGGCTGGTAGTGTACTAAAACGTTTGACTGGTAGTGTACTAAAACGTTTGGCTGGTAATGTACTAAAACGTTTGGCTGGTAGTGTACTAAAACGTTTGGCTGGTAATGTACTAAAACGTTTGGCTGGTAATGTACTAAAACGTTTGGCTGGTAGTGTACTAAAACGTTTGGCTGGTAGTGTATTAAAACGTTTGGCTGGTAGTGTACTAAAACGTTTGGCTGGTAGTGATACTAAAACGTTTGACTGGTAGTGTACTAAAACGTTTGGCTGGTAGTGATCTAAAACGTTTGGCTGGTAGTGTACTAAAACGTTTGGCTGGTAGTGTACTAAAACGTTTGGCTGGTAGTGTACTAAAACGTTTGGCTGGTAATGTACTAAAACGTTTGGCTGGTAATGTACTAAAACGTTTGGCTGGTAGTGTACTTAAACGTTTGGCTGGTAGTGTATCTAAAACGTTTGACTGGTAGTGTATCTAAAACGTTTGACTGGTAGTGTACTAAAACGTTTGGCTGGTAATGTACTAAAACGTTTGGCTGGTAGTGTATCTAAAACGTTTGGCTGGTAGTGTATCTAAAACGTTTGGCTGGTAGTGTACTAAAACGTTTGGCTGGTAGTGTATCTAAAACGTTTGACTGGTAGTGATACTAAAACGTTTGACTGGTAGTGTACTAAAACGTTTGGCTGGTAGTGTACTAAAACGTTTGGCTGGTAGTGTACTAAAACGTTTGACTGGTACTGTACTAAAACGTTTGGCTGGTAGTGATACTAAAACGTTTGACTGGTAGTGATCTAAAACGTTTGGCTGGTAGTGTACTAAAACGTTTGACTGGTAGTGATCTAAAACGTTTGGCTGGTAGTGTACTAAAACATTTGGCTGGTAGTGTATCTAAAACGTTTGACTGGTAGTGTACTAAAAAGTTTGACTGGTAGTGTACTAAAACGTTTGACTGGTAGTGTATCTAAAACGTTTGACTGGTAGTGTATCTAAAATGTTTGACTGGTAGTGATCTAAAACGTTTGGCTGGTAGTGATCTAAAACGTTTGACTGGTAGTGATCTAAAACGTTTGGCTGGTAGTGTACTAAAACGTTTGGCTGGTAGTGTACTAAAACGTTTGACTGGTAGTGATCTAAAACGTTTGGCTGGTAGTGTATCTAAAACGTTTGACTGGTAGTGTACTAAAACGTTTGACTGGTAGTGTACTAAAAAGTTTGACTGGTAGTGTACTAAAACGTTTGGCTGGTAGTGTACTAAAACGTTTAGCTGGTAGTGTATCTAAAACGTTTGGCTGGTATTGTACTAAAACGTTTGGCTGGTAGTGTACTAAAACGTTTGGCTGGTAGTGATCTAAAACGTTTGACTGGTAGTGTACTAAAACGTTTGGCTGGTAGTGTATCTAAAACGTTTGTCTGGTAGTGTACTAAAACGTTTAGCTGGTAGTGTATCTAAAACGTTTGGCTGGTATTGTACTAAAACGTTTGGCTGGTAGTGTACTAAAACGTTTGGCTGGTAGTGTACTAAAACGTTTGGCTGGTAGTGTACTAAAACGTTTAGCTGGTAGTGTATCTAAAACGTTTGGCTGGTATTGTACTAAAACGTTTGGCTGGTAGTGTACTAAAACGTTTGGCTGGTAGTGTATCTAAAACGTTTGACTGGTAGTGTATCTAAAACGTTTGGCTGGTAGTGTATCTAAAACGTTTGGCTGGTAGTGTACTAAAACGTTTGACTGGTAGTGTACTAAAACGTTTGACTGGTAGTGTATCTAAAACGTTTGGCTGGTAGTGTACTAAAACGTTTGACTGGTAGTGTACTAAAACGTTTGGCTGGTAGTGTACTAAAACGTTTGGCTGGTAGTGTACTAAAACGTTTGGCTGGTAGTGTACTAAAACGTTTGGCTGGTAGTGTACTAAAACGTTTGGCTGGTAGTGTACTAAAACGTTTGGCTGGTAGTGTACTAAAACGTTTGGCTGGTAGTGTATCTAAAACGTTTGACTGGTAGTGTATCTAAAACGTTTGACTGGTAGTGATCTAAAATGTTTGACCGGTAGTGATCTAAAACTTTTGACCGGTAGTGTATGTAAACAAAGACGGTTCTAATTGGCTGCCATGTATGGTGCCACATTAAAAATAGGTTGTCTGAGCATGCAATACAGCATGAATTGAATTTAAATGGGCGGAGCTAAACTGCAGCAGGCTAAAAGGCGGATATATGCAAATATAATGTGTGTGTCATTGCAGAAATAGTAAAAGCCTGATGGTTTGTGCAGCTTGTAAATAAATAATAAAAATGTATATATACACTATATTCACTTTGTTTGTTTAAAAACAAATAATTTCCTATGATATGGGTCTTTTTGCAGAATTATTTTCTTCACAGAGGGGATTCGCTTCCGTAAGGAAAATTTCTGCATTAATGCAATCTTGCTTAAATGTCCAAAAATCTCAAGGAAAGCAGAAGTATCTTATTTGGTAATCAACCATACTAAATAGATGCCTGAGCCAGAAATTAGCTTGAAAAATGCTAGAATATCCCATTATGACTGAACAGTGAACCTGCAGTTTAATGGGTTAGAACTGTCAAGTCAATAATGGGACAGAAATCACAAACAGGAAAGCTTAGCAAAACAAACCAAGAGTTACAAATGAAACTCTTGTTCACAGACTCTGTGCTCGGGCTTCTGTAATGAGGCATTAGCTGCTCTGTGTATGAAGCGCTGCTGGTATGCTTGACTGAGAGTCAGCCAAGCATGGCTTAAGCGGTTGAAAACGGTTCGGTCTCATCCTCCTCTCCTCGCCTTCCTCTCAGAATAAGCTCATCGTTTGACATTTCCATCCACTACGGAAAGCATGGCTCCTGGGGCTTTGCTGAGCGCCACCATAAATTCACCCCGCAGTAGCTACCTTTAAATGTCACTCAACCCGCAGCTGTGTTAACCATCGTTGAGTAGGAGCCAGCGGAGCCACACCATCGACTCCTGAAATGACTGTGATAAAACAAAGATTTAGCTCATGCTGCACTCATCTGTCGAAACACTCGTGTACAGTGCGAGTCATAAAGGGCTTTCCTGTATCTTCACTATTTAGCATTATTTTTGGACAATGTCATCCGTCTTGAACACTAAAATAGCACATATGGAATATTGCACCATCTAGAAAACGTGCTCAACCAATCTTCTACTGAAAATCCTACAAAGTGTCTCAATGTGGTTTACAACACTCTTGAAATTTCCTCGAGTAGCTTCATGTTAAGCCACCTGAAATGCTTTTAAAGCACAAATGAAGTGGCTGCTGAAAGCTATGTTATTGCATTTCTACATAACTATTTTAGATATTTAGATAGTTGTTGGGTGTAAATGTTTAACAACATCTTACTTGCTTAAGAGAAAAACACTCAAGATCAAACTTACAAAGGAATCCCTGCATGGAGAAAAAGCCTGGAGAGGAATTACAACCAAAGTAAGAAACACAGCGCAAGTGAGCACTACTTTAGGATAGACTTCTTGTGAATCTTTTCATTCTATGTTAAATGCATAGTTCTTTATGTTAGTGATAAAACGATTGTGTGTATGGTTTGGGTGCTGATGCTGCATGGCCTGTCTTGAGGATTCACTGAGGAGATCAACACTTTAGAAATGTACAACAGCATTTTGGATGCAAACCTGAAAAAGTCTGCAGAGATATATGCCAGCTGCGCTCTGAAAGAGAAGTCTTTCTAAAAGAAAATATTGTCTGGTCTGTTCAGAACACAGACCTGGTTGGTTTGGCATGTTTCCTGAACTTAACATGTCTTGAATGTCCAAACACCTCTTGGGGCCGCTGTAACCCTTTAGACCAGTTTGGCTCGAACCTGCATCTAGCATGCCCTCACCTACCTCCAAGGCTTCTGATCCAATCAAGACTTCTAAAGAAATAAATCAGCAAAAGAAGTAAATCAGCTGAGGGACAGGTAGACCTCCAGGACCAGTTTAGGTGACCACTGCTTTTAGGTGACAACTGTCTTGTGATCTTGACTGGTGTTGTAAATTCTTGACTGTAAAGGCCGGTTCACATCAGTGCTGATTTTTTCTTCATCTACTCGTAGTGGGACTCTTTTGGGTCTAAACACAGAAATTGATTCTCTGAGAAGCAGCAGGGATGAAATAATAATTTCTCTTTTAAGGGACGAACATGGGGAGTTGTGTTTGATATGAGAGCTAAATGGCAATCGATGCTGAACATATTTCTATGTCAGTGTGGGGAATTTGAGGCTCTGCTTCTGCTTGTTGCTACTCTTGTTAAAAAACAGTGTTCATTAGTGAGGAAAGCTCAGAGTTTGTGGTTCTTTGAATCCACATAGATACGCTAAAAACAGCTTACACAGCTGCTATAACATATTCATGATCGTTCCCCAGCATTGCGGTCCGCACAGCTTTTTTATAGTTAGTGTGTTGCTTGTTGTACAAGCTTTTGTGCCTCCTGAAGCACATTTGTTTGGGCCACAACACTAACAACAGAGTTCTGATCAGTCAGCCTGATTTTTAAAGCATCACCCCAACTCAGAAGCCTTCAATTACATTTCTTTTTTTTATTGCAGCATCACAGTTCATTAGTTTTGGACTTAGTGTGAGAAACAGCATTAACATATGGGTGTTTATGATTTCTGCACCATTTGAAAACACCTGCTACACTGTGCGTACATTTCATGACAAATGTACAAACAAAAAACTTAGAAATCAAACCTACAGTTTCAGCTACACTAAAACAAGAGATACCACATTCTCTTTTCCAATTCTGACACCAATACTGAAACCCTGAGTATCAGCCAATAGCCATACTGATCAGATATTTTGTTCTTCAAAAGCTAAAACACTTTAAAATGACATGTTTTATAATGAAGCACTTAACAGCCCTGGTCACTTCATCTGTCTTAAGTATCAGGATTATATCACACGCAAAATCAAAGAAACACTTAAAATTGCACCTAAAACAAACATTTAATATGCCTTAAAGCATACACAAACTTGATTGCTCAAACTACTTCAGAAGGTGGCCTGAGATGCATTTAACCCACGTATTATAGCAATGCTTCGTTCTCTCCAAGATGCATACATGCCTTTCCTAGTAAAACTTAAAACTCCTCCCCATGCAGTATATCAGTGGATGCATGACCCATGTCTATGACAAGGATAATCATGGAGGATGCACAAGGGTTGGTAGGAGACTAAACAAAACGCTTAACTCTGACAACATAACTAAATGGATGAGTATTTCATAATTGGTTGCTGCATAACAAGCAGATTTGTATATCCTGCCCCTCACAGCAATCAGATATCAGTCCAACGAACTAGAATCATAACTGACTAACAAGTACAAACACGGCTGAACTCTTATCAGGATACAATCTGCATTCTAGCAACATGACTAGGAGTCACTACCAGGTGTAAAGAGGGTCCAAGTGTGCCACCAAACTACTCAAACACTCATAACTACTACACCAGAGGAAGAAAAACAGTACATGTGAGCACTACTTTACGATAGACGTCTTGTGAATCCTTTAATTCTATGTTAAATGCATAGTTTTTTTTATGTTAGTGATAAAACTAATTATGTATCTGGAGAGATTTTTGCTTGACTCTGAAATGTAGAATGAAAAAGGTGGTGCTGATGCTGCTTGGCCTGTGTGTGCAGTGGGCTGCTCTAATGAGAAGGAGTGAGAGACCTCACTCACACACACACACTCGGAGAACAATAACAACAGAGAGCGCGAGTCAGAGAGCGGCACACACTGACCTTACTCTTTAACCCTCATTATACATCTCTCTCTCTCTCTCTCCCTCTCTCTGTCTCATTGTGTTGCTCTCACTTCAACTGCCTCTCACATTCCTTCGCCCTCATCAGAGCCTGTGCTTTCCGCATTTGATCAGAGCGCTAAACTGTCACACGCACACACGCATGCACACAGACACACGCAGTTAGGCTCCAGTGTGGCTGTCTTGAGGATTCAGGGGAGTGCTAGTCATTACCACAGGCCTATCCTCGAAAATGAGCTACAATTACAACAGCGACGCTCCGCAGCGCTGCCAACTAGTGCAGAACAATCCTGTTTGAGCGAGGCTTTTTGTGTCTCTTATGCGGTGACCTCGTCACGGCCCCACAAACGCTGCTTTTAATTGCGGCTTGCTTTCAATTACGCCGAGCTTGTTCCCTTAATCGCCACTATCAAACATTAGCGTGCTTTTTTTTTCTCACAGCCATTCAGAGAAAAGAATTCAACGCATCCCCGCCACTCCTAAGCAACATGAAGGATAAACAAAAAAGCATGCGCAATTCAGAGATGGAGCCGCTTTGAAGGCACATGAACACACGCAGGCTGGTAGATAAGTTAAAAGCAAATGTGCACATGGAACCCAGCCAAAGTATATTCAGATAAGATCCGAAATTGAAATGCGTGTCAACGTAAGGTGTAAACAAGTTCTATTGTTTGGCTTTTAAAAGACTGTTTTGTGAAAGTACAGAGCACAATGAAAACTGTGTACTACTCTCCGACCAGCATTTCACCCCAAAATCGCCAACGCCCCCCCCCAACGCTTCTTCCCCCTTCTACACCGAGAAGCATTAATCACGCTGGCTCTGAACAGACTGATGGGTTTGGGCCATTCAGTCCCAGGGCAGCTTTGTTCTGAACGCTGCCCTCCTCTCAATGCGTCTCCACAGCGTTTTTGTGTGTCTGGAGAGGAAACTCTCGCAAGGCTCTCGGCTCCTCCTTCTCACGGCGTTCGCGGATTAGCCCCCAAAAGCCCGGGCAAGCACCCTGACAGGGCAACGATCTGCCGGAGTGATTCACTACTACTTCAATACAGTCCTCGGCCCATACCTTCAAGCAGCACCTAGCAACCAGTGGACAGAGTGTGAGCGCGCGCGAGAGAGAGAGAGAGAGAGAGAGAGAGAGAGAGAGAGAGAGAGAGAGAGAGAGAGAGAGAGAGACAGAAAGAGAAAGAGAGAGAGAGAGAGAAAAGGGTAAAGGGAAAGAGAAAAGAAAGAGAGAGAGAAGCAGAGAGAGAGCAGGGTAAAGAGAGAGAGAGAGAGAAGGAGAAAGGGAAAGAGAGAGAGTAGGGGAATAAGAAAGAGAGAGAGAAGGGGAATAAGAGAAAGAGAGAGAGAGAGAGAGAGAGAGAGAGAGAGTGAGAGACAGAGAGAGAGAGACAGAGAGAGAGAGACAGAGAGAGAGAGAGACAGAGAAGGGTAAAGGGAAACAGAAAAGAAAGAGAGAGCGAAGCAGAGAGGCAGAGAGAGAGAGAGAGAGAGAGAGAGAGAGAGAGAGAGAGAGAGAGAGAGAGAGAGAGAGAGAGACAGAGAGACAGAGAGACAGAAAGAGAAAGAGAGAGAGAGAAAAGGGTAAAGGGAAAGAGAAAAGAAAGAGAGAGAGAAGCAGAGAGAGAGCAGGGTAAAGAGAGAGAGAGAGAAGGAGAAAGGGAAAGAGAGAGAGTAGGGGAATAGGAAAGAGAGAGAGAAGGGGAATAAGAGAAAGAGAGAGAGAGAGAGAGAGAGAGAGAGAGAGAGAGAGAGAGAGACAGAGAGAGAGAGACAGAGAGAGAGAGACAGAGAGAGAGAGAGACAGAGAAGGGTAAAGGGAAACAGAAAAGAAAGAGAGAGCGAAGCAGAGAGGCAGAGAGAGAGAGAGAGAGAGAGAGAGAAGGGGAAAGGGAAAGAGAGAGAGAAGGGGAACAGGAAAGAGAGAGAGAAGGGGAAAGAGAAAAAGAGAGAGAGAGACTAGATTTCAATGGGCTAGACACATAGACTCCATGGTGAGAACACTAGAAATGGTGGGAGGAAAAAAAAAGAGAATGAAAGAGTGCAGAAGGAGAGAAAAGAGAAAAGCAAGTGGAAAGAAAGAAAGAACGACAGAAGGCTTAAGACTTCCTCTATCATCCACAAAGTAAATTAAGAGCTCTTACTGTTTTTTTTCCTTTTAAAGCACACAAATACACAAAAGCAAACACTGCCTGTCGTGAACTACAACACAGCTGTTCAATTCAGTCCCACAAATGAATTATACGTTAAGTCAACAGCAGCTTTGTATCCTTTAAGACTAATAAAGCTAATGCCATTCGCTTCCGTTGAAAAACAGAAGAAAGCGTATCACGCTCCCCGACTGCAGGCTTCAACTGCACTTAAAATTCAGCCCTGCCACATAAATGTAATTAACCTCATTAACATTCTACTTAATGGCGCATACCTGAACCACACAGGTGCAATTTCTAAGTACATGGAAAAGCATCATTTTAATACAATGAAGTTCCATTTTTCACTCTCACATTTAGAACTGGCAGTGAAAACTATGCCTTCTCTGAACGTCGTTATTTATTTAGATGCTAATTACACACTTAAGATTTCCTAAACATCTAATGAGCACAAATGCCATAAAAAATAAACATAGACATACAATGCATGCTTTGTACATGTTTACTACAGTTTAAAGCTATAACTACACAATTTATTTAAGTGTGGCCCCAATCGGGGCTTTTCAGACTAAATAAGATGGGGCAGAAACAGAACACAGCAGTACAGTAGTGGGGTGACGACCACACCTCCCAGACAGCAGCTCTCTAAGCTGAGGTTTCTGAAATCTGATACCCAACCACCCTCCACCCACCCCCCAAAATAAACACTTGTTTTCTACATGCTCCTTCTCCATTTCAACAACAGATCAACCATTAACATGATATTTACATTATAACAGAAATCATGTTATAATATGATTTAATAATAACAACATCACGTAAGAATGTCATTAAAGGCAGTTCTGATGTTTCGTTCTTTAGAGTGCATTTCTACATATGGCACCTTTAAAGAACCTCTTTTGCAAAGTGTGTAGAACCTTGTTCTGAAGAACCTCCACACCAATCAACTGTTCAGAATCTTATTTCTTTCAACACTGTTCCATAAGAAAGCTCACAACTTGTGTTACTCTGACAATCTTGCCTAGCTAAACACAGGCAGGTGCGGGGTCGAGGGGAAAGGGCTGGTGCTGGGTTGGCGAAGGTTCCACTGTGCACGGCTGTCTGCCCGCGCAACTGGCTGCCACTGCGTCCTACTCAGCTTCAACAGTTAGATGAGCTCTCAGCCTTTTTAATACAAACCTCCCCTATAACCACCCATCATCTATTGACCGATAATTTGACTTTAGGTCCACAAAACAACACTTAGGAGCACAGGATGCTCTTCATCTGTGATTTCTAAGAGTTCTATCTGTCCATGTCACCTCCAAATGAACAAGGTTTGTCACCAGGAAGTTATGAAGTGTGGAAATATCCACGTCGTCCCAGAGGTGGGTTTAAAAGCCACCATTAAACACAAAATCACAGGTTCCAACCACGCACTTAAAACCCCTAAACATAGTTTAAAGCGTCCACACTCATAGAACCACGATCAAAAAGCTCCACACACTGTTATTCCCAAGAAACTCACCATCAGCTTGAAAGTGCAGTAATCCACAGATGAACAGCCACGCTAGTGGACCCATCCCGTTCCAGTGCACATCCAAGGCTCTCCTGCGTTCAGCTTCAACCCTCTTCCGAGGGAAGTTCTCTCTTTCTCACTCTCTCTCTCTCTCTCTCTGATCCTGCGATGCGCGCTCCTGCTTGGCTCAGGGTCTGTCTAAAGCCCGCCGGGGTATGCGCGCTTTCAGCGGGGTCATAGTGATAGAAACTCCACAGCCCGGTGCACTAGAGCCAGTGACAGACCAGTGTGTATGAGTTTGTCCGGTGCGCACTGTGGCACAATAGTCAGCCAATCAGACCCCCCGTGTGTAAAAAAGCCCAATACACAGAGACTGAGATGTTGTTAAATGGCCAGTGTCATGTTCCAAAAACAACCCAATACAAATATCCAAACGCGCTGCTTCCTTCCACTCATCTGCCGCGACCTCCTTCGCTTGTCTTGAGTCTTAACTCCTCTCCTCCGTCCTCTTTTTTCCCCTCCTCACACACTCATGTAGTAGATCGCTGATCTCCTCCAGTGGCACCCAAACCCAAAACTGCGCCTCAGTGGGGACGGCGCTCCGCTCAGCCCGCCCCAAGCCCCGTACTGCTCGGCTAACGCACCGACGGAGAGCAGAGCAGGGCTCGCCGCTCAGCGATCTAACTCTGGAGCAGCCCGGCTCAGCCAAGGAGGAGGAGGAGGAGAAGGAGGAGGAGGAAAGGGATGATGATGAGGAGGGGGAGTGCTGGTAAGTGCACACTTAGAGAGACTGCCTCTCTCTACGAGCGGAGCTTCAGCGCAGCCGGTTCTTTTAAACTTCTGTATGTTTGAACATAACTGTTGTTTTACATTAAAGTAGCATTTTAGACTGCAGTGTCAAGTGGAGACAGCCGAAAAAAACATTAGTCCAGTAACCGCGAAACTTTCACGTATTATTGTTTTTTCTTATTTGCATCCGGGCCTTTTCGCCAATAACGGCTGCGCTAATCTAGCTAGCTAGCATCAGCAAACGTACTCGATACATCGTGTGTAGTTTATAAAATATCACATCTGTAGCCAAAATAAACGTCCATGAACATTAAGATAATGATCGACGTCTCCTAATATATCTGCTGTATGTGTTGAACCCTCTTCAAAAACACACTTATTCGACATTTATCGTGATGCGCTAATATTTTTTCCGCTGAACATCCGGGTATTTTCCCCTAATAACGGCTAGATAGTCTTTGGCAACAAGTACAGGTGATCGTTAAAGGGAAACTCCACCAATTTTTCAAAATGTATATATAATTAAATAGTTAGGTTGTAAACAAATTCAGAGTGGATTGATATAAAACACTCTATTCTAGAAAAACAGAGAGTCTGGATTGTTCACAGTGGTGACTATGGGAACCAGATGTTGTAATGTTGTAGAAAGTTATCCTTCGTAGAAAGTTATTTCATTAAATGGTTAAATATACTCTGCTTGATGTCAGTGTTTTAGACAATATGTGATAAAAGGGGTACATAGTTGTTGTGAGGCAAAGAAGAAAATATTAAACCAAAACCAACATTACATATCGTCGCTGTCTAATAAAAAAACAGTATCTCAAAAATTGCACCTTTACAGGAGAGACTAAAACATACTTTACCTTTAATGTAAGTCAATGGAACCAGAATTATGTCCAAGTTCATCGTAAAACTTTTACACAATATTAAAGGCCATTGGCGTGTTCAAATGGTAACTTAAAATTGGCAAAAATAGGGATACATGTTTTTCATTGGGCAGCGACGATATACAAACTTAAAAGGTACGTATAGGTCCACTGGTGGTTCTGGATAGTATATAAGATGACTGCTGCCGTCACCTCCAATGTAAAAGAATCAGAGTTTGTGAGTTTCTATAAAATAAATCACTTTTACGTCAAACTACTCTTAATGACTTTGTTTACGTCCCAAGGAGTGAATTTGGAAAATAATTGGTGGAATATTGATAATTGAGATAATATTTTGTATAACAAAGAAATAAAGGCTAGGAGATAAACCAAAAAAGTGTCCACACTGTTCTGACAATAACTGGAATAACAAATGTAATACTCAGAATCAATCCTCCAAAGATTAGCCTCAGTGCTAAAACCATCCTACTAAACTGTTACCTTTCCGTTCATTACAGTTTAATAGGAGTGACTGCAAGAGCAGAAATGACTGCTAGTTTCTCTCTAACACACACACACACACACACACAGACAATCTCATTTACTGGATTGGGAAACCAATTTGTATGCTTATATAAGCATACAACAATATTTCAGAATGTACCCAGCACTGTCTGTAAGATAAACACTGATGTTTAATGTGTTTTTCTTTATTCTCTCAAACCAGGGGTTACTCTGTACTGAGACTCAGCTATAAATCAAACTTTGTGTCCTGAGCTCTTTTAATCAGTTTTAAATTCATTGGCCCATTTTTCACTGTAAGCTCGAAGGCATCATTTGTAGTAGTTCACGTTATTGTACATTGTTTCACAAGAAATGGCATACTCTCGTTTCTCTTATTCACAGTGAGTGAGGAAGGACTTAAAATTATCAGACACATGATCTATTTCCCCTGACTTACAGAATTAAAGCAGATTTATTCACTCGTACCTTCGCTATGTTGTCTACTGTAGCATATTCTTTACAGTGGATAGGATTCTCCAGGCCTACCCTAGTCACTGTCCTGCATATTTTAGTGCTTTTACTGCTTCAACACACCCACTTTAACTCAATAGCATGCTGTTTATCGGCTGAGTAGTTGGATCAGGAGTGTTGGAAGCAGGGAAAACACTAAAAAGGCCAGGGCAGTGGGCCTCCAAGTCCAGGGTTGAGAAACAGTGGTCTAGGCCAAAATAACAGCCGCTATGCTGACCATTGAGCACTGATCTGCCTCCCTTTCACACTTTCACCAGGTTTCCAAGTGTCAGCCCCTTTGTATATGAGACATCAGCTCCCCTTAATGGTTGTAGAGGGTACTGCAGTTTTAGAAAGCAAGTCAACTGACCTTGTGTCAGTGTTTTTTTTAAGACCAAGAAATACACACTGTACTAACATAATACAAACTTTAGGAGTGTTTCGGCATCTCTCTATAGATCTATTTGTCTGTCTGTCTGTCTATCCCTTTGCATACATCTGAATAATAATAATAATACACATAAATATAACATCACACACATTTATGACACATTTGATTTGGCAAATAATGTTCAATTACATTTCTTTCCTCATCTTAAAAGCTTGACATTTTATATGACAGCTGGTTATTTCATGTGAAACAAAAAAAGCAAGGAGTAAATTAGAGTGAACTACTGCAAATGATTCCTTTGAACTTACAGTGAAAACGAGTCAGTGCCAGTAAAACCAAGGCAGGCAAGCTGATTAAAGAAGAGGTGAAAAAGTATCATCAAATGGAGCCTGATTCCTCAGATGTCCTCACTGAACCTGTACAGGCATTTCTTTCTACAGCACATGGGTCTGCTTCTGCTCTGGAATACCCCTTGTTCGAGTGTTGCCTGACATCAAAGACAAATAAAGCACCTGAAAACAGCTCTTAGAAAACCATTCAAACAAGCACTTAAAAAGAAATACCTATACATGCCTCCACCCCCTAAACTCAGCGTTGACAGTACCATACGCAGCTGCAGCACGGCAAAGAGAACGTCTGGATACATAAACATTCTTAACATTTCTACATTTATCATTCACTCCCCAATCCATACAGTCTCATATGGAACCTAAGCGGCTAAATACATGGCACAATATGGGACAGCCAATCAGAACAGTGGTTATTTACATTTCTTTACAAGAGCTTACAAGAGCTAGTACTAGTCATTTTACCATTAACAGTTCTCCTGGAGGTCCTCATATGAGATTCAAGTATCAAAAACAGTTCTTACATGGCTACTTTCCATGTTTACGTCCCTCAGAATCTACATTGTTTAGCCTTTAAAGGTGCCATAGAATAAAACCTGTTTTCACATTGGCATAGCTGAATTACGAGAGTTCAGTACATAGAACTGACCTTCTGTGAACTACAAATACTGTAGTTCCTCCTTCAAAAACAGTTTTTACAAAATTCCACAATCTTGGACTATTACGTGACAGTCTTAACTTATTAACATTCACGCAGCAACATTAACATACACCAGATACAACAAACGATTAACAGCAATGAAAATAGCAGACTATGTGGAGAAATCCACTATTCAAGGCTGTGAAGAAGATGTCAGCACTTTTCACACTCTGCCTAAGAAACTGTCAACAAGTATGGTTGACGTTTATCTTTAAATGAAGCTGAAATTGGGCTTCCAGCTCTCCAGCTTCTAAGCTGAATGCTCTGTTCCGTTGTAAATGCGTGCACATGCGTAAGGTGGAAAGTAAAATTCACAAAAGAAGCTGGTAAGTCCAAATTCAGCTGAAGATCAAACAGGCTTCACTCAGCATTTGATACCGAGGAGACAGAAGAGAGGAGCAGTTTTACATTTATCAGTGTCACCACGCCAATAGCAATGTTGAGACTGAAAGCAAATAGCTACTATTGGCTAATGTTAGCGACTAGCAAGCCTCAAGTCATTAACGTTGGTATATCTAAATAGTATGAGAACTGAGCTTATTTTATTTCCCACCAAAACAGGGAGAACAGCTTGTTTCATTAAGAAGCCAAAACATTTGGTGTAAATGGGACTGTAAAACTAAAACTTGGGCATTTTATTTTTACCCTGACCAAATTCCTTTTGCATAAACATCAGAGAACAACTTAAAATGCTAAATGGGTGCATTTAATTCCCACTTTAAAACTGATATAAGATGAACAAACCCTGCCCCACACTGTGACCTGTGCAAAAGTCAGTCTAGGTTGAAACCCCACTTATAGCTTCAGTGTTAATGGGTGGGGCTAAATAGGTGTCAGACTGAACAAGTGCTTATATGTAACATTTATCTCAGAAACATATATATATATATATATATATATATATATATATATATATATATATATATATATATATATATATATATATAATTAAATGGGTCCTTTAAAAGTACAGCAAAAGGAAAAAAAAGTTACATTTATTATTATAAATTTATTATTATTCTTTTGTACATAAAGGTCAAACGTGGACAAGGAAAACAACACCTAAGTAACCCTAACAAATAAGTAACCCTATAACAGAATTATGATTATATTATAGACACTAATTTGCTTTTTCGACCCTCTTTGTTGGTTTGCTGAAGCTTGCACAGCTTACCCACTGCAACGCTGGCAGGGCAAGGAAAAAGAATATGAAGTGATTTGTCTTGATATTCAAATGCAATGTCTGAGGGGTGTATATTAAATGATTTATTCTTTTGTTGCCTGCCTCAGTAACCAACAGTGGGAGAAAATGTTGCAAGCTGAAGTCAGCACAGAGTCCAAAGTAATAAACAAAGAAGGATCATATGGGGTGGGGGAAGACATGCCACAGACTTCCATTAAAACAGCAGTGTTGGAAAAATACACTGATGTATATATTGAGATGCATAGCTGCATAAGCTGAGGATAAATCTGTGACAGAACATGCAGTTCCATTAACCATAAAGGAGAGAATCAGATTAATGAAAACAGCTTCTTTATTGCTTTTGTCACCAAAGAATATGCTGTGTAGCATCGAACGGTAACTTAGGCTGTCTGTTTTCCTGAAAAAAAAAAAAAAAATAAATAAATAAAAAACCTCTCCCCCATAAACCACAGCAAACCATAAAGAAAGAAAAGCACTGCACATACACATGGTCTTTACTGAAGCAAGCTGCAAGCAGAATGTCTTTCTGTCTTTATCTGCAGGGAAAAAGCATGTTAAACAATATTTATGTCCCAGCCTTGTGTGCAGGGCTAGAAGTTGCATTCCAGTCTGGAAAGCATTCCATAGTGTTTATGTGCTGTAAACAAATGAAAAGTGTAAAAAGACCCAGGTGGCGTCCCGTAGAGAACACAACGCTCCACATCCATAAACAACACGGGCCGTTTCGTTACGTACAGCAAAGAAGGGACGTGGACTGCCCTCACCAGCGCTCTCGCTCTCTCCTCTGTTCTACTTTATTCTAGTACTCTAAATCTGTCCACTGTATCTCTGTATCTTCCTCAGTAGCTGGGGGGCTCTGACGGGTGTGAAGTATCGGCTAGAAGCGGATTTATTTTAATTAAAAAAAAAAAGAAGGGTGTTTACTCAAGGCTGAAGGAGATGCTTCAAAATGAGATGGGGGGGGGGGGGGTTGCGGATTTGGCGGCGTAACTTATGAGGCACAGCTCTATCAGCCTCATCCACGCTGGGAGAGTGGAGAGCATCGTCCGTTTTCTAATTAACTTAGCATTGATAAAGATACAAAATACCACAGGTTCATGACAGGAGGGATCTAAAGACCAGCCTCAGGAGACATAGCAGCTATAAAACTGAGCCAGTGTCTTTATATGTCCAACATTACCCACGGAGGAGGATGATGATGATGATGGCATGACAAAAGATGCGTCATAAATAGACAGCGGGTCTGGTGGTATAAACGTGCTGACTCAAGAACAGATTTACAGTAACATGCTTTACTGTTTAAACCACATCACAGTGAGTATAATGATCAGAAATGTTCACTCAGTGCTTTTACCGATACAACATTATGATCTTCAGGAAGACTCAATTAATAGTTCTAATTCTATTCCTCACAAATTAGTTTTAAAAATCCTAAAGTAAAGATTTTTAGTCCCAAATGAATTCAAATCATTAACAAAATAGAAATAACAGTTTTGACTCTTGTTCAAAAACATCTATGTAATGTATATCAACTGAAGTTAGCACTCTAACCAGTTGCCCTGGCCCATCGTGTCTTGTAATACCACTTTGTACCTTAAGTGGTGATAGTGGGTTACTATAACAATGAGCCTGCCATCTGTCCAACATGAGAAGATGAACAAGCAGCAATGTTCTCACCTCTTGTTAATCATGCTGAAGGTCTTGGTTGGATCTTTTTAGTACAGGTAGGAAAAGAAGAGAAGAAAGAAGGAGTAAACAGAAGAAATTATATATAAGGAAACAAAGCAAGAGTTAACATTGGCATTGCTTCCACCACTGGAGACACTCTTGGGGAGTAAAAGGTTGAAGTTTGATGCTGAACTCACAATAATTCTTTTAGACTGGTAAGAATTAAAGAAGGAGGAGGAGGGACTGTGCTTTTTTGTTGATATGTTGCCCTTTTTGTTTGGAATATAAATTTGATATCTTACAAATTGCTCTTTCTAAAACAGGAGATTGCTAAGAAGCATGTTCTTGTACAAAATAATGATCTTACTATTAGTGTGTTAGTGCTGTTGAGCTATAAACAGTACAAAAATCAGAAGTTTGGGGAAAAATGCAAGTTGCAAGTCTTTTTTTACTTTTTCATTTCAGGAATGACAATCTATAGGAGTGTCTGAAACTGTGCCCTTTTAATTATATAATGCACTGTTTTGGGGTTCCACCATTCTGTAGTGGAGTCCAAAAACAGTGCAGAAGGTGTAGTGTACGCAAACAGTCCCATAATGCACTGTTTTGTTTAAGTTGATGATTGCCTAGCTGCCAGTGTCTTCACAGATCTCTCTTCAGACCTGTTATAGATGTAAATTAGCTCTTCTCATGTGTGCAGTCAGACTCAGGGTGTATAGTGGACTGGTGGCACAATGTTTACAGTGTGATGGAGTCCCCTGTAGCACAATAATGAGCAAGCCCATGTAGTTGCATGTACTTAGATGGTAGTTTACAGATTATATGTCGTGGCTATGTTCTGTTTGTAAAGCCTATAATCGAGGTCAATCTTTATGACTCTAGGAACCGCAGATTAAATATGTTGTACAAAGAGAACAGTCATTCTAAAAGAATGATTATTTGCACCTATATTAAGATCACAAGTGCAAATAAAATGTATTAACTACATACATTGTCTGTGTATTACATAGAAAATTGGCAAACCAGAATCATCTGATACCGCATTACATTGTAATACAAACGTTTTAGCGCTATTCTTTTCTGATTTATAATTTATATGGTTTTAATACAGTATTTACAAATAGCAGGGTAATAGAACTGTTGCCACAAACTTCATAAATACACAGTTTGAGTGGTGGATTAAATCTTCTGAGGTCAGATATATATGGTAATCTATACTGCTGTTAGTAAATGACTGCCTTATGTCAGTCAAAAATGTTCACTCGTTGCTTTTATCACCTTTTATCAGAGGCGTTTAACAGAGGCTCTCTCTTGTTAAAGGAAAATGACAATTTTCTGCAACTGGGAAGAAGGGGAAAAAAAATAAAGCTCTTCAAGATGGTTCGACTGCAGCGCTCTGTCACACATGTCAAACCACCATCTCCCCGAAATTGGTATTCATGTAGCGGAATCAAACGCTAGCCACAACAAGGGCAAACACTTCAAGTGAGCCTTGCTAAGGCAAACACACCCCCAACGTTCAATTATATCCCCCTTTCTTACCTCTTCACCCACCTCGCCACCCCCCAGCAGAATGGCCGCTAGCAGCCTGCCACAAGCTGGGCCCCCCCATTCTTTAGTTCCACCTAAACAAATCACACCCCAATCACTGTCAACTCATTTCAGCAATTATGGGAGCATAACCGCATCAAACCAAATCATCTATCAGACTCAGGGCTGAAGGTTTGTCTGCAGACCATCTGGTCAGGGAGGCTGGGGTTGGGCTGAAGGAACCTCTTCTCTCCAAGGTTCAATTGCTTCAGTGCCGATGGACTTGACTTTCAGTCGTTTTCTTGACATTGACGGACAGTCGCTTGGGGAACAGAATACGCAATTTCCTCTCTTTATGCAAACGGAATCTAAAACAGAGGCATTTGATCCAGCTTTGCATTAAAACACCTGTTTTCTGTAGTGCAGTTTCTATACGGCTTATTTTTAGATGAAGATCAGTAAACAAATTGTGACATGTATGAAAACCATAGAACCAAAGGCCACTTCTATATTAAGACATAACATTTCTCAGCTCCTCTTTATGCAAACGGTGTCTGACTGTTTGATTCAGTTTTGCATTAAAAGGTGCAATAAAATGCATTTTACAGCATTTTAAAAACATCAGATGTGGTTTTGCACCCTATGGTTTGGTCCTAGAATGAGCAGTTTTCATATTTTTGGATAACTCATGAAAAATTTAATGAGATCTGCTCTCTCACATAGAAGCAACACGTTGAAATAGACACAGGCAGGAAAATAAAATGGGCCTCTATGAAAAAATTATACATTTATACTACATTATGTTTTTAAGGCTTCTTGTATCCACTTTGTTGTAAATAAGACAGGTTGGTTATTTAGTTAGCTATGCATATATGTTATCTATACCAGCCATTTGCTTTCACTGTTGACATCAAACCTTCAATATAAGATGCATGAAATGACAGAATGGCTGCTTTTTACAGGTAGCTGTTGAGGTTGCTAATAAAGGTAGAACTGCTCCACTCTTCAATGTCAAGTGCTTAGAGAAGCTGCATGATGTTGTCCAAGGTCTAAAAACTGTCTGGAGTGAAATGTGCAGAGAAAACTCAATTAAAATGGTCAAAGAGCCTGTTAATGATGTGGGTGCTGAAGTTGAAATACTATACAAACTTTCCATTCCACCGTAAAGGGTGCCTCAGTTACACCCTGGTGCCTGTACAGCCTGCGGAAAAGAACATTCGATTAAGAAGCTGGAAAATAGGAAGCCATCTTCAGCCTCATTTGAAGATGAACGTTAACCATGCTCATTTAGTTTCTTGGGCTATTGGTGTAAATATTAATGAGTGTGCATTGTTATGTAAACGTTTTGCATTATTGAATTGGGTTGTGTTACTGATCTCTATTGTTAATGTAGAATTTGTATTTGAAGAAGGAGCAACAGTATGAAGTTCACTGTATGGTAGTACTATGTACTAAACTCTCCTTACTCAACTGTGCCAATGTAAATACAATCGTCAATTCTATGGCTCTTTTAAAAGAGCTAACTTTTGCAATGTTGTGACTACACTGCACCTGCTTTGAAACCCAGCCAATGGTTCTAAAGTGTTTTATTTATATTCATAGGTACTCTGCCTCCGGTTCAAGCCACTCATGTTGGGCAGTAAAGGAATTTCACAACATGGAAGCCTAACAACTGATAGTAGTTTACAAGAAAATTCTGATGCCACTCCCTTCCAACAAGAAAATAACACCTTGCTGGAAACACTGTAATTACCATATTCAACTTAACTGAAGCGTATCTCAGTTCCTCCGAAGTTTGTGAAACCACAGTCATTTGAACCTGATTGTGAATAAACCTGATTGGCCGTCATTACAGTGCCGTTTGCACATTTTCCAACTTCAATGTGCTATGACACCAGAAGCTCCTCTGCTTTATTTAAAAAAAAAAAAAAAAAGTCACAATCATCCATGGTCTGGGACATAGTGAGAGAAGAAGGAAGCAGTACAAACATCAGACAAACTCTCATTCTTCTCCTGCCTGACGGGTGAGGCTCTAGCCTCTGATTAGCGCGTGCTGTTATTATGGCTGATAATGACGGAGCCGACTCTAGTGTTTACTCATGCAAATCAGCCTCTCCATCGCTGATGTTGTTCGTAATTAGCAGGGTGGTGGCTGCCAATCAATGGAGCCACCAGGTTTGGGGCTGCTATGGAAGATAATGGACATGCATCCATATAGCTTGGTAGGTGAAATCAGGTCTGAGGCAAGCCGACCGTCAATTAACCCATCATTGTGAGATGGTTTTACAGAATGTTGGCAAGAATCTCATTCAACCTAATGAGAAAAAGGAGCTCACATAGCAGCTTTCTCAAAACGTCTATATTATTTAAATTGGAATGCTGTGTGTCCAGCGTTTAGGTGACAGTTTAAAATGTTAACCAATGTTAATGACATGAAACTGACAAAGTTAGTTCAGAAGATACAGCAAAACAAAAGACTACTGATAAAAAAGGAGAGTTTGGGAAATAATACATCAGACTTCAGATGACTAGACCATTCTGGTTCCTCAAAGGGGATACAAGAGGGTGTGCTAACCTGGTAGCTAGCATTAGCGTGGGCATTTAGGGTGGAAAACAGCTAAAGACCAAATAGTAGTCTGCAGCATCCTTGTAACCTTGACAAAGATGACACCATAAATAGCACCAGGTCTGCCTAATGGAAAAGTTGAGCTAACCTAGTACAAAGCAGTGGAAAGCTCTGACCACATCATAGGGAGATTCCCAAATGCCACAGCAATACATGGCTGGGAGTCCAAGAAAGCAGAATTAGCCTCACTCTTTGGATAAGTAGGATGGTCCTCCTCCAATCAGTCAGCATGGTGCTAGCCATAGGCTTTTAGTGTTCTGCTGCATTGTATTGATGTTGTATTGGCACCAGCTTGAAAATATGTGATGACAGTTCAAGACTTGGCAGAAGAAAACTGGTTAAAAATAAAAAGCATGTATAAGTCAGTCCAGACAATTCGCAGTTGGGAGATGCACACAAATTCAGTCAGACATTTAGACTGCCTTTGAAAGAATCTGAATTCACTGCCTAAATGTGGTTCATCTTTTGAAAATGACTTTACTGAAAAGGCACAGACCAAGCGTGAGGGCAGAAGCGGAAAGTGAATGAGCTGTTTGCTTGGACCTTGGACAGCGCTTACTAGATTATAACCCCCTCCCAGTCTGCCCCAGGTCAATAAGCAAACCCCTATTTCACCTAATTCCCTTTACCTTAACAAACCATAGACATTCATCAAAACTCCTAATATCGACAAAACAAGAGGGACACGACAAGATGGAAATACAAACAATGAGAATACGTGCCAAATTGGGCCTTAATTTGTTGCAGTGAGTGAGTGCTCAGATATGTAATTGTGTGGCAGGTCAGAGAGGTTCTGAGCGCTCCATCAGTCATGGTCATGAAGCCGAGGCAAACAGGGAGCACTTTGGTGGACATCCTTCACGCACGCACATCCCCTCTCCGGCTCCGGGGCAGCAGCGTTAGGGTGATTAGGCGGCCGGGGGGTGAAGGCAGGGTGTAGGGTGATTAATGTAGGTGTCAGTGGAAGGGGTAACACCCCTTCAGCTCCTCGAGCATGGGTAATGACACCTGGGGATGGCAGAGTGAAGCTACCTGCAGATCAGATACACCCCCCCAGCCCCAGCCCCAGCCCCAGCATTAGGCATGATATCCCCCAATACTCCTCTATCAACAGCCCTGTCAGACGAACCCTGCATCAACCTTTTATTAATGACCCTATGCTGTAGACGATGGGTATTAAGCTGTGTTTTGTAATACATCTACACAAAAGTATGCACACAGACACACAACCTTTGATTTATATAAACCCAGAATACATTTAGACAAAGGGAGAATGAATTATAGCCAAGAAAGTGCTAACTCCCTTGAACTGTAAGGACCTACATTTAACCCCCCACTCTATGCCAAAGCTGCATAATGCACAGTAGTTAGCAAATAATTCATAACAGATACCAAATAGTTATTAGTGTTAGTTAGAAAATGAAAAGTGGCTTAAATGGAATTTCAAAATAAAACTAGTCTTGTATATGATTTGCAGTATTCTATAGCACATCATTTCATCTCTCAGCATCAACGGTTTAACAAAATTCATGATTCTGTATTCTTTTTAGGCTTTTGTCCATCACTGTTCTCACTACAGTAAGTCACAGCAAGGTACATTTATTTGTATAGTACCTTTCATGAAAAGCAAATGTTTTACAGGAACTCAGAAAATAATACAACTTATGACAGTCTTAATATCTAGCACCTCAGAAAGCCATTTGCAAAAATAGATAATATTAGTTAAAAATTCCATTATTAGGACTAATGGAAATAAAAATACTGCAGTGCCATGATTAAAATACAGTACTAAACCAAGAATATAAAAAAATGAGAATATGTTTTTAAGATGGACGTAAACATGGCTACATTTGAATCTGACCACATCTGGGAGTACCCAGTACCCATCATCCTTACAACCACTGGGAATACTCCCCCAGCTTTTAAATTTAGGCATGATTTTTGGCTTTTTGGTAAAAATATAATTCCTTCCTTTTATTAGTCGAAAACAAATCAAAGAGTCAGCCCCCAAAATTTGTTTTTGTTGTTCAAAAGTTTCAGTCTCTTCAAGATACATAAACAGAAGGTTTTAAAAATATTTTCTAAACCAGAAAATCAGACACTCAGGAGACACCACTGAAGGAAGTGAGTCGGCATGTTTACAGCAGCTGCATCAATGGTTATTTTTAATCTCTTATGAAGAATGTTATATTCCATTAAGCAGTTTCACTAAGCAGTTTTCTCATCATAACTAACAATGTAATGCTTATAGTGGGAAATATGTTGAATAAGTGCCTATAATACCCATTACAGCACCCGAGTAGATTCAGATACAGATTTGTAAGTAACTTAGGCTAGAATGCCACAGACTGCATGTCAACACATCTGGTTTTATATCTCCTTGAAAGCACAGCGGGCCCCAGCTAGTCAACAGGCCTGTGGGCGTGCCCCAGTCCCTCATAGACCGAAGACGAAGAGGCCTGGAGGAAGTGCTCTATAGATTCATCTTAGTCAAGTGGTCATGTGGAGAGCGTCTTGGTGCAGAACGCTGCGGACATGATTTGTAGCACTGATTCCTATCGGAGTCTGCTATTGAATAATATCAGGGAGGTATAAAACAATGATAACCCTCATAGAACTTTTTCTCCCTAGGTACTCCCTGCTTCTAGGGAGACCCACTGCATGATGCAGTAACGTGATTATTCTAAACCTGTGAACACCCCAAAATGGTTTGAAGAAGGAAATTCAGAAATTAATGAAATTTTAAGAGAAACAACAGCAAAGCCAAAAATGCAATCATCTTTCCAGAACTGTTCCAGGATAGGAATATTCATTTACAATGTCTACTACTGGTGAATAATGTTATATCTAAAAGCAATTGAAAATGTTAGAGTGCCAGAAGAGAAACATTTGCTTTAGGTTCAATTTGATTTCAAGCCCTGCTTGTAAACAATACACAGCAATACAAAAAAACAAAACAAAACAAAAGAATCATATTCCTTTCATCCTTCCATTTGGAATAGGTGCTAATGCTGCCACCTAAAATGCTTCGGTGTCCCTCAGTTACCATGCAATCTCCATGGCAACCTAATAACAACCATGGGGTGAAAGCCCAGACACACAGGGCAGGTTGTGAGGTGAGGAAGTGGTAGAAAACCACATGGGTTCCAATGGATTTCCCCAATTACTGTTTACAGGAGGGAAATCCCAAGCCAAGCCCAGTTTCAGAGCTAATGAGAAGCTTGCGCGCATAGTAGCCATGCCTGAGCACAGCGATGCAGACAGGAACCGCCCCAGGGAGCGTTCAAAGAGAAAACGGCATCTATATAAAACATCATCAATGTCGTCTTCTTGGAAATGCATTAGCATCACTGCATTTGGCCCATAGTGCTCTACAGGCCTACCGCACACACCACTTGTGGTAGAGATCAATGGGTATAGAGGCAGTGCCACATGGAATGGTCATTTTTGTCATTGCTGGTGCAACAGATGGAAAATATTCTTTTACTTCTAACTGCACAGCAGCTATAGTCGATTTAATAATGTTTTTTAGGTGTCTATTATGAACTGAGGTGTCTATGCCTGCTTAAAAGTGTGAGCTTTTATAGTTCCTGTTGTGAGTTTAAGGGTTAACAAAAATCACATTACACTTAATAACCTTGTTTTTCTACGCTACAGTAGGAGCTTCTGAGTGGCCTAACTTTGTAAGGCTTCTTTCGCATGTGAGTCCACACATCACAGTAAAAATGGTGATTATTATAGAAGAGCTTTATTGGAGTATATTGGTGAAAGAAGGCTTAACAGCACCCTAAACTATTTTAATATTTGTATTATACTGGGTGTGTGTTCAAATCAGAAATGAGATGTTTGCCGTCCATATCACCCAAAAAACGGACATCGGATTATTTCACCGCCGTGATCAATGGCAAAAAATGAGTAAAATTTAAATCTTGACAGAGCAGCTCCTCTGAAAGCAATGAAATATCCAGTTTCCCACCGTCCGTCTAACGCAAACATGTGAAAGCAGCCTGTGTTTGTTCAGAAGAAGCTGGAACTATTACCTATTATTGAATTTGAGCCCTGGTGGTGCCACAGCCATCCGTAGCTCGAAGACCATAACTGCCTCGCTCCATCTGTCTGGTGTCTAGTTAATGTAGCGCAGTTAGAGTTGTCCTGCAAGCTTGCAGTGCTGTTCATCAAACACGGCATTTGCACCAGTCTGAAGAGGTGCAGTGGCTGGTTTTACTTCTCTCAGAAAAATCATGTGCTAACCTAGCTTTGTGGCATGGTGTGACTGGGAAAGACCGAGATAAGAGGAGGCGAAAGACTAAATGAAGAAGGGGGAAAAAGGTTACAATCCCAAAAAAACATCTACCAAACTGGAATATGCAGGTGGTAAATAAGAAATTATCTACCATGTGAATATTCAAGAGTATCTTTAGACAGGTTGCCAATGCCATGACATTTTATTTTTAGATCATTAGAAGAAAGCTCTTCACAGTTTATCTTGTTTTTAATAAGTAGCATCATATTTTCTGTCTAGAAGTTAAACGGTGTGCCTTTAAACATTGTTATAGCTTGCACAGCACAGCTGACTGACAGACAAGACGCCATTATTGCATAGCAAAAGGGTAACAAAGCATTAACTCCTCCATCGAACAGTGTAACCTATTACACTCATACAATATAAACATCATTTGAATCTGATGACACCAGATTTGTTTAAAAAAGAGTGCCCTTTAATTTCTCATTAGCTTAAATCGGGCCAGTGTTCTGTTAAGCCTGTCCATCCTGACACCAGCTGCTGAGAGGGAACACATCTGTGGGTGGAGTGTGGAATGTTGTCGGCTCCTCAGTGGAAAAGGAAATGGAGTAGCTGACGAGACTGTGACTGCATGGACGAGTTTAGCCACTTCAGGCCCTCAAGCCCTAACTGAGAGCAGAATCGAACAGACCAGAGTAGCTCCTGACTTTCATCCATCTTCTCCCTCTCTTATTCTCCTCTCATGTGTCACTACCATCAAGCCCCTAGTCCTCCAGCTCCTTGCTATTCTTCATTCTCTTCCAGCAGTTTTGCTCTTTTTCTTTTCTTACCTCCAGTCAGGATGCGTCGCCCTTCCCTTCCAATCGCTAAACGTCAGCAGGGGAGTGATTGTCTAGAGAATGGTGGTGATTTATGAGGGAGATGTTTGCCCTCCTTCACTGGAAGTTCAGTTCTCTTAAGGATGAGGCACAGCTGAGAATTCCTCCCATATCAGAATAGGAGACATAATTAGCAGTGGCTGAGTTAAGAATGAAGTTAAACACTCCTCCGCTGCAGCACCGTGTCATGTGGTGCCTTTTAGACAAAAAAAGAAAAATAAAAAAAAAATGTCTGGCTGAGCCATCTAAGCAAATATATCTATCTTGAGTTAGGGAGGTCTGTGGGAGTTCACTGTCTGGAGGCTCTCCCATTTTCAACCTTTTCCCATCCAAAAATAACGGTCTTCCCCACGCCATTAAACCTTCCCATGGAGGCAATAGGAGCGGAAGCCGCTACGGAGGCAAGCTGTTTCCCACCTGTGATTCGAGTTGGAGGGGGGGAGCAATGGGCAGAATGAGCGGCTTTATTACTGCTGCTTGCTGTAATGACAGAGGGGAGAGGGGCCGAGCCTGCTGGGTAATTGTCCCATAATTCACAGCTGAGTGCGGGGGGAATTCCCACAGGTGAGCTGCAGCGTCTGGCTGAGGCCAGCCCACATGACTGCTTGAGACAGGTATGGCAAGCCACATCGGGATTCTGAACTGTGCTGGAAAACCCAGACATTACACGTTAAGCAAAAAAAGAAAAGACATTTCAGATGCCAGATGTGCAGGAATACAAGCAGATCAAGGAAATGAATGTGAATGACGCATTCTGTCCATATTATAGTAGCAAATCTTTTAACTGGTTTAGTTATGGCCACTTCTCACCTGCTAGCTACGTCTCCTCCTATCATATGATGCTACCAACAGGAGGGTTGGGTGGGTGAAGACGAGCCACAAACTTTCTCTGAGTCACATCAAGCACAAACACATCTTTTCAAAGTGGCCCAGCATGATTGGAGGAGAATAAGAACTGATCATTCTGACACACCAGAACTCATGTTAGAATTGTGCTGAGAGATGGAGGGAGATAGGACCATGCTGCCGACCCAGAGAGAGCAAAGCCAGTTATGTCACATTGGACTCCTGGCCACGGATGGCTGTGAGCACAGACCAAACTCAAGCAAATGTAGTCCAAGTTCCAAATGCAAATTCAGACTCAATGTACTATTTTAGTTATGTAGTTATTTTTGCTATCCGTTCTCCGTGTTGCTGTGGACAGATAAACCATATCTTTTGGAAAATGCTGACATCACAGCATCACCTTGAGCTTGGTCATTGCCATTTTGTTGTGCACACATTGCTGAGCACACTTCGGAATGGTATTTCTGATGTGGCTTATAAGTTGTTTCTATGTGCTGATAATGATATAATTGATAATACTAGGCTTGGTTACATGGTTACTTCAGTTATTTTAGCATTACTTTATTTTTGCAGTGCAGGCATTAGATGAACATGGCAAAAGTCATCGGAAAGACTTCATTTTCACCAGTGCTTGAGGTATTTATGGACTGACAGCCCAGTTAACTTTTCCATTAGCCTACTGATCAGCTCTCGCCTCCTCTGTGTAAGCACAATATTTGCACATAAGCCTTCAGACAGTCCCCTATTTTTCAACCAATCAATTGCTGGCATTGCTAAGTTGGTCATCTTGAAGATGCAGTCTCTGGAGTGAAGTCAATGTGCCTACGAAAGATAAAGCGAACAAGTCTGTCCTCCTAGAATATTGGTAAAGACATCATCCAAGTCCCTATCATCCATATGCCAACCTATGCCCATGCCCACCACCCACAGCTATCAGACTGTGTGAAATACTCAGCTAGCTCTGAGACCCTCCCCAACACTGAGAATGCATGGTATCATGGTAGTGTGTTACTATTTAAAATTGAACTGCCTTTAATGCTTGTATAAATAGTGGATAATGCCATAAATGTTTGTTGGCTTACTTTTATGATGGATGATTGAGATGATAATGTGGGTTGAAAACCATTTCTTTTAACCAAGCTCATGCCAAACTCAAAATAGGGTGTGGCCTGGACATACAGCCATTTATTCCTTTAAAAAAAACAATATATATATATATATATATAAATACAATCCAAAAACAAATTAGTCTTAAGGTTAAACAGAAAAACAGAAACGGCTCCAGCACGTGTGAAAGTGACAGCAGCAGAGAACTCAGAAAACAAACAGATGTGCAAATGCTAAATCAGGCGCAGGATAGGGTGCACTCTCTGATCCTCAATCCAGGCTTAGAACGCCTGAAAAAAAAACAAAAAAACATGCGACCTCTTCTCCAGCTCTCTATTCATGCATCTTCCACTCCTTCTTTCACGCTGCTCTCTTTTTCTAACGAGACTCCTGCCTCTTGCTGGAGTCTCCCCGTCTCTTTGATGAAAGAGTGCTCCCCCTCAGTGCGGTGGAGGAGAGGAGCTGCAGCTCATTAGCAGGGCGGCTCTTCACAGAGCAAGCGTCTTAATCGGCTGAGTGTGTGAGCAGCCCTGCACCTGCCGCTTCTGCACACCGCACACACCCAGCCAGGGGAAGAGAGATGGGCATCATCACTAATGAGTGAGTGTATAGCAGAGAGAGAGGCGACAGCAGAAATTAGAGCAAGAGTTTGGCACATTTACTAAATTTTGCCATTTGTGCACTTACAGCTGATCAGGACTGATGTCCTACGTTTGCGGAGTGTTTGAGGAATTAAACACAAAACACTTGTGTAGAACATAATAAGCAGCAAAAAAGTAATATTTTCAGTCTGTAGTCATTCATTCATTCACAATGAATATATTTCATATATATCAGCTCAGCTACTTGGCTCGTTTGCTACATAGTCAAATTAATAATAATAAACAAAATAGAAAAAGAGTTACATGGGGTTGACCAAAGAGGCAATAAGGAGTTCGTATAGGACAACCTTACCTCACCCAAGATCTATAACATAGAGTTTGGATGAGATGAAAAGGTGGCCTGAGGTCTCAACCTTTTCAATTATTTTGTACTCTCGGTGGGCAGAGACAGTTCAGTGATGAAAAGCTATAGTACAGAGGTACCGCCATAGTGGGAAGGTCAGCTGTGTACTCCTACACAAGGGGGGTGAATTTATATTTCTGAAAGCCAAAGAAATTGCCTGAGCCACTCTACGGCAGAGCTGTTAAAATATATCTGTGTTCCTGTATCACCAGTGTATCATCTGATTCCCCCTCAATTGCACGTTCCCACTGATAAAGTTATGGTTGCAGGAGCGTTCAGGCAGTACCGAGACAATGAAACATGCAAAAAGTGTCAAAATTAACAAGTCAATCAGCGACACCGTGTGAGTTTACACCCTTCTGGAACTTTTCCGTAGATACAGCGTTGTTTGGACTTGATTCATGGAGGGGAATGTGAATTTTGCATTCAATGTTGTAAAAGGGAGGCTTGTAGACTCTACAGGTCAACATTATGTTGATGTTCTACTGACAGTCAGCCTTTCTCTCATGCTTGCAATGCTGTGAGTTTAGCTATTGTGGTCTACCAGCTGCATGCAACTTTCGCTCATGTTGCAGCATCCTTATTTGTGATAACATGGTACGCAAAAGGGAAAGGCTAGCTGTGCCACGTCTGCTTCACCAGAGCTTCGTAATCGATTCATATCTCTGGGTAAGGACGTTCTTGTGTTTCCCTTTCAAATGAAAGGTGTGAGCGAGTTTTTGAGTGGATTATTTTTTATAATATTGTATATCACTACATATATACACTTACATTGACACATGTATTATGGCCAGGGTCTTAATATGCATCAGTGGAACATTTGTCACACTGCAAGTTAAGATGTCTGTATCCTTGTTGTCACTGTATAAAAAAAATGAATGAACTTTAAGCTGTTAGTTACATCAGTCATGCATTTTGCCAGACCAATCAAACTCTTTAGCCATTTTTGATTATTTATATTTGCGAATAGCTATCAGAAGAATAATATTTTAAATATTATTATAACTATTACTGCTGGGTTACCTGTTCATACGTTGTAAAGCTTCCAACATTCTAACATTTCTCCGTTGATCTACAGAGCCTCAAAGATCAGATATTGAAGGTTGTTCTCTCTTTTTTCCTGAACACTGCAATATAAAAGTCATGGGTGTCGTTGGGCAAGGGACATAAGAGTAACTGACTTCAAGCTTAACAGGATTATAGACTATTACTTTCACGGAGTTACAGCACTCTATATATCTCAGGCTCTCTGGTTCTCTGCCATGGGTGAGTGTCTCAACAAGGCTGACTTGTGGGCACCAAGGTCGGATACAAATTTACAAAATTTTGGGTTCGTAACTCTGGTTTCCTGAAGGCTAGCAATGCAATCCAGGGCTGGTTGGAAACTAAAATGCTAGGCACTACAGTGAAGTGGACATGTGGAGTATAACTTCGTAACATCTCTTCGTTAGTTGAAAATAATTTTCTTCTCCTGTGGTTTTATTCATGTTGGCGTCAACTCAAAACTCAAACTCAAAACATATAACTATGGATTAAAAAAAAAAAATAATAATAATAATAAGTTTTGCAACTCCAAATACATAAGCTTCCATTACTTGTCAGTTACAACTTTTGAACTCAAACAGGCTTTAAACAGCTATGTTTGTGTTTTAACCTGTGAAACGTGAACATATTACTGTCTTCTTTTCGACAGGGACAGAAAAGAGAGATGGAGGCAGAGTATACATTTACACATTACAAAGCAGAAGTCACAGATTTGACATGAGAGATTAAGAAGGAAAGAAGAGCCTGTCCCATCTGTGCCTCTTTTTTCAGCTTCAGCTTATCAGGTCAGGCGACTGACCGCAGTAGTGCAGTGCCTCAGGCGGAGCTAAAGTCATCATTAAAAGCTTTTTGAGCATGTAAGCCTGCTTTATAAAGAAGCCCCTCTCAAGTAATTACACGCCAGTTTCCCATCCGCCCAACTGGAGGCTAAGGAGAGACGCCAATAGAAGCCAAACAAACACTCAGAGACTATCTGTGCTGCTTCAGATAGGACCGAGCAGAGAGAGAAGGCAGAGCAGCAAGACGGAGAATTGGGGGGGGGGAAAGAAGATGGATGAGGAAAGAGCAAAGAAACTAGAGCATGGAATGGAAGGGAAGGGAAGGGAGACAGAGCAAGAAAGACCGAGAGAAGGGGAAAGCGGGCTGAAAGAGAGAGCATATGGCTGACAGAGCAGCCCGGGCACCCATGCAATCAAAGGGAAGCTGGCTTCTCTATAGAATTCCTGGGTAATTAGAGGCTTAATTGTTGACAACTCGGAGGTTGAAGACAGTGGGGAATGCTGATGAGATTCTGGCTCCAATCCTACAGCCGCCGACCCATTCATCAACCGACCCAGACTGTGCTAAATAAGATTAGGCCTCGCTTTCTTTTTCTCGTCTTCTACTGCTCTTGCTCCTCCGTAACTCAATCCCTTCTCCAGCTCCCACTGAAATCTCTCTCGAACCTATTTGTCTTTTTCTCTGTCAGAAATTCTCCCTTTCCCCCTTTTTTTTATCATTCTGTGCATCAGCCTCGATTTGTGTGTGCACCCCCCCGGCCCGTCTATCAGAATATTAAAATAATCTCTCCCCGGCTGAGTGTCAGTGTGTTAAACTCTGCAGAATGCATTTGTTTTATTTTTTCTTCTCCATTTGCTCTCCATTTTTCTTCTCCAGTCTTTGTTTTTCTGCACTGTAATATTTCACATACACCTTAATTCTTTTGCTACTATGTCTTAATCCAAACTCAAACATTGAACACTGTATGGAAGACTTATGTTTTAAAGTAGGCTGTTAAAGAAACTGTAACTTGGTGCAACCATGTAACCCTCTCAGGTCCACGTTGTCATATGCAACACACAAGGAATATATAGGAAAGAATAAATATCCTTCAATTGATACACTCTATAGACTAGGCCTTATTCCATCGACAAGCCTCTGAGTGGCCAAAAAGTCAGGAGCACAGCCTTTGAGTGGTTGATCAACTCAAGCTACCAGTCATGCAACAACAATAACTTGTATGGATATTTAGTGTTGGAATTTAAAACTATGGATTTATTTTAATGTTTATTACAAAGTTTCTGAAATATGGATATGATCACATTTATTGGAACAGCAACACTACACCTGCTGGAAAAAAATGAAAGTAAGTCTCTGGCATGCAGCGTTTGCGGGATATAATCTTTTATTTACGACATGCTTTGACGTCACATGCAATACTGTTGACCTGCGAGGGTTAATTCTTAGCAGTTTGTATACTTAATAGCAACTTAAATATAACATATATTTTGAATTCTTAACTAGGCCTCTGCTTTATATTCTTCAAAACAGCATTAAAAGTGAATAAATGTCAATCACTATAAGTTTTGTGCATTCACTGCAATTTACTTCACAAACATTTGTGAAATATCATTTAATTCAATGTGTCATGAAGTGTCTATGTATGTGCCTGTTTAGCATAAGACAATACAACAGAAACTTAAACAAACTGGGCTACAATTAAAAAAAGGTCAGAAATAATAAGAGCATGGTGTAGTAAGGTGTTCGTTGGGAGAAAGATTGAAAGAAACAACCTTTTAGACTGCCTTCAAACAAGTGTTCCTCAGGCCCAGCTTCCTAGTGAGAGTAAAGAGGGAACAGCTGAGATCCATCATTCTTTATCCTGAATGCTTCTTCTCCAAACAGCTCTCCTCCACACCCCACACTGTCCAGCTCTACTCCCATCCCTCGTCTCCAAACACTCCCAACTGTTCCCAACACCTGGAGCCTTCAGTCGGGCTGATAAATGGTTAGATTTGTTCAGTTAGTAGATGACAGCTAAAATCATGAACCATTAAGCAATATCTGATCTGATCTGAACCTCATTGGAGAGGCAATCAACCCAATGTTCATGTGAGCTACCCTACCAACAATAACTTACTATCTGGTTCACTAACATTCCTACAAGCTGGTGCCATCCAAGATGAGGCTCTGCCCAGCCTGGGGTTTCATCCCTAAGTCTGCCTCTGGTTACTGTACACTATCTTCTAGTGTGAATTTGCATTTCAACTATATATTATAGAGAACACACACACACACACACACACACACACACACACACACACACACACACACACACACACACACACACACAAGAAAACCTCTCTTATCTATCCTCTCCCTCTCTTTTCCCAATCCTGTATCAGAATATTTAACTAAACTCTTGACTGCTGAACTCTAAGCACTCGTGTGCTCTCAGTATCAGAGCTTCCACAGCAATGTGCTTGAATGAAGAGTGGGGCTGCATATTTGGATAAGAGATGAAGCTGTTAAGTACAGATGATGAGAGGCCAGTTTGGCTTGCCTGAAACTGACAAGGGAGCAGGACAGCACATCAATAGCCTATTTCCTCTCAAGAACCTGCAACAACATCTGCAACACAAGCACACAACTGACTTTTGCCAAGTATGCTTACAAAAAAGGTTACAGGCCAATGAAAAAAATAATGTGACTATTTGTAAAGAGCAAACTTAAAAGGTGAAACAATGGATTTTAGTTTAAAACATTCCAAAACTGAATACAATTATCAACAGAATGTGAAGAACTAACCATTTCAACGGTACGTCAAAGACATCTATATATATATTGTTTGAACAGATCATTACTGAATATAGCATGCAAACCATGTAGCCTTGGCCAGTCGTTTCAACACCACTTTGTATTTCAAGAGGTGATAGTGAGTCACTATAGTGTCATCTTCCATCAGTCCAACATAAGAGAATGAAGAAGTAGCACAGCTGCCCTGACAGCGTATTCTAACCTCTTGTCAGAATGCATGTTTTTTTTCTTCTCCATTTTTTTTAGCAATATTTTCTTCTCCAGTCTTTGTTTTTCTCCACTGGAATATTTCACACACATCTTAATTCTTTTGCTACTACGTCTTAATCCAAACTCAAACATTGAACACTGTATGTAAGGCTTGAGGCACTTGATACCTCAATGTAAGGCTGGAAGGTGTCCAATTCATTAACCTGTGGAAGGTTTATCTTTTAAAGTAGGCTGTTAAAGAAACTGTAACTTGGTGCAACCATCTAACCCTCTCAGGGCAACTTGGTCATATGCAACACACACATATATATATAGTAAAGAATGAATGTCTTTCAATTGATACACTCTATAGACTAGTCATGTTGAAGGTTCTGCTTAAATTAGATCGTTCAAGTGCAACGATGGCTGAACCTCTTGGCAAGCTAATTTACAGTCCAGTTAAGAAATCATGTTCAGCAGCAACCAATAAAAGTGATATTAGTTAGTTAACCTTAGTGCTGTTTCCCACTACTGGAGAAGCTCTTGATGATGAAGTTTAATGCTGAACTCATAGGGTTTCTTCTACAGCTGTTCTAAGCTGACAATGAGGAGGAGACACTCTGCCTTTCCTTACTTTTTCTTTTACGTTAAGAGTGGACAATACAACTGCCATCAACTTGTTTGGAGTGTGAAATTAACAGGCTGCATCATGTAACAAATTGCTAATTTAAAGAATAGCAGTAAATTTAAAAGTTTAAAACTGTCCAAGAAGGATTTTTTCTCATGGTATCCAAATAGATAGTTCTCCCATGGTGCTATCTAAGCTATACAATCGAAATCTGTTATTTATTTTATTCTGTTATGTTTTATAATTATCAGAAATTTCACATCACAGGAATATACATTAATGTCCACTTTTAAAATAGCAGTGTACGTTTGTACTAAGCAGCAGCACATAAACAGAGAAAAGGAGAGAGAGTGTATAACGAGTGGTGGATCAGAGTAAGAAGAGGAGAAAAGAAGGATAGGGAGATAGTGTTGTTTCCCTTTATGCTCTGCGGGCCTTCTCGTTCTCCATTAGCCTCTCATGCATGCACTCTAGGTTGGACAAGGGCCCGGAGTCAGACCGATTACGGCCCCTCTCCTCATCCCCTCTCTCTAATCCCCCTCCCTACTCGACCCAGGATTGGCTCTAATCACCACTGGGGAAAATGATACTCCAACTTGAGCACATTAAAGTGTCTGGTATTTGTCCTTCACCGAGTTAGCCTGCACATGTAGCTCACGCTCAAATACATACGCGTGTGCATGACTGAGGCACCATAGGCACCAAAAACTGGAGGTCATGGCAACTCCTAAGGACAAACTAGGCCTCCCCATGTTTGACCAAATGGAATTGCCCCCAGGAACAAGCAGCAATACAGACACAGACCGCACAAATACTAACAATCAATAGAGATGAAGCAATATGGCATATATATATAATTATGATGTGCATGTGCCTCCAAGAGTCTAAAGCCTAAAATGATCTTTTCAAAGTTGAAGGTTCCAGGATGGACTTATACATTATCGTGTATTAACAGCACATGCACAGGCTTAAAAAAGAGGTTAGGTCTCGATGTTTAAGTCTTAAATAAAAAAATTAACATTAGTCCTTCACCAAGTTTTGACTTTAATCCTCTTTCAACATGCTTGTAACAGTCAGATTCCTCCACTTGTCAGGCTCTAAAGCACAGCTTATGTTACAAAATGTTCTTCTGGACGTTAAGTGTAAGGACATATTTCCACCAAAGGGGTCTCCATATCTTCAAATCCTACATTTGACTGGTTCTTACCGCCACCACTGTTTACAATTCTGACCCTGTAAATTTCTCTGCACCGGCCCTCTAAATTAGTTTTTTACATTGCAATGACTTAATTATACAAACATTTTTAAAAATGTATGGAGTTACTAATCAGAAGTCATGACATATGCACCACTTCTGACATTTTATTAAATTATTACTCACTTAAGTCATTAAAAAAGTTAAGAAATATTGCTCAACATGCATTTAATAACACATTTCTGTGGTGCTCTGCAGAACAGGTTATTGTAAAGTTATTAAGTGTACAGGTTGTTTCTCTTGTGCTTTATTTTGCCACTTTTTGGTCATTTGTGCAAACAAGCTATACATTATGTAAGTGTGCAACTACACAAATGTGTATCAAATAAAATGTTATGTAATTCCATTTATGTTGTGTAGCAATGACAATATTAAGTAGACTTCTAAGGGTTAACCCGCAAGCCCCCATTCTAGAGCACAGTGATGTGGAACAGCACTGTGATGACCGCGACCTCATAAAAACAGTATGGGCATGGCCCTGGACGAGGTCCAGTAACTGTTCTTACTGCCCACCTGTGACCCACTGCCTCCAGGCCACAAATCACCTTCATCCAGCCTCTGTCTGCAGACAGTATGGATCTCTGCTGTCTGGTTCAGCTCTGGCGAAGCTCATGTCGGAGTGTGTCTGACCACTGCCCCCCCCCCCCCCCCCAAGGGGTGAACACCCGAGCCCCCGAACCTCCATGCCGTCTCTGCTGAGACCCCAGAGTCGCCCCTTCTCTCAGCAACAGTACGCAGCGACAAATCTAGTTAACGATGGCCCTGTATTGATCTTAAACCCGCACACGCTGGATGGGACGAGGTCAGCAGGGGGGCGGGGTGGACGTTTAAAAGCTGGCCAATAAAGAGTAGCTGGCTGTGACCAAAATAATAACCAAAAGAAGGTCAGAGTGATACAATTACAGCCTATCCGCCCTGACCTGAGAGCAGCGGAACAATGGGCAGAGGTGGAGTAAAGGGAGAGTCGCTCATTACAGAGCCGCCACAGACAGCCCGTCCAATCCGCTCCATTAATGAATGCTGAAGAAGCACTTTCCTCTAGTCCTCTGAGGAGCCATTACAGCGTGTATGTGTGTACAAGTGAGTGTGCGTGAACGCTTATGTCTGCAGCGCTGCAACCAACACGCCAGCCAATATGGGCTTTCAATTCCGCTACATAAAAGTATCATTAAATAGCTGCGTTTACAAGACTTTATGCAAGTTATGATGTTGGTTTCGCAGCCTCAAACAAAAACAGCAGCCCCGCCCAACAAGCCCCACTAAGATCCATATATAAATCAAAGTTAATGGTGTTGGTAAATAGAGTTGAGGGAATGTAATTTGCCTGACATATTGTAAATGCTGGAGCGATGTGGAATTGGGCTGAAATAAAGAGTTATGATACATTAACAGATGTTTACAGAGCGGGTGGCGTTTTGTGCAGTGCAGAAACTGATACCGAGGAAAGGAATGCAGGGACGTGAGCCGAATCCCAGCAGTCCAAACCAGAAACACGGCAAAGCTAAAAACACGAGCTCTAGATGGCTTCATTAAAACTCTGCAGCTGAAATATTTAACAAGCATTAAATATTAACCGAATCATGCCTAACAAGAGGACGCGGAATGTTTCTGCAGTTTCTGCTACACCGGATAACATCCCCAGCTTTGCTTTAATACAGGCGGCTACTTAGAATCAAATATTTAAAATTCCTCCAAATCTAAAACCCGAGGCCCTCTCTTGCCCGTCGCTTTACATGATTTTTTAGTGCTCTGTCAATATTTTATTCTCGCTCACAAATAAACTCCAGAAACTTCAAATAACCGATACTGCGTGCTGCGAGTGCAGAGCAAACTTTTCTCTGCCTCCTAGCCTTTGCCACTCAGGAATTGATCCCCTACTACATTTCTGTTGAACAGAGCTGTGCTTTGCAGTCTCAGCTGCTTAATTGGTCCCACTGCTGCTGCATGCAACGCTAAAACAATGCAGCACGATGCACATAATCTAGTTAGATAAGGGGGCAAATGGGTGACTAGTCAATACGGTATAAAGGTATATAAAGAGAGCACAAGAGGATGTCACAAGCGAGAAGAGTACAATACTGGAATGATTACACAACATCCGTATAGTTGATGAAGCCAAGAAGTTTTTCTTTTCTTTCTATCCTCCATCCAAAGCACCCAGCAAGCCCAGTTGGAGCAAGACTTGGATGTACATAGTGATAGAGACAAAAAACAGCAAAGCTTTGGTTCTAGCCAAAATATAGCCATATACAGGGGTTGGACAATGAAACTAAAACATCTGTCATGTTAGTGTGGGAGGTTTCATGGCTAAATTGGACCAGTCTGGTGGCCAGTCTTCATTAACTGCACATTGCACCAGTAAGAGCAGAGTGTGAAGTTCAGTTAGCAGGTAAGAGCACAGTTTAGCTCAAAATATTGCAATAACACAACATTATGGGACATACCAGAGTTCAAAAGAGGACAAACTGTTGGTGCACGTCTTTCGGCGCATCTGTGACCAAGACAGCAAGTCTTTGTGATGTATCAAGAGCCACAGTATCCAGGTTAATGTCAGCATACCACCAAGAAGGACCAACCACATCCAACAGGATTAACTGTGGACGCTAGAGGAAGCTGTCTGAAAGGGATGTTGGGGTTCTAACCCGGATTGTATCCAAAAAACATAAAACCACGGCTGCCCAAATCACGACAGAATTAAACTCAGCTCTCCTGTTTCCACCAGAACTGTCCGTCAGGAGCTCCACAGGGTCAATATACACGGCCAGGCTGCTATAGCCAAACCTTTGGTCACTCGTGCCAATGCCAAACGTCGGTTTCAATGGTGCAAGGAGCGCAAATCTTGGGCTGTGGACAATGTGAAACATGTATAGTTATCTGATGAGTCCACCTTTACTGTTTTCCCCACATCCAGGAGAGTTACAGTGTGGAGAAGCCCCAAAAAAGCATACCACCCAGACTGTTTCCAGGTGTTTCAGTTTCATTGTCCAACAGCTATATGTTGACCATACAGCTAGGCCAATCCATCTTCCACCCAATAAGAAAATGTATTATTTGGTAGCAAGTGGGTGCCAGCATGGACAAACTTTAATCTAATCACAAATGACAATACAAATATACTACCAAGCTAACTTACTAAGCTCACTTACCCTCTTAAAGATTTGGTATTTCTTCACAGAAGAATTCTAACACTAGGCACTAGTAGTGGCAATATGGCTAAAAATATTTTCATCATCATATAATTACGTTTTCTGAGGATTTCGATAAATGCTATAATATAGTGTTCATGTGTATCGTTGCTGTGGGCACAAAACCATTTATTTCTGCTTTTCAGTATTTGATTATTGAAAAATGCTTTCTGTACCTTACACTGTGTGTGCATTTTATAATGAATGGACCAAAACAAACTGCTCAATAATGTTTACATACACTTGCATACATGTTTCTATATGAACTTGAATCAAGAAAACGAACCATTAAAAGCCATGGTGGTCATGGCTGGAAATATGCACTGAGCAGGCAACTGAAGTTTGCTTTGACATGTTGTCTTTTGAAATTCCCGTACCACCTTAAATACTGCTGCATCCTGGCGCCTACACTTTTACACTTGTGTAACACTTATCTGCTGCACTGGTTAGGTGGAAAAGAGAAAAAGAATACCAGTTTTAGCCTCATTCATGCCTTTCAGCTCAAAAGCAGAGAGTTTAAGTGGAGACACGCTGCTATGAAGCAGCATCCACTCAACAAAAACACACATCTGCCTAGATGACAATAGCTAGCAAGGTTAAACAGACAGTGTCAGCATAGCACTGAGTCAGCACTCAGACAAAACAAATCTTAACCATTTGAAATGCTCGGTCTCCAACTGATCGGACACACCTGTGGTCAATCTGGGTAGGTTGTGAACGGAAATCTCCCCCTAAAATTTTTTCAATAAAATAAATAAATAAATAAATAAATAAAATATCAATCAGGGGCCCTGGATTACTGAGCTTAGGTAAGCTTGTGCATTAAATCACCAACAAAAGCGCTGTGGCAGAAGTGTGTTGGTTGGTTGTGCACTGGGCTGTGGGACTGTTTTGTGGGGTGGTAGTATAGGGAGGGGTTGTGTGGCTATTGATGACCTGCCTGCTTTCCTGGCCATTGAGTAGCGCTGGGCGGTGGTCTACACTGCTGTTATACTTCAAATGCTCAATGAAGCCAACTTTCTTGTATATTAACAATGGTATCTTATTCTATGTCATATCCTTTCACTGTTAACAGGATGTGGGAAGTTTGCAAAACATTGCAAGGCATTCTCAGTACTAGAATTAACAGAGAATTCTCAGATCAGATTCTCAGACCCCGACATCTTAGCATGGCCTGAATTAACTGGCCAAGTTTGGAGCTTTGTATAAGGTGTGCACCGGGCTAGGGTCCCTGCTATCCTAAAGGGTAATGGCTAACCTTAAGAGACCTTTCACTCTCAATCTTAATTTGGCTACTTTAAAAAGAATTAACTGATACATTGGATGCTTCTATTACAACTTTTGCATTACGTTCAATGTGTTTTAAATGGTAAACCCTGTTTGACTGTAGCTATAAAAGAACACATTTATGTGAAGAACAATCACTATGGACAGGTCATTCCCAATAAGAATCATGGCCTTATTTGAAAACAGAGCCTCCCATTCTCCTCTTTCCATTCTTTGCTTGGGTTGGTGAAAGCTTGCATCGCTATACTTTGCCACAATTGTGTGGTTACTTCTATCTGAATAATCCCGCAACCTTAAAAAAGGGGTTCACTGGGTGAAATGCCTTGATGGTCCACTTCTTCGTTCTGGCTCTTGTAAAGTTTGGTAAGTGTCCTTTTTGGCCCTTGCAAGTGAAATACTACATGACTCCACAGTTAGAGCTAAGAGCAGCCACAGCCAGGTTATAACATGGTATGCTCTCGTACAATGTGAATCAGTAATGATACCTTTTTTTTCAGGTGCATACCAAAAAGTTCTCAGCATGATTAGTGCTGTGCACATGCTGTGGGTAATCAGTAGGCAGTATGGGTTTAAACCCATAGCTCTTTTCTCTCCCTCTCTCTCGCTTCTTTGCGCAGCCAAGTTCAAGCAGTTCTTTTGGCAGGCGATGAATCTTCTCCGCTACCATAATACGCCACATTGAGACATATTGGATGATTTAGAACTCTCAGCAGCTTTTGTGATTAGCAGCTGCTCGGAGGATTCAGCGACAACCCTCTCTCCTCCGACTTCAACACTTCTCTTCCCTTGTCCCCTGATTAGTATGCCATTCCAGACCTAGTGGACATACTCATACAGCATGGCCCTGAAGGACTGCTTCCAGAGCTCTATATCAATGATGGGCATTAGTGTAAGAAAGAGAGAGAGAGTGTGTGTGTGTGCCATTCAGTCTTAAGCTTCTTAGTGATGGGTGTTTGTAGAGGTTCATCATAGAGATCTACCATAAACAGCTACACTGCATTTTTCAAATGTGCATCTAGCTCATACCTATAATCATTGACCATTGTATCAGATGCACCTACCATACAGGTGCACTTTGTAGGTATGCAATTATCAACTATCTTAAGCCATACTCAAGCTGTATTAGTTTTACCAGAGGAGGTTTGGTTATGTAATACGTGTGATTTGCCTAGCAGATTCATACGGGATGAAGGACCTCTGTAATTTCCCTAAATCACACCAAATAGCCTCGATTGATGTTCGTCACACTTCTGAAAAATTACATGAACATAATAAAATAACATGAACATAGTACCTTGCGAGAGTTACTTTTGAGATATTTCGTTTTACTTCTCCTTCGTCTTCTATTAACCTGTTTTGTAAGACATACATTCACACTGACCAAACTAGATCTCCCTCAGTAATAGCAGCTCTACTATAGGAGACAACTTACTCCAGAATTATGACTTGACACATAACGAACACTTAAATTACAACACCTCTCCACATAAATGTAATGATTTGTTTTATATAATACATATACTTCTAGGAGCACTGGCTAAGTACTGCACTTGTACTGTATGTAGTCTTGTATTTGTTCACTTCTCTGTAGGTGTTCCAGTCTTGCTGGGTATTGCATTGTCTTTTTTCTAGGTATCAGCACTGGCCCTGTGCTTATGGCAGTGTTTGAGTATAAGAGTGGTTTGGACTTAATCCTGTTGTACTAGATAGAGATTCATACTCAAACCAACACTAAGCACTTTTGTAAGTCGCTCTGGATAAGAGCGTCTGCTAAATGCAGTAAATGTAAATGTAAATGTACTCTCCGAAAATCATCATCACCATCATCAACAAACATCTCAAGCAATATAATGTAGTGTTTACTGCTGACCTACTTCCAAGTCTCAAGCATTGAGACATGAAACTTACCTCTGAGCAAGTCCTTTATTTTCCAAATAATTATTATTCACAATACATTTATAATAAATGTATAATTTAACAAACGGAAGTATTTTTGTTTACAATGGTTCTGTTTATCATATCCAAAGCATAAATGTGTGTCATTATTAAAATAAAGTTTATTTCTTTGGAAATAAATAATAATAAAAAAGACAAAAGTTTGTGCAGGTGTCTAAGCAGATGCCTGTTTAAAATGAAATTAATCTGAACAGTCAGCTGGCACAACCAGCAAGTCAAAGGGTACCACCAGCCCAGTACAGTTTTAATAGCTGAAACAGGCAATTAAAAGCTTTAATAACTATATTTAAGGTTAAATACAGATAGATATTAATGCAAATACATAAATGCAGATATAAATATATTTATATATATATATATATTTTTTTTTTTTTAAGTTAATTTGTCAGGACTTTTATAGGATAAATGTATTAGTCAGAGAGATTACAGTTTGGCCTGTCAAACTTTTATTTAAAATTAGTTCACACAGTTTTATTTGGTGTAACATAAGGGACAAACTGATCCTAGACCAACATTCTGTAGCCAGAGGAATTTGATAAACATGGGCTGTGATCTCCTGACCTCAAACTCCACTTACAGCACTGTGTTCCGACACCAGCATCTCCTCTACCAAGGGAAAACGCTGCCGAGTAAATAATGAAACTGCACAACTCCATTACAGAAGTTGTCTCCCTGCTGTATGTCTGAGGTGACAGCAAACATAAGAGGCGGCAGTGAAAATATCTGCTGCTTCTACTGATCTGAGGCCCGCGTGTGGGTGTGAACTCGGCATTCGCTACAAATCAGCTTCAGACGTTCTTTTTCCAGCATTTATTTCAATAATGCTCTTAACAGAAGCAAAACAGATGGAGACAAACTCTCGTTATCCAACCACCTTTGGGATTCGACATAGCGACGGGAGATGCGTTTCAATGCAGAAGGCCTGTGAGGAGAAGTTGTTTACTAGAAGTGAGAGATCAAGGTCTTTGTTCTCGTGTGTAAATCTTTACTTTCTGAAATATCACTAATTGATTGTTTTTCATATTCCTGAAAAAAGACGTTAAGGTGTCTGTAAATGGAATGCACCCCTCCTGGCTGGGTGACAAGCGAAGACACTCCGGCAAGTTCGTTCTTGTATAATGCTGTTACACAACCATCTGAGGAGCATAAACCGGCCGCGCAGTCGACCTATTAAACAATTTATATTCTATTATACCAGTGACCTTCTGGAGAATTCACTGCGGAATCGTGCTTTTCCATTTTGCAGGTTATTGCGGCTGGCAGAACAGCCTCCATTCAGCAGGGGAAAGCGGAGGAAGGCGTGGGCACGGGGCTACGCGGCTAGCGGAGCACCCTGGGTCAGCGCCGCTATCCGCTTCTTTTTTACTGCACCTGTACGGCTCCGCAGCTCTGCTGGCCTTGAGACTTTACAGTGCACCGTTAACACAGCAGATATAAAAACCGCAAAGGTCATTTTCGCTCTAAAGCCCGTGCCTTTATACTTCTACGACCTGCCGAAGGCAAATAAAAGCCAGCTCGTAATGGAGGGGATGTGTTTGAGTATTATAGCTGCCTGAGTGTACATGGAAGCTGAATGCTGATGTGCTATTACGAGACCATAAATCCTCAGAATTGTGTTTAGATTTAATCTGAAGTTCGAGTAAAATGCTTCCACTTGTTGATAGTCTAATAACCTGATTTCAAACAGCTATTGTTTTAGTGAATGGCAGCAACTGCAGAATGCTGTCAGAGCCACTGTACTCCAAATGTGTCAGAGGTATTCACATTCATTACTCAGGTAGAAGTATAGATACTAGGGCTAAAAAATACTTCTGTAGAAGTTAATGTATCAACTAAAGCTTTTTACTCCAGTAAAAGTGTAAAAGTACTGATTTCAAAACTACTTAAAGTAGAAACGTAAAAGTAATGTGAGGGAGAAAAATGGCATTAAGGACAAAAGCTTAGGCCGCACCACAGGGGTCTATAGCGAACTAGCCCACCTACCCAAAAACAAAACATTCTTCTAAAAGCCATAATGACTATAATGTTATATTAAAATGTTAATGTTGATAAATTTGGGATGCGCTGGGCTTCCTGTTTCAGCCGCATATACGGCCATTGAAAATGAATGTATTTTAGTACAATGTAAATATATTAAAGAAGCATATCTGTAAACTACTGAACATTAACATGTGTTTCATGGAGCAGAAGATATGATGACTAGTTGTCTATAAGTATTGTAATTGTGCAAAGTGTCAAACTTCAAAGACATGTTATTAATAATCTTTATTGGAATGTAAATGTACAAGAATGAAAACAAGCTAAAATGAAATAGGAGTAACAAGACTATTTTTAAAATGTAAGTAGTAGAAAGTACTGATAATGGAGAGTAAATGTAAGGAGTAGAATGTACTGATAATGGAGTGTAAATGTAAGGAGTAGAAAGTACTGATAATGGAGTGTAAACGTAAAGAGTAGAAAGTACTGATAATGGAGTGTAAACGTAAGTAGTAGAAAGTACTGATAATGGAGTGTAAATGTAAGGAGTAGAAAGTACTGATAATGGAGTGTAAATGTAAGGAGTAGAAAGTACTAATAATGGAGTGTAAATGTAAGGAGTAGAAAGTACTGATAATGGAGTGTAAATGTAAGTAGTAGAAAGTACTGACAATGGAGTGTAAATGTAAAGAGTAGAAAGTACTGATAATGGAGTGTAAATGTAAGGAGTAGAAAGTACTGATAATGGAGTGTAAATGTAAGGAGTAGAAAGTACTGACAATGGAGTGTAAATGTAAGGAGTAGAAAGTACTGATAATGGAGTGTAAATGTAAGGAGTAGAAAGTACTAATAATAGAGTGTAAATGTAAGGAGTAGAAAGTACTGATAATGGAGTGTAAATGTAAGGAGTAGAAAGTACTGATAATGGAGTGTAAATGTAAGGAGTAGAAAGTACTGATAATGGAGTGTAAATGTAAGGAGTAGAAAGTACAGATAATGGAGTGTAAATGTAAGAAGTAGAAAGTACAGATAATGGAGTGTAAATGTAAGGAGTAGAAAGTACAGATAATGGAGTGTAAATGTAAGGAGTAGAAAGTACAGATAATGTAGTGTAAATGTAAGTAGTAGAAAGTACAGATAATGGAGTGTAAATGTAAGGAGTAAAAAAGTACAGATAATGGAGTGTAAATGTAAGGAGTAGAAAGTACAGATAATGGAGTGTAAATGTAAGGAGTAGAAAGTACTGATAATGGAGTGTAAATGTAAGGAGTAGAAAGTACAGATAATGGAGTGTAAATGTAAGGAGTAGAAAGTACTGATAATGGAGTGTAAATGTAAGGAGTAGAAAGTACAGATAATGGAGTGTAAATGTAAGTAGTAGAAAGTACAGATAATGGAGTGTAAATGTAAGTAGTAGAAAGTACTGATAATGGAGTGTAAATGTAAGGAGTAGAAAGTACAGATAATGGAGTGTAAATGTAAGGAGTAGAAAGTACAGATAATGGAGTGTAAATGTAAGGAGTAGAAAGTACAGATAATGGAGTGTAAATGTAAGGAGTAGAAGGTACAGATAATGGAGTGTAAATGTAAGGAGTAGAAAGTACAGATAATGGAGTGTAAATGTAAGGAGTAGAAAGTACAGATAATGGAGTGTAAATGTAAGGAGTAGAAAAGTACAGATAATGGAGTGTAAATGTAGAAGTAAAAAGTCATCTGAATAATAATAATTACTCCGGTAAAGTATAAATAACCAAAATTTCTACTTAAGGTAACGAAGTATTTGGACTTTGTTACTTGACACCTCTGTTGTACTCTAGAATCATCAACTATCCGAGTACGCGAGTAAAAACAACATATATGTGGCAGAAATAATTCATACATCTACTGGTGCTTTATTAATGTACTGAACTTATAAAGCTTCAGTATTAACCCTTACCTTATCTTACATATTACTTCCTAGACAGCATTATTCTCATTACACATTACTTTACTGCTGCGTTATCCCCTAATACCCATTTAAATATATAACCAACCAACCAACCAAAGTCCCAGTACTCCTTTAGTACTTTGCTTAAAAAGAAATCAGAGGAAACATCACTTAGAAGCCGTGACTTATCACAGCCTTTAATACGGGCCACTTGTTTGAAACTTGCCAGTAGAAATGGTTAAAAAAATAGCTTAAAAATAAACTTCATGAATAAAACGTAAGGCTTGGAGGAACTCTCTGAATCAGATCTAGCCTAGTATCCCTCTAATCCATGAACTTCACATTTGTGTGATTGATATATGAGCAAACAATCTGTCGAAGCATCTAAAGTAACAGTCACACATCGTATTAGTGCATGTACGTGCTGTGTACACAAAGACAGGCACAGACAGTGTATATATAGAAAAATTGTCATATCACTGTCTTAACAGCTCCCTTGGAGACATAAGTAACAGAAATAATTCTTATTAATTAAGTCATTAAGTTTGAAGCGATCATAATTTAAACTGTAATGTGTCACGCTAAGTGTGTTTACATACACTTAATAATCCAATAACTGTAGAAAATCAGATTTCATCAGTAATCCATTCATGCTTACATGCACTTGAATAATTAAGATTATGGGAAACTCCAGGTCTACATGAGTCAGGCAATAATGTGATTTTTGCTTTGCAACCAACCAATAAACTCCCAGAAAACAACATGATGCTTCATGTCATTAATTTTTCTTAAAAATGAGGCACTTTTTAGTGGAAAGTTTATATAAAAAAACTCTCATCTAGAAAATGGAAGATACGTAAATCCATCAGTTGGTCTAGTATGTAGCTGGTTTCAGCACTGCTTAAAAAATGTTGCCATCTTGCTGTTGTGGTAGTAAATGCTGTTTGTTACTTCTGATACTGGTGACCATTTCCACAATAGCACAAGCTGAGAAAAATTTAAACAATCCGAGTATACATGCATACATGTATGGAAAAATCTGATAAATCTGATTTCTAGAGCTAGGAAATCTAAGAAATTGGAGTATGCTGTTAACATGACCACTTAAATAATCAGATAACTGCAAAAATGACTCAAGACCAAGTCTGTCATTGTGCAAACGTAGTTAAGTTTGCACTCAAAAGAATTATGATTTTTAACATAATAATATACTGTACAACACCAAATCAGAACATGCTGGGGCAGTATGGAAAAATAAAAATACAACAGCAGCGATTTTAAGATATTTTAAAGATATTTTATGTTTTGTCTGGTTAAGTTCATGTTATCTATAATGAACATGCATTCCTGTCAACTAGGATGGCCTCACAGCAAGAAGGGCCTTATTTTAATTCCTGGCTGGGTAGCTAGTGTCCTTTCTGCAGTTTGCATGTTTTCCCCGCGTCTGCATGGGTTTCCTCCTGGTGCTCCTGTTTGTTCCCACAGCGCAAAGATACGTAGCGAGGTGAGTTGTAGATATTATATTGTCCCTACATGTGTCTGTCATGTCCAGGGTATTTCCTGAGCACTGGGATAGGCTCCAGCACTCCAGCGACCCAGGAAAATAAACGGTGAACCCCCAGGTTTAAAAAGCTTTAACTTCTCTGGGATGGACCCTTACACAGTGGAAACATGTATTGTGGTCAGAAAACCTGTATTTTGGGTCTTTTTGGAGTGCGTTATGACCTTGACAAAAGAAACTCACACATCTGTGATACAGCAATAATGGCAAAAAGCACACTGAGATGCTGAAGCAACATAACGTAGCTGTCCAATGAAAAACAAGTATCTCCAAAATTGCAACTTTACAGTAGAGACCAAAAACATACTTTACTTTCAATTGTAGTCAATGAGACCAGAATTGCCTCTGAGCTATTTTGGAGCACTTCTATTGGTCTATTCTATAATGTTGTGTAAGTTAATAAAATTTGTTAAATTAGTTAAAAATAAAATGAATGAGCTAATATTTGTAGTTTGCAGTTTTTGTTTAAAAATGCTGTTCTAACGTTGTCTGATTTGGGGTTGGAATAAAGACAGACCCACTGTCTTCCATAAAAAAAACTAAATAAAAACCTCTGTTAAACTAAATGCAGCACTGCTGAAATAATCTTCCTGCTCCTTACCCCAACCCCAAAAAGCCACATCAGAAAGGGCTGAAGAAACGAATGGAAACAATTTTAACATGAAGGTTGTTTGTTGTACCCTTTAATGATTTCTCAGGGTGAGTGTTTCTTCTAAAACATCCAGGGAGGGGGGAAAAGGCCAGTTTTAATAAGGTCCCTTGTTCTGAAAATACTTATTGATTTTCGCTGTAACTGCCGGCGTGGGGCACTGCTCTTGCTCCTGGCGCTCAGTGGAGGTATATTGAGCCATTTAGAAGCGGAGGGCGTCTACTGGGGTTTGCGTTCGCTGTGGCCTTTCGTTTTACCCCAATCTGTTTCCATCAGCACCGAATTTTCTTGCAGTACCTGATTCTCTTTCTCTCTAAGTTGGAAAACGTGTACACAGCCAGTTAAGACCCAAATAAAGATGTACATCCTCACTGCAGGAATGGTGCGCCGCTGGACTGCAGCACAGCCAAGGAGTAGAGCTGAAATCACACAACCTCTGGTAAACCACCTCTTCATACTTCAGCATTCACTGGGTGGTTTATCGAATAGTCTAAAAAGCATTGTCAGTGCATATTAAGAATCTCTATACAGACTGTTGGAGAAAGTCCTTCAGTGGTATAATTTGCCAATTACACAGCATCCTTCATAAAGAGACTGTAGCACACGCATCTTTGGATGGTTCTGAATCATCTGAACCTAACGAATCCAAGTTAACTTATTAACTTAAAATTAAAATTAAGTTAAATTATTTGTATAATTTATGTCCTTGTGGGTGACCAGACCAATGTGAAGATAAATAACGCTCATGTGATGCCCTTGCTTTTTGTACCCTCTTAGCCAGGCAGCTTATTTTGATTCAGTGGAAAAGTGCCACTCCACCTTCATTTGAACGTTGGCTTAAAGACGTTGCCCTATTTCTCTACTTGGAAAAAATTAGACATGAACTTAAAGGTGATACTCGCTAATATATTCGCATATGGACCCCCTTCTTTACCTTCTTCTCTGATGTCAGACATTCTGGCACTACATCACAGTAATCACAACCTAATTAATTAATTATTTATATATATTTGTATTTTATTATTTTATTATTATTTATTTGTTTATTTTTATTTTTTGTTATTATTTATTTATTTATTTATAAATAAAAATAACTTGTCAAGTATGGTAGCAGTAAATGACAGGTGGGGAGAGTGGGTAGAATAGGTTGGGTGGGAAGGAGTTTTTTGGGTGGGTTGGGATGATATATTAAGGATAATTGATGGGAATAACTAAAAAATTGTGTATTTGTAAATCCTTGTTTTCCCAACAAACAGAATGTTAAAAAAACCAAACAAAAAAATGCTCATGTATCTACACACAGTGTTTGTAGGGTAGGCTAAATGTTTTCACCCTTTTTAATTGGTGAGGAGCCACAGCATAGTATGGCATAGAGGTGAAATGGTTTATGGCCTAAAAATAAAAATTCTATGTACTGTATGCCAGAAAGCAACCACTGACCAAAAACAGTGCAAACTTGTCAATGACATCAACATCAGCAAACACAACCCAAACCAAATCTCAGAAGAACCAAACATACTGCCAAATAAATGTTTAACAAAACGCCTAGTATCCTTTCTTTCCTCCAAACAATCTTCACAACAAGAAGTCTATGATGAGAGCTAATTGCTACCAAAGCCTTCGGATCGATAGCACACATTCTCTATAACACTCCCCACACATTGCCAGGGAGATAACAGCATTAAAGAGGAGCGGCTCACATACCTGACAGAGATCAAGACTAATCACGGGCCAAGACAGCTGTAATTACAGAAGAGTGCATTTGTTGCCCAGATAGCGGATTCTCCACTGTAGCAGTGATACCAGCATTGTCAGTGCTAATCAGGTTAGCGTGGAATAATGCACAATTGAAG
>CM038716.1:32050051-32187551 GCA_021613375.1 Megaleporinus macrocephalus
CCCATGGGTGAACCCGGCTCGTATACGCTACAGAGCTGTATATAATGTGGGTTCACCCGCGGGTCCTGTGTGATCTGTTAAATAATTCGCGGGTGGGATTCGTTATAAGGCACCGCGGTCATTGCAGGTAAACAGCGAACAGCTTGGGGGCTTGTGTGGGTGGATATTACGGCTGACTGGGTGGGGCGGGGTTGGACAATTATCGGCTGCTTGTGGAGGCAAACAGACAAACGACAAATGAGCTGCAGAGAAGAACACGTTAGAACATCAAAACACATTAAGCTATAGAACATTCAGTGAAACATTTTCTGGCTTTTGCGTTTGGTTTTTGTGTTGGCTCTTCAACCATTGACGTGATTCAATGGCCATTGTTTGGTGCCATGTTTATTTGTGTAGCTGGTGTGTGGAGGTGAGATGAATCTAGAGGCAGGTCTGCTGTATCACAGGGTTTGCACGGACACGTCCTACACCAGCAAAGCAGATAACAGCAAACACAGGCAGGAGCTAACGAGAACCACATGCGCAGCCCAAAACAGGTGGGTGTGGGTGGGCATGGCGTATGCTCCTAGGTTTGCAGGCAGGAGTAGGCACTAGTTTTGTGTGGGTAGGGGTGAACGTGATTAGTGGCTGAATCAAAGGCATTTATAACTGAGCCCATTTAGACCTTCACACCATGATGAATGGAAAAAATAAAAAATAAATAAATAATAATAATACTTGTTTGCATGTAATCATTTTCATATAGTAGCTATGAAAGAGCTTTTATAGGCATTAAACTTACTAAACCTTAGACATCTGGTTCCTATGAACACCACTAAGAACAGTTTAAATTTGTAGAACATTTAAACTATTGAAACTTCACCTAAACACTGATCTAAACAAGGTTTAATAAATGCTTAGATAAATACAATACAACGTCCAGCGAGCACTTCTCATGAAGTTGTTATAGTGGACTATACTGTATATACACATATATATATATATATATATATATATATATATATATATATATATATATATATATAACATTTTCAAGCCAAGGGCCACTTAAGAACCTTTATATTCATGAGTGAAGAAGACCAGCCAGCAGGTGGAGGAGAGAGGAGGACGTAAGGGCAGAGAGCAGAGCGGAGGAGGCGTGAAGAAGAGTCATTTAGGAGTTGTTAGGCTCCGGCAAGAGCACGAGTAGAACCCCAGCGTGTTCTGCCCTCTGAAAGACTAATAGCCACAGAGCAGTTATGGGGGCAGGAGGCATTAAGTAAATATATGGCCCTCTTTAAACGACGCCCCTGTTGCTAAGGCAACTAGAATGTATGGAACACCGTGTTGAAGAAATGTGGATGGCGGGTAGACATATAGTCGCATATGGCTTTGAAAAATACCCACGAGCCTCCGCCCCTGGAGGTTTAAATTAGAGACACAGACAGAGGAGCTAGCATCCACAGCTATATGATGAATGCTCCTGAAAGTGGGTGATGCAGAGATATTACACACACACACACACACACACACACAGCAGGGAATAAAGCAGAAGGGATGTAAAACAGATTGAATTGGCCTCAATGTATCTATTACTAAAGAATTAGACCACTACTGTAATTCATATATACTCATATTTGCATTTAGGACACCTATTTGACCTATTCATGTTCATAGCTGTGTTCTTTCACAGCAACTGTTGAGACTGGACAAGCACCACAAAACACTGGGGTAATTTCCATTTAAGCTAAAGAGAAAATGTAGTGATCGTTGTATATGATCATTATAGTTTAAAATGCTACAAAAAAACTGGACTAGGTGTTTTTGTTAAACAAAACTAGACAGTACAAATTGTTTTGTCTCACCGAAATTGTGATATATATTATGTTTTTTTTTGTTTTATGTTTTTTATTAAAATTTTTACCTTCAACTTATTTAATTTTTTGCCTATTTATTTTTTACCCATGTGTTTTTTTCTTTGCCTTTTTATTTACTTTTTTCTTGCATTTTGTGTTTGTCCACCATCTATTCCTCTCCCACTTTCCCCCTCACCTTGTCCTAAATGTTACATATCTTAAGAATGTTACATGTAAGTAAGTAAATTATTAATAAAGTCTTATAATATAAATAAAATAGACTGTAAATAACATGCTGATGTTCGCTTAGTTACATGATAGTGGCACTATGGTCTAACAGTGTGTTCAGATCAGGAGGCACTCCTGTGGGAGTGTTTGAGGCTGCTAGTTGCTACTGGGCACTTGTCTTACTTCTGACAAGAAAACGTAAAATAAATAAATAAATTCATTAAAATGATCTATCATATATTAGGGGTCGGACAAATCCAGTCAACCAGTCTACTATACTGCTCAGTAATGACACTAAGTTTTATGCCCACTAGCTGGTGACCAGGTGATCATGAGAATAGCATGGACAACAAGTGGTATCAAGGTTTGTATCTTCAGCTTTCTTAGGGCTAGCAGTGCCAGGGCTTGGTGGAAAGGGGTACATCACACTCTACTGAGCTGTGGACTGTGTACATCAGCAGAGAAATATAAGAACAAAGCCAGTGTTTCAAAGAACAGACACTAAACATGGTAATTTCCCCAAAGACTAATATAAAATCACGTGTGGTTGGACAGGGGCCTAACACCCTACAGTACAGCTACTCTTATTTTTGTCTGGTTACAGCAACTTAAATGTCTCTGGCCCCTGGCATACGTCCAGTGTGCGCCCAACACAGAAAGAAATCTGCCAGATTCTGGGGTCCTTATCTCCTGTTCCCCAAAGGCTAGGTTCCAGGGCTCGTTGGAAATGGTGTGTAATGCTTTACCGGCCTGTGGAGTTTGGCTTTATCATGCCACATGCAACAACTTCAGTCATTTAATTTTCAAAGAAAGAAAGAAAGAAGACAGGCAAAAAGAAGGAGAGTGAGAAAGGAGCATGAGAAAACAGAGAAAAAAAGAGTAAAAGAAAGAAAGAAAGCAAAAATAAATGAAAGAAAGAAGACAGGCAAAAAGAGAGAGTGAGAGCATGAGAAAACAGAGGGAAAAAAAAGGGAAAAGAAAGAAAGAAAGAACGAACAAACGAACAAAAGCAGACAGGCAAAATAAGAGTGAGAGCATGAGAAAAACAGAAAAAAGAAGAAAAGAAAAAGAAAGAAGAAAGGCAAAGAGAGAGAGAGTGAGTGAGAGAGAATAAGAGAGAGAGAAAGAAAGCATGCGAAACCAGAGAAAAATAAGGAAAAGAAAGAAAGAAAGAACGAAAGAAAGAAGACAGGCAAAAAGAGAGAGTGCGAGCATGAGAAAACAGAAAAAAGAGGAAAAGAAAGAAAGAAGACAGGCAAAAAGAGATAGAGAGAAAGAGAGAGAGAGATTAAGAGAGAGGGAGAAAGAAGAGCATGAGAAAACAGAAAAAATAGGAAAAGAAAGAACAAAAGAAAGAGCGAGAGCATGAGAAAACAGAAAAAAGAGGAAAAGAAAGAAAGAAGGAAGACAGGCCAAAAGAGAGAGAAAGAAGAGCATGTGAAAACAGAGAAAAAAGAGGAAAAGAAAGAAAGAAAGAAAGAAGTAAAGAAAGAAAGAAAGAACAAACGAAAAAAAGAAGACAGGCAAAAAAAAGAGAGAGAGAGAGAGCGAGAGAAAAAGAAAGAAAGAAAGAAAGAAAGAAAGAAAGAAAGAAAGAAAGAAAGAAAGAAAGAAAGAAGACCGGCAAAAAGAGAGAGTGAGAGCATGAGAAAACAGAGAGAAAAAAGAGGAAAAGAAAGAAAAAGACAGGGAACGAGAGAGAGAGACAGAGAGAGAGACAGAGAGCGAGAGAGAGAGAGAGAGAAAGAGAGAGAGACAGACAGAGAGACAGAGAGAGAGAGAGAGAAAGAGAGAGAAAGAGACAGAGAGAGAGAGAGAGAAAGAGAAAGAGAGAGAGAGACAGAGAGAGAGAAAGAGAGAGAGAGAGAGACAAAGAGAGCGAGAGAGAGAGAGAGAGAGACAGAGAGAGAAAGAGTGAGAGAGGGACAGAGAGAGAGAGAGAGAGAGAGAGAGAAAGAGAGAGAGAGAGAGAGAAGAAAGAAAGAAAGAAAGAAAGAACATGTATGTGTGTTTTACATGATTACCCGACCCGGCCGGCTCAGCCATCAGTCCAGCTCAAACTCTCTGCTAAACGTTTCTCAGATAGAATTCTAACCTCGTGCACATATTTGTATGCTACGTCTCACTAAAAGGGGAAATTAGAAACTGTAATTTCCACGCTGTTATCTGATGACTCTCGTTTCTGTTTAATTTAGTGAGGAAAGAAGTTCACCGGGACTGTTAAAGGTTTTATCGCAATAATGAAGGCTTTTATGTGAATCGGAAAATGTTAACCAACTCTTTGAACCAAGTCTCAGAGAGAAAGTGTGAAATACAGGCAGAGAAAGCTAACGGGGCTTTAGAGCAGATCGTATCAAATTCCATCTCCTCCTGATTTTATACTCTCTTCTAGGAAACGGCACAAAGATCGGGCTCTAACATGTCACAGTCATTCGGCTCAGGGTTTTCACGCCTCGCGCTACAGTTGGGTGCCGAAGCCTCTCGTTAAAGTTTATGGTGAAGAGAATCATATAGTGTTTCACTCTGTAAAGACCACATTTACCCACATCAGTTCCACAGTAAGGGGGGAGAGAGAGAGAGAGAGAGAGAGAGAGAGAGAGAGAGAGAGAGAGAGAGAGAGAGAGAGAGAGAGAGAGAGAAAAGGGGGAGTGGGGGATAGAAAGAGGAGAAGAGTAAATAACAGATAAGAGAGGGAGATCAAGAGACAAGAAGCTAGAATACAAGGGAGAGACAGCAAGAGGAGCATGAGAAAACAAAGAGAAAAAAGAGGAAAAGAAAGAAAGAAAGAAAGAAAGAAAGAAAGACAGAAGTCTGGCAAAGAGAAAAAGAGAGAGAACGAGGAGCATGAGAACAAAGAAAAAGGAAAAGAAAGAAAGCAAAAAGAAAGAAAGACAGAAGTCAGGCAAAGAGAGAGAGAAAGAGAGAAAGAAAGAGGAACATGAGAAAACAGAGAGAAAGAGGAAAAGAAAGAAAACAAAAAGAAAGACAGACAGAAGTCAGGTAAAGAGAGAGAGAGAGAGAGAGAGAGAGAAAGAGGAGCCTGAGAAAACAGAGAGAAAAGAGAGGAAAAGAAAGAAAGGAAGAAAGAGAAACAGGCAAAAAGAGAGAAAGCGGAGCATAAGAGGAAAGGAAAAGAACGTAGGAAAGAAAGAAAGAAAAAAAAGAAAAAAGACAGGTCAGGCAAAGAGAGAGAAAAAGAGGAGCATGAGAACAAAGAAAAAGAGGAAAGGAAAGAAAAAGAGAAAAGGAAAGTAAGAAAGAAAGAATAAAGACAGGCAAAAAGAGAAAGAGGAGCATGAGAAAACAAAGAAAATAGGAAAAGAAAGGAAGGAAGAAAGAAAGACAAGACAGGCAAAAAAACAGAGAGAGAAAGAGAAGCATGAGAAAAGAGAGAGAAAAAAAGAAAGAAGGAAAGATAGATGGAGAGAAAGAGGAGTATCATAAGAAAACAGAAAAAGAGGATAAGAAAAAAGAGAGGGAGAGAGAAAGAGCAAAAGATGAAAAAGGAAAGAGGGAATAAGTGTATATATATATATATATATATATATATATATATATATTCTACAAGTTCTACATGTGAAAGCCAGACACTATCCCTCCATCATCACTCCGCTTCATCTCAAACCCAGAAACACTGAGAGCTCAGGTAGATCACAAATCCCACCCTGATGTGTGAATTCACCAACGCCTGTAATAGTTTTATAACAGTGTCCATCAGATACCAGATACCACTTCCAGACCTCTCATTTCACTGTTCTAATAAAAATTACCCTAATACATTCAGAGCTCTGAGCCTGTGTGTATTACACTCCAGAATAAACAGAGTGTGAGTAAACAAAACCCCCAACCCTCCGAGAGCTCGACCCAGGAGTTCAACACAGGAAACCAGCCGGGAGAACACATGAAGAACTGTATCAGAAGACGCAGCACAGTAAAACACCAGAGTTACAAAATCTGACACTAAGGCATTACTGGACATTACACAGTATATGGATCCTACATCGGAGGTCCCCAGAGCACTTAAGCGGAGGTCTCTTGTATAGGAGGCCGTAGGTCCTCAGGGACAGAGAGACAGACTCTCTATTTAGGGGGAAACGAAAGAGAGAGAGAAAGATAGAGAGAGAGAGCAAGAAAATAGAGAAACAGGAGGAAAAGACTCCAGAAGAAGGCACCAGAAGATGATACTGCAGGTTGTGTTCTGTTTAAGTCAGAGTGGCAGTCTTGCTGTGACAGTGTTAGAGAAAGGGAGCCCTCCCCAGTAGAACTGCTCCCTCTACTGGTGACTCTCTCACACTGCTTTCACTGCTGAAGGAAGGGCTTTCATTAGTGACCAAACCAGAACACATCAGTTTGATCAAATAAGCCTAGTTTTAAATAAATGTACCTTGTATATATATATTATATTCAGTTTTAATGGAGGTACATATTTTGCATTCAGGGGTATATTAGGAATGACAAGCACAAGCACAAATCCTTTTCCCCTGTAATGCAAACAACAGATGCATATTTGGTAACATATAAGCTCATAAAATGTGTGTAGGTAGGCATTCTGTTTATATAATGAAGAAACAAGATGGTACAGAAGTAATAAAGGGCCAGTTCTATTGTCACAGTCATCATGACACTGTAAACAGCAGCTGGTGTTTCTGCGACAGTGTAATAAATATAACCCCAACTCAGGCATCTATTCTGTCTCTTGTTCTTTAGCAGTTTGTCTCTGATCAGCAGATTCACTGCCTTTATTAGTGGAGAAGAATCAAGAGTCTGGTCCAGACAGAACCCAGTACAGCAGCAGTGAATCAAACAACAGTTGAATCTTCAGGCTCTGTTGATTCTAAGGTGTCACTTCTAGATAGTCTCGCTCTGATAGCTGTGGTGTAATCTAGCATGGGTCAGCGAGGTTAACAGCACGTCACAGGCCATGTCTACTTACAGCAGGGTTAACGCTCTGCTCTTTGTACTGCTATGAGCTTTCCATTAGTATCTGCATGCTGCACACGATTCCAATCAGTCTGCAGAAGTGGATCAGCATCCTTAATTAGAGCGGCAAATTAAAGGCTGACTAACACACACACACACACACACACACACACACACACACACAAAAACATGCAGTAAATAGATCATCACGACATGGCAGCATTCACATCCGTCTGACCTCCCACATCAGTCCCCCTGCCTCTCTCCCATGTGTGTGATTCATCTGATGTCAGAAGGCCGGCGGGCCACACACCCTCATTCCCCCAACGCTAATTATTTTTGTAATGCACATTTTGTCACTTCAGAAATGTGGGCTTCACCACACAGAAGAAGTCACAGAGTATGTGAAGTGAGGCCTGATGAAGTAATGCTACCTGTGTGTGGTTCAGTCTTTTGCTTCACTCAAACACTAGTTGATTGGTTTTGTTGCTCACTTGCAAAGTTGTGATCACAAAGGCTTCATGGTCAAATGCTTTGTGGTTAGACTAATTTGGTATTTTCATAAAACTAAGCCACACAGACCTCTGAAGCTGGGCCATCATTCTGTAGTCTGCGTTGTAGAAATTGCAAGACTGAGCTAGATTTCTCTACAGAAAAAAAACCTGTGGTTCACGAAACACTTTCAAGCTCAATACATGTTTCCCTATACACAGTTCTCCTGGGAATGTTACAGGATCCTCTGTATTACAAGCATGTAGGGCTGGGCGATAAAACGATAACGATAATTATCGCAAAATAACATTTCCTTGATAGAACTATAAGACATAGTCGATAGAAAGTTGATAGAATTAAGTTCCGTCCATATTTTGAGAGACAACACGAATAGCCAATGGTAATGAGAATAGCGCCACCCCAAACCAATCAGGTGGCTCGTAGACGTAGGTAGACGTAGCGGCTTAACCCAAGAGCTAGTAATAAGTTACTACAGGCATCACAGTCGAGCAGAGAGAATAAAATAAAATAAAACAAATGACAGAAAACGTTAACTACTACTGAAAGAAACATGTTACACGCGTTAATAATCTTAAAATAATCAGCCAAAATTACAAAAAAATTTTTGCTGCTGTGTTGACAAAGCACTACGGGATGTTTGTGCTTTAAGTGCTCGGGTATAGCAGTTGTACTGTTTGTTGTGATCGTCTCCACTGTGCAGAGCTGACAGAGCGTTTCTGTGTGAAACACTCCCACAACTTCAAATACACGCGAGTGATTGTTTGTAACTGCAGCCTGTGCTCCAGATAAATACTGTTCATACTAATACTGCCCCATATATATATATATATATATGTGTGTGTGTGTGTGTTTAATTTATTTGAAATACCGTTGTGTAATGTTCTATAGTACATTTGTCTATCTTCTGATAGAGGATAAAAACAATTTAACAAAATTTTTACATTTTGATATCTTCACTTCTCACTTTAAGTAAAAAGGAAATAGTGATTTGATTTATATCATGATATATATTGATATCGACTGATATGAAAAAAAATATCGTGGTATTTTTTCCCATATCGCCCAGCCCTACGAGCATGAATAATTATTATGGTTATTAAGGAACCGAAATAGTATATTTGTGCACAGGCTGAAATAGGAAATGTGAGCATGCCCTGAAATGATAAGACAGGCACATACACAAAACACCACACCACAAACAAACAAACCAACATTGTCCAGTACGGTAGTAAAGGTGACCAGACGTCTGAAATGAAAACTGGGCACATTGTGAGAAACGAAGTCACTAAGCCTAGCGCTTTGAGAGGGATCAGGCATTTGTTTACCACAACAGTGGTTGTATAAGCCCGCAACTCATATTCATATAAATATTTCAGCAGTGGAAGACGCACATGGCTACAAAAATAAATAAATAAATAAATAAATAAATGAAAAACATGGCTGCAGCTCAAAAGTCTGACCCTAAACACAACCTGGGGCTAGGTCCAGTCCAGGATAGACAGACACGGCTGGTAATAATCCCACCCCTGCTTTTAACCCCCACCCGAGATACCTTGTGCATTGAAAAGATGTTTGAAGAGACGTATCTTGTCAGTTGCTTCTGGTGGAGTTTAACACAGCAGTATATTCGTAGTCTCTAAAACTGGGCCAGCGAGTAGTGGAAGTGGTTAGTAGATGGCAGCAGCTTCCTTTGTTGCCAAAACAAGCACAAGGCAAGACGTCTGCCCGTCTGCTCTGCTGAAGAAGCTTTCTTTGGACTTTCCGGTGTGTTTTTTTTTAAAATCACAGTAAAAAAGCGAGGACCGTGTCTGGACATGTTAAGTTTCCAGCGACATTCAGGGGAAAAATGTATGTAGGACATAATTGATCCAGTTTGTAACATTTTTGTTCACCATAGTATGCGAGAGATGGCCATTTAAGAAAATTCCAGCAATTTCAGTCATTTTCAAGGGGTCTATTGTAAAAATGTACATAATATAAACAGTAATTTCAAGAACAAGTACCTTCAATAAGTGGAGAGCCTGGTAAACTTCAACACTCAACAAGATATAATTAGTTCAGACTGGAAGCAACGTAGGCACAGTTATTTGGAGTGCTGCGAGTGATCTGATATTGGGTTCTTTAGCTGAGTTGACATCGATATGCCTTATACTGCATCTAGAGCAAAGCTACCCACACGATGAATTTAAAATACACAGCCAAAGTTCGTCCACAAATTTTACAGCGCTGAGGAAGCAAAAGACCTGTCTACAGGAAGAGCCGACAGGAGGAGACTGTTTGACAGACATGCAAAACAATCAACCATGCACCACAGTATTAACACGATGGGGGGTAGACAATTGCCAAAACTGGTGCTACCACAAAGCAGACCTAAAGGAAACAACTAGCTGGGAAAGGTTTCCAGTAACTAGATTTGGGTGGAGGCAACTTAATGCAAATGACAAGTGGGTGAGGATGAGAAGAGGCCGGCATCTGATCAGGACATTGGTTTAGGTGGAACGAATTAAGAAACAAACATTCCAAACATTTCAGTCAGAGATAACAAAGGGTAACAAAGACCTATGTGCACACTATGTGGGTGGGGCATCAGGAAAGACTTGTTGGTATGGGAACAGAAAAGGTCTTGCACTGGTGGTACTGGCACATTAGCAACCACTGCTCCAACACTCGCCAACCAGGACGAGGTTCTTTCAGTCCATAGTTTACAAAACTGTTGTTTAACATGGACGTGATTCTGGGTGAGCTTGTGACTGGGAATGATTTCTGAGCTAGACCAATTACTTTTGTATTATGAAAATTATGCTTATAATAAACCAGCATAGGTATTCCAATTAGGGGTATGAAGAGACTTGTGACACAGGATCTCGCGAAATTAATACGTGACAATTAGGGTGTGTTTAAAAAATACATTTTTTGATTCAAATCGATCTTCAATAATCCAATATCGATTTGTATAAACCAAAGATCGACCTTTAAAATTAGCATTCCAGCACTGGGACCTTGTGAATCCAGATCGAATCGATACGGGAAATCAGTGGCGATACCCAGCCCTGGTGACAATATTTCTCGTTAAGCTTGAACCTGTCTCGCGGAAAAAAAAATTCATTTGAGTAGTATAAACTTTTTTTGTAGGAGGGATCTAGTCACACAGCAGTAATGGTGGCAAGTGCGACAGCTTAGTAGTCAGAGCAGCTCTCAGCAGAGGAGGTATAGCTTGTAATACATTATCTTGTCAGTTACAGAGCATGTTTGCTAGTAGCAGTCAGTGTAATGTGGTTGGAGTTGGAGGAAATAAACGGAGAAGATGCTCCTTAAGTTGAATGTCTGGCTGCATTTTGAGGAAACAATAAACGCTATTAGAGCGACAGACCAGACATGAACCACTTGTAAGCACTGTAAGAAAAGCATGCCGTACACCACGTCTAATACAAGCACTATGCAAAAACACTTACAGTGCCACCTCGGCTCTCTACTGAAGCCCGTCGTGCCTGTAAAGAAAATGATGAAAGGACAGACAACACTTACAAACGCCTTTAGACCTCAACTTCCACACTCAAGTGTTAGAGCCACCACAGTAATGAGAGACACAGGCGTTTCTATTGCAGCTGATTTGAGACCGTTTCCTGTAGTGGAGAATACAGGGTTTAGGCGACCCCTCCACACTTCAGAACCAAAACACACCATCACGCTCGCATTTAGCTTGCACGGTGGTCCCAAATCTTTACAAAGAGACCAAGGCTTTGATTAAACAGAAAGCATCGCCATAACAACCGATGTTTGGAGGTCTAGAGGTACGCTGCGATATATCACAATTACGAAACAAATTAGTAAAGGAGAGTAAAGGAGAGAAACCATTCTGTTGAGTTTACATTTTTGAGTTCAAAAATGTCAAATAGACATATTTTTAATCTTTGAAGTTTTCTTAAAAATATTTTTAAATCTCGTCTTGTTCTCGTGAACCCAATATTGTGTCTCGTCTCGTGAGATTGGTGTCTCGTCACACCCCTAATTCCAATTGTTATCATCATCTCAGTGTACCATACATGAGATGGTGTGTAACTCTGTGGACAGACCATCAAGGCAGGATTTACATGATAAAACAGTCATAAAACTGAATTCCTTTTGAGTTGCAGATTGTAAGGAATTCTGCAAACCTGCCTATACTCTAAACTCTGCCTCTACAGTTGAACATCTCAACTTTGTGAAATGTTTCATGAAACAAACAGTTAAAACAATGCTAATGCATCATGTGATCATATCAAATGACGTATAAAACGAGCAGAAGACGATTTATTGGAAGGTTGAAAAGGACTCAAATGACTGTCTGACTCAAGGCTGGTAGTTTTGACCCAACACTGCAAACGCAAGTTTCTCAAAGCCAATAACATTTCTGTAACCAGCTGCGTAAACTAACCAGCTAACACTACCAGTTGTGTAAATAGCTGCTTGTTCTACCTGTTTATTCTTTGATACCCTGCTCTTATTGGGACGTACATAGTTAGATTCTTTTCAGACTCATCAGACTCATTTGGAATCTAAATAAGATGAACAACATCAGCTGTAAAAACAAATGTAATAATAATAAATAACAATGCAAATCAAAACATGCGATCGGTGATCGGGCGATCCCGAGAGCCGATCGATGGCGTTAAACAAATGAGTCTACTTTCTGTATTTCCAGCTAGTGTTTCATCCAGGAGGAGGAGCCCTCAGGCCAGCTCCCTGCAATTCTTATCTGAACCGCTAGGTGGAAATACATACCCTTTCAATTTCCACAGACTGACTAAAGCAGCGAGAAAAGCGCGTGCTTGTAGAAATCATGTACGTCTGGTTGTATTTACCGTATGTACAGATTCCTCCAGGACGTTTTTAAAATGTGTAAAATCAGCGTGTCTCATTGAGAAACCAAGACAAAGACATTTAACACACTAATCTGATACAGCACTGCACACAGCTGAATACAGTGAGTATCAGCAAACAGCACAGCTAGCACACACAGTTAGCACAAAACAAACAACCCAGAACACCATACAGACCAGATCTGACCGGTACGAACAGAACAGCAGCAACAATTCAAGATCTACATTTAATGATTACAGATTGTTGTTTAAAATAACAGTCTGTGTTTAATGACTGCAGTTTTTACTGCATTTATTTAATTTGCTTTTTTAGTTTTAATTTAAGGGTCTAAATTGAATCACTGCAGTATTGGGGATATCTGTTTGATTTACTTTGTTTATTTGCTGCTAATTTTGTTAACAATATTATGCTGTTTCACATGAGCTCATTAAAAATGGCAAAAAATCAGTTTAGACCATGTTTCATGACTTGCTTGCGCTAATAACCACATGTACTCTGCCGTGGCGTATACCCCGCCCTCTATCGGTATCGGCCGATCGTGCTAAAAGGTAAACGGTGATCGGAATCGGCCTCAAAAACGCTGACGCGGTCTATCTCTATTTGTAACCATCAAGGAAATTATGCTGCAGAAAAGTCAAAACATGCAACTAAACGCATACAAGTTTCACCGTGCAAAGTCTGCCTGAGGTAGAATACTAAAAATGTGTCTGCTTTTCTGCTAAAAAGAGTAAGAATCAATAACAGATCAGAAACTGGGGTTCCTAAGTTGTTTGCAAAGTACTTGTGATTATGACTTAAGGCTAGTTTATGTGTAATTTATAGGACAGGAATGTATTTAGGCAGCAAAACACAGCATCCATCACTGGGTCGTATATGTACCAGACTAACATGAAGAAGAAGAGCGACCAGGCTTTACACTATGAGTAGTGCTACACAGTGGCACCCAAGATTGAAAAAATGAGGGAATTAAAGCCATTATGGAGCAATCTGGCCTATGAAAAGAGCCCACTGAGGGAGACCACTGAAGTGCATTTCCACACCCGGGCTTTAATAAGAGAATTTTAAAGTGGCGTTAAAGAGAAAATGAAATGAGTGTCTCGGGCCCGTCCCTCCGAGGGCACCACATCTCTCTTCCTCCCGTCTCTGAGGATGGATCGTGGTTACACTTGACACTTCATACTTCACCGCCACCACTACCCCTATTCCATCGCTCAGACTCCATCCTTCGCCAGGGGACCCCTGCGTGACAAACCAGATTTCTCAATCCATAATCCACAATTCTCAGGACCAATTAGAGGGGTTAATTAGCTGGGCCAGTGCCAAGTGGTGCCAAAGACTGCAAGCGCAAACTTCAGCATGGCTTCAGCCCGAGGAAGCTTTTGTTTCGCTGCACTGGGAGAGCAAATGTCAGTCCCTCTGTGCCGGCACAGAAAGTAGCCATTTAGTGGATGTTTAGCAGGGATTTCTCTTCACTCGTACAGGCCTGATTAAAGCTCTACCCAGCCTCGTTCTGAACACGCTGTGTTTGTGTGTGAGCGCACAGTACACGGGGAGAAGTTCTTTGTTTGACTTTGTCTGTCTCCGACTGGTGAACATCAAAGATCTCATAATTACAGAGCAGTGAGAGTGTGTGTGTGTGTGTGTGTGTGGGAGCTTTAACAGACAGCTATGACCCCGCAGTGCACTGAACTGTGACTGGTGTCCAGCCTGCCCAACCCTGCAGCTCTCACAGGTTAAGCGACACCCGTAAACTCCACCACTTACAGCCTTCAAAACAATGACAAACCACCAGCCACTGGCTAAACTCTCTCTGCAAAGAGCTGCTTCTGACAGGCAGACCAATGAACACAGAGAGACGGAGACAGAGAGGGAGGCCTAGAACGAGAAAGACAGAAGGAACTAGTATAGAGAGAGAGTGAGAGAGGAATAAAACTATTATTTACTTCGTTATTCGTGAACTCACTATTATTCTTCTTGCAATATTATCACTATAAAAATAAAGCCAATTGAGTCTGAGAGACAGAGAGAGAGAGAGAGAGCGTGAGGTTAAGTTTTTTTTCAGCAGTTATGGCCCCTTGCTAAAGGTTTCCTCCCCTCCTTCGCAGAGGTATTACATTTCAGCTCATCTAATCTGTGAGGTGCACAATAAAATCGGCAGGCAGATAGGGTCTACACCCCCCACCGGCCCTATTCACGCTCAGGCCTTATCTGGAGGGAAACACATTTCAGCAGTGCTTCGGCAGAGCGGCCCTGCTGACGCTGGATTTCTCCCAGCTTTAGACCAGCTTACACCTGCCTGCACCTCCGAACTTCGGGGCCCGACCACAGCAACCAGCCACACACACACACACACACACACACACGGAGAGAAAGAGTATTTACCCAAGCCCGTGTCAGGAGTTATTAAACTTTAATCCGGCTAAGAAGAGCATATTCTTGCAATGAATTATAGATGACACAGGTTACAGTTCCCCATATGACCCTGGCCTCCCCCCAAAACACCCAACGCGGCAGGTTTTTAATAAACTGTATTATCGTCCTCCGGCCCAGCCACCGCCACAGCCACAGCCACAGCTGGCCAAGATGGAATTTCAAATAACAGAGAAAAGAATTTAGGCCTCTGAGATGGGGAGAGACAGAGAGTAATCCTAATGTGAATTATTTCTGTGTTAGATAGGACCAGCTAGTTTGTCTGTGTGAGTGTTCTCTGTGTGTTTCAGTGTTCATTGTGACAGCATATATACTCAGCGGCTCAGTTTCATGTAGTATATTTATTTGATTTTCCAGATAAAACAGCCCATTTTTGAGAGGCCAGAAGTTGTGTACCATTTTCAGCTTGTTGCCTGGATCTCGAGAACATCTCAGAATCACTTCACAAGGCTTTAGTTTCAAAGGGTACATCTTATGGAAACAAAAATTACTTGTACTTTCAAATAAAAGACTGTGATGTACAACAAATACATGGGCAACGTATAACCTGTACCTTTCCTCCCTATTCTATATGGAAAGTAAGCTGAACTGTTCTGAATTCCTTTTAGCACTCATGTCACAACCATGAACATGTAAGTCACGGTAGACTGTCACAAGTGAATAAGATTCATTCCTGTTGAAGTAATAGGAAGTGTCATTACTAGAAGAACAGTTACTGACGGCCACAGGCCTATATTGTGTTCTTGTGGAAACCCAAGACAAATCCAGAGTCTGCAGAGTTCTCCATATTGGCTGTCCATTAGACTACATATCGCCACTGTCCATAGAAAAACAAGAATCTCTAAAATGTATTCAATCAATTTGAGCATTTCCATTGGTCCTTATGAAAATTTCGAAAATGGCAGCTGCTGCATTTTAATGATGTAACAAAATGGAGATACATGTTTTTCTTTGGACACTAGGAGCACATGATCAAAACAAACACCACGCGGACTTGACAGCACAAATATTTATTTGGCACTACTGTCCTTACTAACTACTAGAGACGGACCGATCAGTGTTTTCAGTCTGACAAAAACAAAAGGGTATGTGTTTCCACCTAGAGGTTCAGATAGGAATTGCAGGGAGCTGGTCGGAGGGGGTTTCACGCAGGGCTCCTCTTCCTGGATGAAACACACTCGAGATCGGCCGATCGCTGATCACATATTTTGATGAAAAATTGTCCGATACCGATACATGGCTGATCAATCCTTCCATCTATTTTAACTACTATCCTTACTAACTTACTAACTTGAACAAGCAAACGGTTTTAAGCTGAGTGTGCTGAATCAGAACATACAAATTGGATAACTGATAAATGGTCAGGTGGCACAGTGGTGTAGTGGTTAGACTGTTGAGTTGCAGCAAGACCATTTGGGTTGGAGTCCTGTTCTCGCAGTGCTTGAGTGGGTTTCCTCCGGGTACTCTAGTTTCCTCCCACAGTCCAAACACATGCATGTTAGGTTGATTAGTCACTCTAAATGGCCCGTAGGTGTGAGTGAGTGTGAGCATGGGTATGTGTTGGCCTGGCCATGGTGAACCCAGCCTTTGTCCAGTGACGCTGGGATTGGCTGCAGACCCACTGTGACCCCGACTAACGCGACAAAGTAGAAGATAATGGATGGAAATGGTCATATGAAAACAACTTTAGGCTGTTACTAATAAAGGAGGGTCTTCTTGCGCAGCGTGTTGCTGATTCAGTGTTAGACACAGTTATTGTTAACCTTAAACATTCGTAACTTCTCCAATACGACTGGCCAGGTATACTAACAAAACATTTAAAATAAATAATTTTTTAAAAAACGAAATAAATAAATGTAAAAAATATATAATAGTAATAATAATAGCTAACAAAGTTCATATACGCTGACTTTACTCTGGTGGATTGTGAAATATAGACTTAAACATAGCATTTTTTTTACCAAACTGTCCTACGGTGCATGCATGTTTGCTTTATTGATAACTGTCCATAGACTCATTTAATGTAGCATATCAATGATTTACTATAGTGTGAGCATATAAATAACTGCCTTTGTCCATACACAGTATATTCAGTGTGAGTCACTAAAGAACAAGATTTGTACAATTGCACAGTGTGCCAAACGTGAGCTCCTTGGATGCACTAGCCTTGGATGTGAATCCTGCTGTCACTGGACTACAGAGACTGTTGCTGAAAGACAGACGAGGGGAAGGGATAAAAAATATATATATATATATTGTGGCATCCTTCTACTGGGTCTTTTGGCCGTGAACATACAAGAGACATGGCTGTGCAGTGTGCCGATGCATGGAGCACCACGAGAGTGCCGGACTCATTAGTACACATGTTTTTGTGTGATGTTGAGCTCATTACCATCAGAAAGTTGTCGTCTGGTTAAAAGGTAACCTGCCTGCTCATCAGCCAGCACTGAACGGGGTTTTTGCCACTGCTGTCACATTGAAAGGCTAAGCAGCAGCTAAAATGAAAATGTCAAACACATAATATAGTGGAACTTGAGTTCTAACTTGTGATTATTAATAACCAGAAAACGTTTTATTTTTTTATTATTATTTTTTTAAAAGAAATTCAAGAAATACGACTTAACAGCCTGTTTAGCCCCGTCTGCTGTTCAGAAACTGCTGGTGTGATGTAGATAGTGGACAAAAAGACCCCAAAAGACCCCAAAATATCCAGAAACTGAACAAAATTTGTCAACTTTAAATGAGCACATTGGAAAGGACCGTCCTCTCACTCCATTATCTGTAGTGATCATTTCATGCCTAAAGATTATCACAACTATGGGACGTAGGCTTACATGACGACTGGATCTCAAGACTGGCGCTTTTCCAACAATATGGAAAACCAGCGATAGGTGTTCAAGAGCCAAAATTAGCTTCTCTTGCTAAGTTCAGTGGCTCAAGTTATACTAAGCTTACGTAGTTAGCTTAACATAGTCTTAACGTAGTTGTTAATTACGAAGATTTATAGTGTTGTATGAGTGGAAGTGGAAGACTTTGATCATATTTTACAACAATAACTGTACCTCTATATGTGAGTTTAGCTGGTTGGCAGGCTGTTGTCATGAGTAATGTTGGTTATTTTGCCAAACACTGTTTACACTCAGGATGAGCTGCTTTTGTGTGTATGGTTTGATTAAAAGTCTCAGGATGGTCTATTTCGCTTCATTAGCTCTTTCAAATTCAGAAATATCATTGGAATCTGAAGAAGCAGCACTGGAAAATTCTCAGCCCCAGTCAGTCATAATGCTGTTATGCTGCGCTGCTGTTCAATGTTGCCCACCAGTGACGTCATACGGTAGCTTTGAGAATTTCCCTAGCGAGCTCGGGTTTTTCTGTCAATTTAATTAAAATCCTCTATTTTAAAGCAAAGTAACAGTGAATTTCATTTTAAGTCATGTTTATGTGTTTTCAGTATCTAAAACAATGTGAAATCACCTGGGGTGTCAATAACTGGTGCTTAGGCTTTAAAAAAACAAACACTTAAGCTTCCAGCTTAGTCTTCTTCACCAACGATTTAGCAGGATACATATCTAGCTTCATTATATAGAAGCACTTTTTGTTGTGGTACAAAACCCTTTTTTTCTAACTAATATAACAAAGCTGACTAATGTACGTTGAACAATTGAACATAAGATACAGTGCACTCATTTACACTAACAACTGTTCTAATTAGGCTGCTCAGAATAGTGTTATAATCAAATACAAAACAAGCTTTTGTTTGGACTGAAGCTTTTCTTTTGGACAGTAGAGGAAATATAGAATTTAAGAAAAATGCAAAAAATAGCCTAAAACCCACCATTTGGAATACTGACCTTGCCTTCACTCTTTTTCAGCTTTTTACCCTCTATTGCATGACCACTCCACCAAACTGGGATGGTGAAGTCTGATATGGCGGCTTTATCTCCTCAGGCTACTTGTCACACAGCATCGTTAAGCAGTATTTTGGAAGAGAATACTGTCTGTTCAACAGTGCATGTAGCACACAAACTGTCTGGTCTTTAAAATGTAAAAGCAATGCCAGGAGCCCATTGTATTCACGTTCTGAATGAACGCCACAATGCTGCTGATTCCTTCCACGTTTGAATAGTCAATATGAAAAGGTTGAAAATGTCAGGTCGGAAAGTGCAAGGACAAGTGAATGAATGTGCTCTACATAAGGAAGGCAACCGTTAACAGAGCAAAACATTACCAGAGCAGCATTTTCCATATAACAAGTGGTGCAGAACAAAGATAGCTGAGTGCAGGCAGTGTGTAGCCATGCTCGTGCACTTGGCTGAAACTCTGCTGTTTCTAATCTCTTAGCCAGTGAAGCCAGCCTGCCACCAGGCCTGCCTTGGCAGCCTTTATCAATGCTGCCTCAGTAGCCATATAAGTGTTTAACTGACCCTTCTCCATCTGTCCTGAATGCAGCTACCGTGCCAAACACGGCCCTCCAGCCAGCTGAGACCCGCAGGGCAGCGGCAGCGTGCTTTGTTTGTCTTCCCCAACAGACAACAAATATTTGTTGTTCTAAATGATAGCAAAAACAGTAGCACAGCAGCCAACTGAAGCCAAACCTTTCATACTGCAGGTTCATATTTTATAGGGATAATGGTCCTCTGTAGTTACAGCCTAGCTCACAAAATGCATTTCCCCCCCTTCGGTTGCCTGTGGAAGCCTAGATACACGATGAAACACACTCACTGTCATATGGAAACATCTGTTTGCCTTTTGTTTTGTTTGTAAAAAGATACTTTGGGCTCAATGTACTTCAGTGATAAACAAATTCACAGCCAGGTAGTAGCTAAAATTACTTTGGCTTAATCAAGACAGCCATCATGTTTGAACGAAAGGGCTAGAGTCAGTGATAGGAAAGGAACATAATCACATCAGTGAGCAAGTAATATCACTAATGTCAACATTTAAAGCTGGCAAATCATACGGATCCACACAAGCAGCATTTAGCACCCACAGCCACACAGTTATTTGCACACTGGCTAATCCACCCAACATTACTAAAATGCAGCAACGCCACTTTAGTTATTAGTAATAGAAACTCTCTATCTATCTCTGCCATTCATATTAATTGCACACTGTGTTGTACACTAACTTATAAGAGTAGACAAGTGCAGCACGAAGAGTTTAGCCCAATTCCTTTTTATTGGTGTTTCTACCTGAAAAATAATTATTATTTTCCATTGCGTCCCTACTGTCAAGAAAATGGTCATTCATGGGGACAGAAAATGAAGGTCTAAATCATCTGATGATTGCATTTAAAACATTAAAAAATAATAACCATTCATTTTTATGGTTACGTTAGGTAGTTAGGTACTGGCAGCACTGGGTGACGACATCTGAGGAACAGACTTTGTAGATCTTCTTCAGAAAACATTTACAAAAAAGACTGTATTTCCAACTTTTACTTCAAGTTAATCAACACAGAATCGGCTATAATTGTGTACGGGGTGACAGAAGAAGTTGTACAACACCTCATGTGCAATCACTTCCAATTTAATGTTAACGTAGGTCTTGAATTCAAACAGCAGGGGGCAATCTGACGACTTTCTATGTCTAAAAGCTGCTGCAAGAAAGAGATAATGTGACTGAGACAGACGAATATGAAATATGCCATATGAAACATTATTTTTTTGTTACGACAACAACTCTTCCTGCTCTCCTTAATAACTTCAGTCAAATCTCTGTACGCTTCGCAGGCAGACACACGGTCTAATCTGTACAAGGACAAGGATACACGAGTCATTAAGAGAGCTACAGAGCGCAGCGATGGAGTCAAATCTGTTCTCAACTCATTTTCATATTTTAGCTAATAATGACATTCTGTTCTCCGCAAAGTCAGCCCGGAGTGGGAGCGCGTTTCATTGTAAGTAAGCTCCATGACGAATGATCATCATGCCCTCTAAAACGCAATTCACTGTGAATGCTATTGCCCGCAGGTCTGAAGGAACAGACTTTCTGAAAATCTACTGCTGATTGCCCTTTGATGAGAATGTCACTCGGGTTGAGCTACGGTCTATCACTCTAACCCCAGAGAGAGCGAGAGCAAGTGCGACAGAAGGAGAAAGAGAAAGAGAGAGAGAGCTGAGAGGACAGCCGTAAGTCTTAAGTGGCGTCGGCTCAGAACAGGTCACTTCACTGCCCCAAAACTCCATTCCACATCCTGCTGATGAAGCAGGACGGTGGCCGGAGGATGGATTTGCTGTCATGTTCAGAACCCTGAGTGTACCATGCAGATTTAAGTACAAACCAACGGCATAATTCACTGAACTAAGTCTTCACTGTGTTATCTCCATCAATGTCTGTACATAACAGGCCTTAAGACCACCACACACAATGGACAGTTTACTACTGCTTCACAACCTCTTTATTTTCAAGCTGAAAGATATGAGGTGTAACAAAAAGACCAGGCGAATACCAATGGGCTAGTAACTTTAGCTGAATCCCAAAAAGAAACTAAAAGAAAACACAAAAAAAAACCCAACACATTAGTATTTGACTATTTCTCCTGTGTTAAGGCTGTGTATTGGCTAGAATGTGGTGATACAATATGTGCCATGATACAGCGGTCACAACTCAATATATCACGATCTATATATTGCGATACTGCAGGCAAAGTGATATATTGAGATTTTTTATGTATTAAGAATCCTACTATTAAAACAAACCACTATATAAACGGGTTTGCCAATGTTTACGACAGCACTGCGCCCTTGTGCTGTTTGTTAATGTTGGAGTGGAGCTGAAAATGGATTACAACACTGAAATCTAGTGGTCAGAGGTTTAAACACAACACGCAATGAGTTACTGTCTGCCGGGAATCTGCGTATCAATACTGTGTTCAATCCGGATTCACAAGGTCCCAATTCAATTCGATTTCCGATTCAATTCGATTCAATTCAATATCGATTCATTTAGAGATATTATAGTTACAATAATATGTTTTGTTTGAATATGAAAAGATATTTTCAGAGAACTAATGTGGTAAATGTACAAGAAACACTCAACCTACCATTAATAAAAACATTAGTGTTTTATATGTTTATATACCGTCATGGTTACTGAATCCAAAATGTAGCCAGACATCTGCTTTCAAGTTCTGGGGCGCCTTCACTTGTGCTCCAGCCATGCTTAACTGATGTGCGGCCCCAGCCAGATCTGGAATGCTAATTTTAAAGGTCCATCTCGGGTTTATACGAATCGATATCGGATTATTCAAATGAAGATCGATTTAATCGAAAAATCGTTTTTTTTAAACACACCCCTATCGATACAGTATCACAAAACATCATATCCCGATAGCCGATATTTCAATATTTAGTAATGACAAAATGAGGAACTGAACAATGGCCAGTATGTTGGACTCATGTCTGTAAGTATTAAGTACTAAGTATCAATTCATGTTAAATTAGTCTGTGCCAAATGTTAGTACAAGCCCAACACACAGTCAGGGCAATGGTTACAACTCTCTCAGCAATACTTATAATGTGAAATACAGATCTGGCCATGGCAACACATTTAACCTGAGGAAACACTAGGTCAGGCACAAAATACAGCTAAAAGCAGCCACCTCTTTAGATAAACCCTCCACAGACCAAGAAATCTCAAGTGAAGCAACTTCAACATCTTCAGGTAATTAATTACTTTAATAGGTTGTGGTTGTAGAACTGGGACTGGGGACTTTTTCACTCTGCTGGCTGATGTTGACTTAGCATCTCTACATAGAGCTACTGGCTGAACCTAAATTTGTTATCAGCATACTGTGTATGGTAAACAAACAGTAATGCTGTGTGAGATTCTTTAAGTCTGTCAGATTCTGTTTTTCTCCCAATCTGACTAAACTGTCCTCAGTGGTACGACTCCTAGATTTTTGGGTGGAATATCAATGTGCCTTCTCCGAGACACACATGAAAGCGCGCTCATGCTCTGCCCTGGTTACAGACTGTGACAGGCTGGAGGCTGTGCGGACAGTTTTGGGAGAGGAGAAGGAGGTAGAGAGGGGATTGTTATTACAGAGAGAGTAAAATACAGTGAAAAGTACAGTTGGATGCCAGTGCCGAAGGTACAGGTTCAAATATGAACGGTATCCAACCTTAGAGTCCGGAGTAGAAACGTGTCAGTGCTGTTGATGATAACTGTTGGCACCGGTGTGCGTACATTCATTAAAACAATTCTCATATTAGTCTCAGATTAGGAGTGCTGATCTAGGATCTGCTTCAGTTAGTAAAGTCAAAGTGAAAACAAACAATCTGATCCTAAAAAAAAAAAGAGTATAAGCAGTAGCTTTTAAGGATTTTGTTACCTTCCTAGTTGCTTAGCTCTTGTTATGTCAAAAACATCAAATCATGTTTCATTAGTTATACCCTTATGTAGCTCACCTTTATTTTCTGTAAATAATCTCCACATCACAGATAAACTACACTGGCAGTTGGATTTTTCATAGACAGCCTGAATTGAATGTCAGGGGACTATGGGTGGTCTGATGTGGTTTTGAAGGAAATGCATTGTTTGGCTTTAAGACTAATATCAGCCAGTAAAGGAGATGTTAGCAATAAGTGACATTATGTTGAGTGAGAAATAGTTTTTAAAGATACCACTGGTTTTCTACTGAGGCTGGTTTTCCCCCAGTTTTGGGCTCCCTTGTCTTTTTAATTCAAGAACTTCCATTTTAATTACTTCCCTTGTAGCTGCACTACCCTGTGGATCTAAAACTCGCAACTGTTAGACCGTAAGGTTTAATAAAGTTACAGACTTTCTGTTCAACTGTAGGTGTTAGTCTGCTTTACTAAAGGGTCTCTATAATTCTCAGCATTTTTAGATTATTTTCATAAAAAAATTCAAATAACAACACTGGAGACCGAGTTACAATCAAAAATCAAAATGAACTGTCCATTAGCTGTTTATCAGTACTGAAGAAACCTATGAGGTATTCCAGAGCTCCAAGGCAGGTCAGGATGCGAGCTGATAACACATTTCCTGCTTATCCTGGGACATGGGGTGCTCTCCTCCGCATCCCGGCCCATCCACAGGGCCTCCTTCTCTCATTAGAGTCCTTGGACTTGTCTTTAAAATTACAGCTCTTGTAAGGCCTCCTCCCACTCTCTCACCATAATGGCACCCAAGGTCGTCATTATCAGGAGCATAGAGCCAACATTAGGGGAGGCTTTCATTAGACAAACCAGCTGCTCTACTCTCAGCCTGACCACATTCCTCCCTCTCTTTCTCTTTCTCTCACGCAGGATCCTCCCTTTACGATTCAGCTAATCCAAGAAGCTTATATTTACAGTAAAAAAAATGTAGGTTGCATATCGTTAGGCAGCTGTTGATGAACTGCACTGTGAATACACTGAAGATTGGCAGGCTAGGAAAGGTGAACGTTCCAGTCCTGATCTAATCAGAAGAACAGTGTAGGTACGGCTAATCCATGTGCTCAAAATTATGTTACTAGTTGTAAACTAGGCCTCTGGCTTGCTTTAATTCAGTAGTTGGGCTATGTGTTTGTCCACACTGGTCACAGAAATATGGAAAGCACCAGTTCCACATGCTGATCCATTTTACTATTAATATACAATAACATCTGAATTAGAATTATTAGAATTAGCCACTATTTTCCCGCAGAGATTGACCTCCGCATTTAACCCATCCGTGAAGTGAAACACCCACATATACATACACATACTAGTGAACATACACACTAGGGGGCAGTGGGCAACCCTATCGACAGCACCCAGGGAGCAGTTGGGGTTAGGTGCCTTGCACAAGGGCACTTCAGTTGTATACATTTGGTCCAGGGGATCGAACCGGCAACCTACCGGTCACAAGCCTGGATCACCAACCATCAGCCCACGACTATTCAATCCTATGTCAGCACAACACCATTAGGTATTTCAAGAGGTCTTATTTAATATTTCAGGTTTTGTTAGAAACATCAAAAAGATACTAAATCGTAAATAACTTTATTTTATATGTATAGTCATAAGGTTCAAATACGAGGCATGTTCGTTGCTAAAGAGCTCATATCCTTTAATTTTCTTGCATTTTATTTTTCCCCTGAGGTTCAAAGTAAAACAACTTTAATTTACTTTGTGTTAATGTTGAGACTGGAAGTAAGTAGCTAGTATAAATAACATAAGCTATTACAGCAGGCTCCATTTTAGTAGCATAGCAAACTAAATAGTATGACAAACTGGCATTTTTACACACGTTTAATTTATTTTCATGCCTGTGTCTGTTTCGACATGTGGCTTCTGTGTGATCATTGCAGTGCACTGCTGTAAAACAGCCAATCAGAACAGTGCTCATTAAATTATTTATCAAACTCTGACGACAAATCAGAGTGTGAATAGGTGTGTATAACAACATCTGGAAATTTTTCACCCTGACCAAAAACACATACCTGTTAGGCAGAGAACAATTTAATATGCTTAATACGTGCATATTTGTTTGTTTGTTTTGTTATTTTATTTAAAAATCATAACATTCCACCAACATACTATTTAACATACTGTCATGTTCAGAACCCTGAGTGTACCATGCAGATTTAAGGACAAACCAACGGCATAATTCACTGAACTAAGTCTTCACTGTGTTATCGCCATCAATGTCTGTACATAACAGGCCTTAAGACCACCACACACAATGGACAGTTTACTACTGTTTCACAACAGACCAGGCGAATACCAATGGGCTAGTAACTTTAATCAAGTAAAAAAAAACAAAAGAAAAACAACAACAATACAAGTATTTCACTATTTCAAAGGTCTCCATATTAGGGCTGTGTATTGGCTAGATTGTGGTGATACAATATGTATCATGCAGAGGTCACGACTTAATATATCACGATATACTGCGATATTGCAAGCAGTGATATACTGAGATTTTTCAAATCCTACTATTAAAACACACCACTATATGAACAGGTTTGCCAATATTTATGACAGCACAGCGCCCTTGTGCTGCTTGTTAATGTTGGAGTGGAGCTGAAAATGGATTACAACACTGCCATCTAGTGGCCTTTCAACAGCACCTGGGGAGCAGTTGGTGGCCTTGTACAAGGGCACTTCAGTTGTGTGCTTTTGGTCCAGGGGATTGAACCGGCAACCTTCCGGTCACAAGCCTGGATCCCTAACCATCAACCCAAGGCTATTCAATTCAATATAAGTTGTTGAACACCAGTAGGTATTTCAAGAGGTCTTATTTAATATTTCAGGTTTTGTTAAAAACATCCAAAAAAAAAAAAAAAACCCTAGCATACTAACAAACTATTCAACATACTGTTTAACAGTTTAATTAAAAAGTGTCCTCTGAATTACATATGTCACAACATTAATTATAATCATTGTAAAAATAAACAATGATTTCAAGGAGAGAAACAGTACAATGTGATTCACAAAACTGGGAAATCATCACTATTTTCTTGGCGTAGCACTGATTTCTAAGGGAATATCACACATACTGCAACCTAAAAGGCAGCCACGGAAATGGACACAGAGAAGCAAGTATCATTTCCTTACGGCCCACTCCTGTAATCACCCTCCAGCAATCCAGAAAATAGTGGTGACTCAGGGCCTTTGGGGTCAACCGCGTCTATAAACCCTTGGATTGTTTTAAAGCTTATTGGTTTAGTAATTAACAGGAAGTAAATGCCCACTGTAACCCTCCGTCCCTTGTTGCTTTGAGACCATCATACACTGTTTAATGAATCCTCGATGGAATACAAATTGGAGCCGCTCTCTAAAGGTGTGGAGCGAAGCAGCATGAAACCTCAAATCAGCACGGCACAGCCAAAACAATATGGCAGGCAGACAGTAATTACCCAGCGCGAGGCAGATTGTGTGGGCTGCAGAAATGACAGGCCGGTGTGTTATGTTGTGCCAGCAGTAGCTGTGTGTGTATGACCCAAGGTGGAACTCACGCAGGTGAACAGATTAGCAAGGCTAGCTCAACCTCACGCAGACCTGATCAAACGCTGCCCAACAGCAGCTACTATCTACAGTACAGCAAACACTGTCCACCCTATTTAGTGTGAACAAAACAAGCCAATCTCGGAGGAGCTGACGATGAAAATCACAAATATACAGATCATTGTTTTTATTTAGACATGTCGTTCAACTGAGAGCTTTACTTTGACATTTTCACAACATGTGTGAAGACAAAATGCATTACAAGAAATATGTATATTTATAATTATTCCAAAACAAAAAATGTTACAGCTAAATTGTATAATATAGTCTCAAGCTTAGCTAAGGAGTGCTATCAGTAGTGCCTTCACATTTATTCAGGTCACTCAGAGAGAGAAGAAAGGTCCAAAGCTCTTGTAGTCATGTGTCCTCTTCCTTTGAGCTGCCTCCCAGGTGTACCCGGCCAGGGGTCTGCGGTACAGGAAGGTCCTGACCCAAAACCTGGAACAGAAAGGCCAACCCAGCCCGGGCCACGGTAATTGGAAGTGATGGAAAACCCCAGAGGCGGTGAGGGAGCGTGATCTACGGGGCTGCTATGCCTTTCTCTGCTAATGCCATCCAGAGACTTTCTGCACAGTCCCTGTACGAGTCATTACGGGGATATCACTAGTTAAAGCAGGGCTGACCTCCTTCCTCTTCAATCCATCATGAGCGTGTAGTGGTTGTGTACCTTTGTGTGTATGTGTATTACTATGCTATAATTGGGGCTGTACAATGTATAATTGGCTAATCATTATTTTTTGAAGTACTAGTATCACCGGCTTCAAATCACAAAGGGCATAAATAAATAAATAAATAAATAACATTTAATTTGACCAAGCACTGAGGCATGTCACTGTAATCTATCAACTATTGGACTACATTTGTCCATTAGATTACCATTTTCATGAATAGGTGTAAGATGGTCATAACAGGCAATGCAAGACAAAAGCTGCTTTGCAGAAACTAGACTAGGTGGGCTGCATTTCTAGACCTCTATATCACCGTAGACTGTTTGATGCAAGTTCTTTGAATACAGCAGAGAAACATAGCATACATTCTGACCACTGGAATATCCTTCTGCATCTCTAAACTCATATGCACATGTATCTAAACTGATAGAATTTAAAGATAAAGTCTGTTAGACAAAGAAAATCCACTACCAAGGCCAGTGGAAATGTACCTACTTTTAGTAAACTGAAACCTTTAAGCTTTAGAAAAACATTTAATTAATAACAAATTATTGTTTTGCCTGCCACATCACATCAATCAGACCAGTGTTTTGCTCGCCAGCTAACTTTCATTTCAATAAACAGCACTTCTCCAATAAATTTTGTGAGCTGATGCCCTGTTAATGAGTTTACAAAGCAGCAGCTACATTTTGGATCACTTAAGAGACTAAATAAATACAGGGGTATAAAAGTACTGAGAACAGACAAGAAGCAGCTAGGAGTACAGCTACCGACAAGATGTGTATGAGACAGATAAAGAGGTGGAGGTAGAATAATAACCTAGAAAAAAAAAACTAGAAAGGCGCAGACAGAAGGCAACACTATATAATTTTAATGATTCATTAAAATATTTGTAATATACCGCATGATATAGTGCCTCAGATCAGTAGTATATAATCACAGTGCCCATACCGCACAGTGGGGTGGTGTAGAAACAGCTCTACAATCAGCTTCTGCAAAGATTATGTTGTCCAAAAGTTACAAGAGGGACTAATTTAAGGTGCCAAGGGTGACTGGGGCTCCTCATCTGCCAGTTTGGCCACCGTTGGCATAGTTTCGTTAAGGAACAAATTGAAAGGTGCAACCGAGCAACACATTCATTTCACGTCACATTAGAAGGCGAGAGAAGAGACATTTATCATAAGCGCAATATGAAGGATTGCGTGCAATACGTGAATTCATTTACAGTGTATACATGCATACACGTGCGAAATGGCTTTACTGGCTTGAGAGAGAGGTGGGGGGGTATGAAACATCGCTGGGCACGGGCCATAATTCACGGCTGCATTTGCATACTGAGCGTCTGACAAAAGTAAAGTTTTCTCTGTAAAAGCAAAGCTGGTTTTGCTCCGGCACATAAAAAGCCGATTCAGCTAAGCATGGACACAGCCATGTAAGTCACTGTGCCAGTCAGATTTATTAGCGTGCCACGGATCATGTCGTAATTGATGCTTTCAATTCGCAAAGAGTCACAAAGGAATTTACAAGGTGGGGAATACTAATAGAATAAGTGCTGCGGATGGGTACACAAGGTCAGTAATCTGTTACAAATCTAATAACAATTTAACTGGAAAACGAGGACTGGAGCTTCTGCTGCTTTCAGCAGAAATAACAACAGCGACATGTGAAGGAAGGGGAGGGGCTTTTGAAGGAGCCGAACGGTGCCATAGCGGTAAAGTAAACACGATTTATTCAACAGCAGCAAAATTAAATTTATTATTTAACTCATAAATAATTCCTGCGCATTGGCTGGGTGGGTGCCAGCGCCTGGGCTTCAGGCATATCCAGTCAATAAATCTTGATCAGAGCAATAACACAGCCATGTAGCACACGCACAGTGCACAGATGAACACACACTGGCCCTATATGAAACCTGTGGGGGTTTAATCAGTGATTTGCCCCCATCAGGTCACCGAACCCCCCCCTCCGCCATTGGTGCATTGCTTAGCCACATTACCCAAACACAGCCAGCTCCAAATGTCATTACGCTCTCATTACTGGCCCAGGCCTTGGCCCGCATCTCAAACTGCTCATTTATCCCAACAAATCCAGCCAAAGATGAGCTTCCCGATATCCCGGACGCTCTATTGGAAACGTGGGGGCAGGGCGGACTGACCCTTGATATTGGTCAGCTCGGGAAACCAGCACAGGCTAAATTAGACAGAGCGGTAAAAGAGCAGGGCTGACCGCCTGCCACATCAGAGCCTGTTTGTGCTAATCACGTCATCAGCATTCAGCCGGAATCACAAATCACACAATTGAAAATATGACTTACCTTAATGCGCCAGGGCAGTCGGAGGCAGGCAGAGGAAAGAAAGAGAAAAGCGAAGAGATTATTAGATCATTTACACATAAAGATGGAAGATGAGCTACACATAAAATGTTATAGCTGCAATGAAGACTGTGATGATACTTGTCAGATACTGAGCCATCACTGAAGATTCTCAAAGGGAGAACAAAGCTGCAATACAAACACCAACGGACTCCTGTCACGGTTATAAAACATGTCCTGGTCCAATCATGATAACAAAAACAACAACAACAACAACGAACTGAACTAAACCATGAAATAATAAAAAAAAAAACTTACAATATAGGGCTGGGCAATACAACAATATATATATGGTTATGGTTGCACAACACTGACCAACTGAATGTTTTATTATAAAGAGAGCAAAATATCCTGCTTAATGTAAAATAGTAAAACCAAAATTAATTAAAAAGCATTGTGTTCTGTTTTGGAAAGCATTTATGTAGCATCACTGATTCGTGAATAAAATAAATATTGTGTATGCTGAAAAGTTGTTTATGTAACACAATGCATTGCTATAATGGCCACCTCTATTATATTACTGAATACTATACACTAGGGATGTAATGGTGCATTACGAGTTAATATTCAATGCAAATATGCCACGACTGAAATCCATTGAGATGTAAAATCTTTTTTTTGGAAACAGCAGAGGGCGATGGCACGGTCTACTTCGCTTGTTTGACGCCAGTACATCACATTAGTTGTACAGCGTCACATCAGTGTGAAAAATAAAAACCTGGACGTTTTAACATTTCACACACATAAAGTTTTCACTTGTGCAAATATGAAACTCGCAAGCGCAGAAAGAAGAACTGCACGCACATTTTTCATAAACATGCTTTATACTGTCTTTCTTTACATCCTTTCATGTGTTTTTCTCTCATGACTTGATATTTTTTCCTCGCATGCAAAGTGCACTACCGTCAGCTGCTCTCGAGTTTTCAAAGGCGGCGGGTTCGACAGTTTGGGGCAGGACCTGGGCCGAACACTACTGGCTGATGGTTTCGTGACTGACCGCTCACTGCAAACAGCCTCTCAAACTACAACAAACATGGTGGAAGAGGAGTGGACAGGAGAGAAAGATTAAAACTTTGATTTAACAGTCTTATCACTTCTTATGAGCCCCTATTTACTTCAGTTTACTTTGATAAAGAAAATATAAGCAAAATACAGCATTTTGTAGTTTTGTTATAATAAAAGGAAACTTTGTGGGTCATAATTTGTGTTCAGTTTGATTTTGTAAAAAAAAAAATAATAATAATAAATTGTGAAAAATTGTATCGTGAGGCCAACATTGTGAATCACCCTTTGTGAGTAGAGTGTATCGTTACATCCCTACTATACACACATGCACAAGCAGCATGAAAGGCTAAAGTAATTAACACAGTCTAATAGCACTACAGCAGCTGAGAAGTTATTACTTTCTAATGCTGTGTTACAGCCGTGTTGGAAACAGGCCAATTGCACTCAAGTAGTCGTGGGAGATTCTGGATGATATATGTGTGTACCACCAGTAACACAACCTATTACCATTTCTGCCACTGGAAAATGGTAATCCTGATTTTAAATGTAACCAAAAAAAAAAAAAAGCAGGGCGTGTCACACTTAATCGAATCATTAAAGCTTGTGTGTGCAGGTGGAGCAGTAGTTTCACCATATCCATGACACAGTAAATTCCATACCATAAGATAATGTTATACTGGTTTGCCTCTTGCCTGTATTAGTTAGCTCTAGATTATAGATTCCCAAACACTAAAACCAAGAACAAAGCCAATAACCTCTTTCAAGCTACATGTTCATGTATATATCGGTCATAACATGACACTGAACGTGACTTATCAGTCACATGACTAATCAAAAGCATTCCTAAACACTGCCTTGTCAATAGAGAACATCTGACATTGTTTTAAAAATAACTAAATAAATAAAAACTGAGAAAGAAGAGAGATGCCAGATGAGAAAACAGTACACCTTTCACATTTGCAGCTGAACACATCTCCATTTTTATGGCTGGTAACAATCTGTTGAGAGAGAGAGAGCCTGACTGCTGTAATGAGACACCTCTTGATTTAAGGGCTGTGCAGTCAAAGGCAACACTGGTGAGCAAAAAGCTGTTCCCAAGTACATGGCTGTCAATACAAATCAATGCAGTCGATGCAGTTATTAATAAAGTCCAGTGCAGTGAAAGAGGCGAATGAGACACATGACATTAAGCCAGATTGATCCGAAGGGAAACGGATTTCATAAAGCACTTCAACCGCATCATTATGCTCTCAACAATACAGCCGCGCTTGCAAGGCTGCGCTAGGACAAAGAAGAGCAATGAAGTTTGCTTCTGATAGAGTTAAGATCAGACACCTACACACACAAACATTAGCGGGTTTCAATATTATGAACACAAAAGAGGTCAATATAAGCTGAAAAGACTTGCTCTGCAAATATATCCATAATTAAACTCGGGTTGGTTTTCACTACACAGAAGAAATGTTGAAAAGAAAAGAAGAATTAATGATTATTTTACAGGTAAATGCAAAATATTCTTAACTGTTAACAGTTATAGTTAACGTGAGCACATTCTGATGCATGGATTCTTAATACATAGATTCACTTTTAATAGATTCAATTCTTTTGGTCCATTCACTATTAAAGTTTCTTTGAAAATACAGATTCAACGAACATATTAGGTTGAATTTGAGTTATAAGTCACCATAAACTCAAAAAGGCTTCAAACGACTGCTATAGTCTGGGGTCTCAGGTGTCCATCACGGATCCATAATCCATACGCATATAATCCCTATGGAGCAGTGTTAATGAGCGTGCATGCCTTTCTATATGACAAAGCTCTCTGCATAAGCGGCATCAGTCTTCAAATAAAGCCTATTGTCCTTAAATCATATTGTAGTTTATTGACTATTTAGAGGTGCTTTTTCAGAAACCCACCAATAATCCATGTTCCCTCACTGGGGAATTCCCGCGGCCCCAAAATGCAATTTTTCCACAAAGTGGCAATATCTGCTATAGCTGGGGGATTTATTCTTCCATGGTCTAAAACTAATTTAGTAGAAAGTATACTAAATATGTATGGTGTAAATGATACATCGGCATGCTTCGGGTAATTTATGACCGGAGTCTATAATAGGAATTTAAAATTACTCACTGTTTAAATATCATTGCCCTTTTTATCTGCTGGCTAGAATGATGCATTACCATAAATATTGACGTACTGCCATTTAATATTAAAATTTCCTACAAATATCATCATTTCAAGACTCCATGATGATATCTATGCTGTCTGGAACATTTATTAAGCTTACACACACACACCAGCCTGACTACATCCCTGGTTAATATAAGAAACTGGACCAAACCAAGACATTGCATGATTTGGTGGTATAATTCACATGTACACCAGTAGTCTGATTGCATCATGTTTTATAATATTTTTTTCTGGAATAGTCTGGGCAATCATGGCCTGGACCACTTTTTAAGCATAGGTTGAATTTAGTCATACCAGGACAATGTAACTGTGCTGTTTATGTGATCATATCCCAGACTAGAAGTCTTAGACTGATTACCCATTGGGTGTGCATGCAAATGTAATAACTAGTATTGAAAGCCAGCAGCAGTTTTATCCCCTCTCCTCCACCTTGATCTTCAGAGCACTGAGTAGGACCTTCATTTGTCATGGCAGACTGGCATTTTAAGCACTTGCCAAATACCGACCATACTTAACCAAGAATTAAATGCTGCCTAGAGACCGGAATCACATCAATCTATGGTCCAAATTTGGACCTGCCAACCACTAAGTCACATTCTGAAGTTCTGAAGGCTTCAGAGACTTTGGCTAATCCCACATAGGAGGCGCATTATAAATCCTCTCCACGCACAGCCTGGCAGAGTGGCCGTTGCTCTAGTCTGGCGCTACTGCCTGATCCTATTACTCTGTATGCTAGAATCGCCACAGTGCCACCCCGTGCCCTCGGGTGTGTGCCACTCCACAGTGCTAACGCGTTAATACCAGTCTCCTCTATCAGAATGCCATCCCTTTTACCTAATCACATTCTCTCCCACTTCAAAAGGCAGTTTGAAGTGTTTCGGGGGGGCTTTGAAGCCCACATACCAGCACACAATTTAACCCAACAGCCTCCAGCATCCCACAGTCCTCTCTGATGTGTCCTTATGCCCTTCAGTTCCAACTGAGTGGCTAGATTAGTGAGCAGACACAATAATAAACAGCCAGAAGAGATTAAACAGGGCCACACAAAGTTGAGTTTACCCTAAACAAACTTATCTATATGGTGCTATGGCTGTATGACAAAACATTCCAATAGCAGGTGAATGGAAAGGTTTTGTGAAGTTAAAGTGGGTGCAAAGATTAAAGATCTCAATGAAACAAAAGATAAGTGACTTGACTGTTAACAATGACATTCATTTCAAAGTCAACGGAAATACATTTTCCTTCTTATCTTTTCTGAAATATGATATTGATTTATGTTATTATTATTAAGACTTTTCAGATTTCAGGTCGACATGCTACATAAGCACTCATTTTTACCTGGGCTCATACATTTGGGATTCTACCAACCAACAAACAGTCTAATGAGACAATTCTTTAAGAATACAGAGATCTGGCTCCCCTTCCTATGTCAAGTACTACTAGAGTAGTACAGCCCTTATCTGAGTAGCTAGTAGTATTAGTACCTGAGTGGATAAAGTTTATTTTTGATGGCAACGACAAACTACAGTCAGCCAAAACCTGCATATGTGGGCTAACCAAGCTGTCTGACAGCTTATTGATCACAAGCTTGTTTGAATTTCCCAGTTCCACCTTAAATGGTGCAGAACTTACATTGCGGTGCAACTGCTGTTAACTGCTGCATGATTTAAGGAAACAGGAAAATTCAAACAAGAAGCTGGTGAAGTTGACCTTAGCTTTGTGTTTCAGACTATTTTTCCAACCTGAGTCAGGATGACGCAGCACGGCAACAAAAAAACTTCAATACCAACTGTCTGCAGCAGAATTGTAGATCAAATCAATCAATCAACATTTATTTATATAGTGCTTTTCACAACCAGTGTTGTCTCAAAGCAGCTTTACCGAAAAGCAGTTTATGAAAAAAGAGGAACCAAAGAGAAGGATGGTGTGAAAAGAGTCCATGCATAGCAAAACGTGAGAAAGGGTACCGAGGTCCAAGCCCCCCTAGAGCATGCCAGAGGCGACAGTGGCAAGGAACAACTCGCCTGATAAAAGGAAGAAACCTTGAGAGGAACCCAGGCTTAAGGGAGGAACCCATTCCCCTCTGGATCACCCCTGATACAGAGAATGAAGGTATTAAAAATAATAATAATAATAATAAATATGCTCTGTGTTTCTTTGGCTGTTTAGCACAGCTGAGAAAATATAATATAATATAAAGATATAATTTTCTAGGAAGTCGTTGTTGCTACTTGCTGCAGAATCAATGTTAACATTAATGCTTTTTATTTGTTACTTAAACCTCTGTAGGACTACACATGAATGACATAAGAGTAAAATGAATGTGCTGATCATCTGAAAAACAGGTATGTCAATTTTTAATGATCATTGCAGGCTAAAATCGAATGAATCAAATAGATTTAACAGCCTGGAAAACTGCTCTGATCCTGATTGGTAAGAGGGAAAAAAAAAAAGGATATCAGCATCTTCCAACACAGTCCTGCCCAACTCCGACCCAACAAAGGAAACGCAAAGGTGCACAAATCTTTCAGTGGAGATGACCGGCTTCTGCAGTCAACAGTAAACGCATGAAGGATTTTACAGCATAAACAGATTTGGAAATTAGTTAATAAGCCAGTTAATAATACAGTCCTGTTCTAGCCAAGTTACTATGAACGGGTGCAGGAAATCATTTTTTTTTTATTTTGTTTTTTCATATTCAATTTCAGTTTTAAAAATTTTCATGCAGGTCACTCGCAAGGTAAATATCACATGCTCCATCATCATTAATTTCTTATAAATCAATAATTAACTAGAAACACAGTCCATTTAAACAATTATTAAAACACTTAAAAACACAATTATAGCAGTCACTAGCCAGAAACTAGGTTAGAAACAAAGCACCTTTCAGTGTACACACAATCAGCTTTGAGCTCATTTCCAACTTTCATATTCAATGTAGGATTTACTGATCTGAGATAATACATAAAGTGTGACCTCAATTCTGCACCAAAGCCTTAATTAGACATGATGGCGCACCGCAGCGATATCTAAATAGGGAGGAAATGGACATGGCTGGTATCGCTCTCCATTTTTAATAAGCCCTGAGCTCTTTCTGCAGGAGCTACAGTATGTTAATAATTCTTTAATTAACTTGTTGACTAGAGACAGGAGAGGGCAATTACTAGCCTGGCCCAACATCTCTCCGTACCTCTGTCTGTCCGTTCGTTCGTCTGTGCGCCCCCCAAAGTCTCACGCGCACACACAGAGGCACCCAATGTATGTGAGCTTTAATTAAAGCAGAAACTGCTGTTTAATGTTTAATGCTGGACTGAATGAACAGCAAATAGCATAATAAAACACAGAGGGAGAGAGAGAGTGCAGACATTGTGATTTCATTCCAGTGCTTTTCACACCGGACTTAGAATAAATGATGAACAGAGCTGTGGGGACTGGACTGGTCTTTTCTGCTGGCTTACCCACCAAAAGCGCTGAATATGGAAATTTCATTTGGTGTATATGGAGGCTTTGCATGTCTCTATGCACAGCAGATGCTTGCTGGTTCAGCGAGACTCATGTGCATGTTTGTCTTTGTATGTTTTAAAGCACAAAACAGTTCTATTCTTGTAAGACAGGGCTAACCTACAATGTTAAGACCAACAAAAGAGCCTCAGTGAAAAACTCAGTGAAGTGCTGTAACATCCACTGCTGTTCACTGCTTGGCACCAGACACAGTGAGTGTTCCTCTGTACATAAACAGTTTTCTCTAACAGTGTGTTCCACTTTATTCTCTCTACAGTCAGCTCTTGACTGACTTGGTTCTTTTTGCTCTATACACACGTATCAGGAGGTCCCTTTGACTCTGTTCTTCAATCTGTCCACTTTACTAGACACTCCTACTACTTGCTGCTCCGCCTTGTAGATGTTAAGTCAGAGATGATAGCTCATCTGTTGCTGCACAGTTTGTGGTGGTCATCCTCCAGCCCTTCATCAGTGATCACAGGAGGCTGCCCACAGGGTACTCTGGTTTTGGCAGGAGAGTTTTGGCTGGTGGACTATTCTCAGTCCAGCAGTGACACTGAGGTGCAGCAATGCTGCGGCGTGGGATCCACACACACCCGCACAGCACACACTAACACACCACCAGTGTCACTGTAATGCTGAGAATGACCAACCACCCAAATGACCAGGATAAATGGGGTATAACAAAACATGTATGTCTAGTTGTGACTCTGTATGGATTTTCAGAAACCCAATACTGACTTTTAATTTATAGTTTACATGCAAAGATTGGTGGCAAACAGTGTTCTTTTGACTCTTTCTATCTATCTATCTATCTATCTATCTATCTATCTATCTATCTATCTATCTATCTATCTATCTATCTATCTATCTATGCCTGTTTGTGTCTGCATATCTATCTATCTATCTATTTATCTATCTATCTTTGCCTGATTGTGTCTGCATACTGTTCTATCTATCTATCTATCTATCTATCTATCTATCTATCTATCTATCTATCTATCTATCTATCTATCTATCTATCTATCTATCTATCTCTGTTTGTGTCTGCATATCTATCTGTCTGTCTATCTATTTTTGCCTGTTTGTGTCTGCATATCTATCTATCTATCTATCTATCTATCTATCTATCTATCTATCTATCTATCTATCTATCTCTGTGTCTGCATATCTATCTGTCTGTCTGTCTGTCTATCTATTTTTGCCTGTTTGTGTCTGCATATCTATCTATCTATCTATCTATCTATCTATGCCTGTTTGTGTCTGCATATCTATCTGTCTGTCTGTCTATCTATCTATCTATCTATCTAGATAGACTTAGATAGATAGATAGTTTTATCAGGTCAGGTATTATAGCAGCACAGAAGTACAGTGAAGAGCAAGCAATAGCAAACCTCCCATACATGTACAGACAAATGAAATAAAATACTTTATTTTATATATAATATAATAAGAATATAACAAAGCAACTAAAGTGTAAGTGTGGTAAGTAGGCAAGACACATAAATACTGAGCAGATGACGTGGAATATTGTCATATGAAGATAAGTAAGTGAATAAATAGCATATATACTAAATAGTAAATAGATGTGCAATGTGAGGCGCATGTATAAAGTGGCCGTGCATACAGATCTGAGTAAATGTTCAGGTGGTGCTCTGAGATGGTGTTCAGCTGGAGATCAGAGAGCCGTCCTGATATAGCTCAGTATTTAATAATGTCCCGTACTGAGGTGTTGTACTGTGTGATTGCTGTTGGTACAAACAATCTTCTGTACCGTTCCTCGCTGCAGCGGAGGTGAATGAGTCTGCTGCTGCAAGTGCTCCACTGTTTAACCAGTAGGTCATGAAGGGGGTGTGATATGTTGTCCAGTATAGCAGTGAGTTTACTAAGAGACCTCCTTTTTACCATCTCTGAACCTTCAAGTGAGCATCCCAAAACTGAACCAGTCTTTTTGATGAGTTTGTTGAGCGTTTTGGTGTCTACTCCTCTGCTGCTGCCTCCCAAACAGTGTAAATGTGCACTATTGACCTATGCCAATGATTAAGATTAGACTAAGATTAAATAAAATTTAAAAAATCACAATATTTAAGCCTATTTATGCAGGCCTATAGAAGGAACATATTATATACAGCAAAATACATACATACATATTTCTAATACATATTTATGACCATATATACAAGATATAAAAAAGTAAATGTGCGTGAGTGAAGAAGATGAAGGTGGTGGAGCTGTCCCTTCAGCCTCGGATTTGGTGTGATGGTGCAGCGAGTGATGTTGGAGGCGTCACAGACTGCAGCGTAAAGCCCCACTCACCTTATCTCTCTCTCGCTTTCTCTCTAATAAGTCTCTCCCTAACCCGCACACAGAGCTCTGAGCCCCTCTCCCTTCACTCCAGTGGGGTTTCTACACATGTGTGAAGCTGACCCCAGCTGGAGTAAGCAGATAAAGCAATGCTCTAAAAAACCACAGCCATCAGACTTCAGCTGGAACTGAGCAGGACTGAAGAGAAGCTACCACAACAAAGAAAGAGGAGAGCTCCTGACTGTCAAGAAACGAGAGCTGAAAAAGCAAATGGTTGTACAGAGATTTAAACGATTATATTAATTTTACTTGAATGGTTTAGGTCTTTATTTATTTTCATTTATTTATTTATTTGTTTAGGGAACCGAAACAAAACAAACATGGTCAGACTAAGAACAATCAGCAGAATCCATTTGTTTATCAGAAAAGCCAAAGAAAATAATAAAAATGAAAAAAAAGTGATCAAAAGTGAGGTACTTTTTTCAGTACTGGCAATAATGTGGCGATGTAATACGTATCGTGATACACGGTCACGTCTCAATTTATCACGATATACTGCGATACTGCAAGCAAAGTGATATACTGCGATCCCACCATTAAAACACACCGCTATATGAACAGGTTTGTCAATGCTTACAATAGCACTGCGCCCTTGTGCTGCTTGTTAATGTTGGAGTGGAGCTGAAAATGGATTACAACACTGCCATCTAGTGGTCAGAGGTTTAAACACAACACAAACGAATTCACTGTCTGCCAGGAATCTGTGGATCGATACTGTGTTTTTGAGAACTAATACAGTATCACGAAACATAATATCCCTAATTTTTATACTTATAAAAATATAGATGAGGACGGTTAGAAAACTAGCCTTTCAGCACTGGCACTGAGTTGTGTACATGCATCAATCCATGCATCAATCAATGTACGATTTTAAATGCCTAATGTGTAAGCAAGTGAAGCACTGTGTGTATTTGGCCATGTTGTTCCATCATCAGCTGACCTGCCACAGATATTTCAAATGCTTTACTTGTGTTTACATAAACAAGGGTTGGCATCTCTTTCCTTAGTTTTCTGCTGAAACTCTAATTTATTTCATTTCTAGCCACTTGGACTCTTGTATTTCTCTTTTTGCAGGCATTCACTCTTTAATACTTCACAAACAGCTGATACTTTAAAATACTGCTACTCTGGAACACTCTCGATTCTCATATACAGCAGCCTAACTCTCTGTCCTTGTTTAAAGCCAAGCATACAACACGTATATTCAGTCTTGCATACAACCTTCCTCTATTTTTAACCTTTCACTGCTCGTCATTGTGTTTCATGTGCTAATTAAGTGTAATTCGTAATGGCTATATAAATGTCCTGTATTTTTATTTGTACTATTATTATTATTATACAAAATGAAAAACAAAAACAAAAAAATTACTATTCATACACTGCAATTAGGGAAATTGGGCTTTTTCTGTGTATGCCCCCAAGTTGTGGAATGCCCTGCCTTTGGATGTTAGACTTGCTGGGTCAACAAAGATTTTTTTTTTAAGGAAGAGTCAAAACACATCTGTATACTTCAGCTTTTCAGGTTGGCCACAGCTGATGCTTTTGGTTTTGTCGTTTGTTGGATGGTGCTGTGCTGCTTTTATGGCTTTATGTCAGTGTTACCTTGCTTATGGATGCAGCTGTAATGTTTTTATAGTTATGTGAATTTATTTTGTGTTATTGTTATTTTTTAGTGCTTGTTGTTTGTGAAGCACTTGCAGTGCTATATAAATAAATGTTACCTTACTAGTTATGTGTGTGCAGTAGTATTGTTTAACCCAGTCTCCTCAAATACTTAGAGTACTATTGTCAAACAGCAGACTTGCTTTCATGTGATGTCATTACAACATGCCAGAGCATTAACTCTCTACTAGCATGCATATAGCATTATTAATACCTAGACTCTGTTATGACCTTGCAGGGTCCAGTGATATTTGGGTGGATAATGTTCCAAAGCCAATAGGTTTTGTTCTGAGTACATGTATTGCTTACCACAAATCGAAAATGGCATTCATTTTGCCCATAGGGAGAAACCACTTAACCCCTTATATGGGAATGGTACCACCTACAGAATGATACACAACCTCATAGCCTATTTTAAGTAATTTATTACTAAACACTAAGCATAATTGTCATGTTTTGATGCAAATAAATAAATAAACATACACAAATCAGTGAAACAATGCAGCAGAGGGACCATCTGAAAGGCTGTAATTCATGGACTCAATTTGAACACAGTGAGTCAATTTTCCCTCTAAGGCATATCCATGCTCTTTGTTCAGAGGGTGTAATGTATATTGATCAAACTCTGGTCTCCAGCTCAGGCAGGAATCGCATATGAGCTGTTCTTTTGTCTAAATACAATTCCCCATTCCATAAGCCTTCTGAAATAAGCTTCTGCCGTATTGCAAAATGCCAGCGGCTAGTTCTGTTGTCACTGAATATCCTCTTCAAAGGGTATCAAACAGTCCAAGGCTAAGTTCAGTGCTAGCCCCAAGCTACCACTGTGTTCTAATTTAATTACATTAATAATGCATATGAATAGTCCAGCTCCATGTCTAAAAAAAGACAGGAGCATTTATATTTTTAATATAATATAATGAATAAATAACTTCAGCACGTACAGCTTCGCCCCTTTCTGGAACTACAGCGTTAAGACAAACTGCAACAGAGGCTACTTATTCCAGATACACCAGCAATGAGATGGGATGGGACTGTTTCAGCTCACGCCCACTTTACATAAAGCCTCAGTCAGAGACTGCCTCAGTCAGAGACTGCCTCTACCTGTGCAGCTTCTAAAGCTTTGCTATCCAGATTTCAAACAGAGATTCTTTGGTATTTAGTTTATTAAACTGTAAATACTGTTTGACCAGAGGAGGATGGGTCTCCCCTTGTGAGTCTGGTTTCTCCCAAGGTTTCTTCCTCCAGTCTGAGGGAGTTTTTCTTGCCACTGTTGCCTCTGGTTTGCTCACTGGGGGATATATGTTGTAACTGTCTGTTTTCAAAACATCTGTAAAGCTGCTTTGAGACAACATTGTTGTAAAAAGTGCTATATAAATAAACTTGACTTATTCTTTACTTATCACTGTCACGCTCATTTTCTAGCCCTCTTTCATATCAGGAAGATTTTAGTAAACAGGTTTGAGTGATCAAACTGGGCCACCAGCCCCTGCTCAGGTTTTCCAGTGGAGAATTCTCTGTACTGCAATTTGTTGACCTCTTCGATTGTGGTACAGACATGTCATCCGCCAGGCTGCTTTGGTCATGAGTTCTATAACTGGCTTGCCGGCATAGGAGGCCTTTCCACAGGCAGTCTGTAGACTCCCCATGCATTCAAAGCCCCAGACGCCACAGCAGCTCTACCCACACAGGGCTCGAAAAGCCGCCGGACCGCCACATACAGCCTCGCTTTAAAGGAGAAAAACCTAGCCACTGATTAGAGCTAATGCTTCTCAGCTGGTTTCTATAGCATGGCTCCAGTTACAAGCCTCTAGAGTTCAGCTCTTGCCGTCGTGCCATCACCATGTGTGGTTTGGGGAAGCCAGGATTAAAAGATCCTCATGTCTGCGCGTAGAACATTATCCCCAAATAGCCTCACTATAAATTAAAAGCCATTTAACCTTGGTATTAATTTTAAAGCATATTGTTTAGTATGGATATATCCATTTTCTGCCCACAAATGCACTGGACAATGTTTGGAGTGTTGATACAAAATCCCAAACAATCTAAAATCAAAATATCTCCACCTTGGTTTTGTAATTCATTTCAAGTGGTACCTTGAAGTCAGTACAAACTGTTTCTTATCCATCTTAGCAATTTAGATTTTTTTGTTTCTTGCCAAGTCATTTTGGGGGGAAAAAACGTAAAGGACAGCCAGAAATTTATAGAGAGGGAAAACTCCTCCCCAAAAAAAAACAGCCACGAGAGTTTATATGCTAGGACGAAGCAGGAAAGTTAAAATATTTTAATGCAAAAAAAAATGAGCTGGAAAAGGGTTTTTCAAGTAAACAATCAAGCCATAAGTCACATCAAGCCATCGAGCCATATGATTCTCTTCCACCTAATCGTATTGTTTGGCATGGTGAACTGTTATGCTTACACCATTTCGTCCACAACCCTGGACCAACTTGAATGGACAATTGTTTCCATTTATCAACCTCTGATGCCAACTCCTAAGAGAATCATGGCATTATACAAGATGGTTTGGATGCATAGCTTTCTAAAGGTTGTTTTGGAATTGTGTGGGGCATTAGTGTTTCCAGCAAGTTAAATAATATACATCAGTGCAGGTAATATGGGTTCTAGGGGGTTCTGATAATAGGGGGTCCTAGCTGTGCTGGCTAGCTTGACACCCAAGTTCCACTTTGTGCCACTGTAAAGTGAATTTAGCTGTATTTGTCCATTAGTCAAATTTGTTCAACCCTGTCATATCACTTTACCCTGTCAGTCAACATGGTTCTTCGCTTCAGATGTTTTCTTTGGTGGTTCTGTTTTCTGCAGCTCATCAACAAATGAATGTTTACAGCTTTTTGTCTTTACGACAGTAGTGTTAAAGTGACACCAGTAGCAAAAAAAATATTCTTGGATAACGGTGCTTTAACTACAATTTCAACTTTATGTCCACAAACCTGCATTCACCATTAAAAGAGTGAAATGAAAGTCCAAGGAATCAGTGGGACCAGTCCATATCAAGACATTGGTATACACTTGGCAATGTTTATATTTGGGTATCCTTGACATATTATCCAGGAAGATGAGAAGAGCTAGCCTTCATTCACCATTAACACTCTTCGGTAGGAGAGGATGATGTTAACAAGTGTGAAAAATCAAGTGTAGCACAGCGGTGCTCTGAAGGCTGTGGAGGGGGGATTAAAGGGATTGCATTTAAATCTGCAACACCATCAACGTACAGCAGCTCTGGGAGCCAGCAGACAGCGCTGGCTTAGACCGGCTCCACGCTGGCACATACGGGACAAAAAATAAAACACAAACACGAGTGTTAGAATTCTGTACTGTTTTTGAAGGATTTGCCAGCCAGGCAGCACTTCTCTGTTTACCTTTTCTCATCAGTCTTCAGTCTGCTGATCGCTCAAAGGAGTTTGGAGAGTCTGCTGTTTCAGGGGTTTGTGAGTATGGGGGCCGCTTTAGAGGACAGAACTGGGGTCTATTCCTCTTTGGATATAGCATTAAAGACATTACCCATGCACTCTGCCTGTGAAGTAAAAGGTGTGGTAGACATACTAACTGACTAATAACCTAAAAAAAGAAAAGAAATTGCTTTGACTTTGCTTTGGGACTTTCAGAAGTGTCCATAACAAGACAAGACCTCAAAACAGGCAAATGGCAAGATCCATTCCAGCAGAGCAGACGAGCAGGCGTCTCACATTGTGCTTGCTTTGTCCAACAGAAGGAGATGATGTTATCTATTAACCACTACCACCACTTGCTGGCCTAGTTTAAGAGACTGCTGTGTAAAACCCCATCAGACGCTAGTGTCCAGTGGGTCAACATCACCACCACAAACATCTGTTCAAGGCACAAGGTAACCCAGGGGTTAAAAGCAGGGGTAAGGTTATGGCACTTGAATCGTAATACCAGATCTCACTAGCACTACCAGGTACTTAAATGTAGCTACCATGTGATCTACAAATATTGGTAAAATATTTAATATAAATATAAACTATGAACTTGTACAGTCATAGAATTGTTTACGGTAAATGTATCCCTGCTTCATACTGACATAAGTGACCAATCTCACCAAAAGAAAATAGAAATAGAAATCTTGTATTATCTTCCAATATTCATTAACCATTGTAGGCTATTATATGATTTTCTGACACTGTTTACATAGTTACTTCGTTTGTACCCATATTTAACAGTAAGCTGTCCCCATATTTTATTACAACCCAACAGTCATCATGGCCAAACTCAATTAAACTGGAAATATCACCTCTTTTTTAATTCATAGACAAAAACATGTATATTTTAATGACACTATATTTAATGCCATTGAACTGGAAATGCACCTGGAAATCTGGTCACCTTATGGAGGAACTAACAATGGATATTTTATGCTCTGCAAGTTGCTAGGCCTACAACAGTTACAAACAGTTAATAGGCACCTCATTACCAGTCGCACCATAATAAGTTATGGTAAGACCTCTATCAAGAATAGAGGGGAACCTCTTTTACTGGAGCAGCTGTTATAAAAAGTACTAACACACTGTTATAATCTTACTTAATCTACTTAAGGTCATCAAAACTAAGTTTGTAGGTGTTCCAGCAGAATTATCAGCATTTCATTCACGATGGCAAGATCCATCAAGCGTCGCTGATGATACAATGTGCTGAATATACATCGACATGCGCACCAACCTGCTGTGTGTAAACACAACAGTAGGTTTGTGTGAATGACCTAGTCGAAATGCTTGGCACAGTCACAGAGCCTGTAATCGAACATCTGCCCATGAACGCAACCTCGTCCGGCTCAGCGGATAGCCCCTGACCCATGGGGAAAGTTCTCCCTCACTTTTTTTTTGCCCAGCCTTCATTAGCCGTATCAAATCGCTTTTGCAATTAGCCCCACCATTTCAGTCCTGATGTGTTAGTAGAATAATTAATCTTGCCCCGGTCCCGCGGTTAGCTCGGTCACCTGCTGGCCAGTTGGACGAAGGCCTGGACCGCGCGGAGCAGCAAGGCAAACGATAGAGCGTCTCCATCATCTCAGGAGCAGGGGGCTAATTGAGCAGCTGTAGGGGAGCACGCAGGTCAGCCATGAGAAGAGGATGGATGCTAAAGTGACATTGGGTCTGCGTCAAAAAAACCAACATCGCTCCAAATGTCCCTTCTCAACGTCCAGTGGAATTAGTCTCCAACAGGCATGGCTGCCTCAGAGGACGCTGACTTTCTGTGTGAAATTATGCAGCTGCAGTACAACTACAGTAAAGACAGTGGTTCCCTTTGCTGCATATGGTCTATTAAGAAACCTTTTTAAAAATGGTTCTACACAGAAGTAAAAAGAGCTATACTATAGTAACAAGTGTCTATCTTATAACAATAGAAAAACGTTTTTTGGTGTTACATAGAACTATTTTCAAAATTTCTACATACAGCCATATACAATAAAGGCTCTATACCGTATTGACTCTCAGACACAACAACTACAAACAGTTCTGCCAAAAAACAACATCCACAGGTTCTAATGTAACCATAAGTGCCCCCCTCACAGATTGAGAGATACCCTGAACCCCCTTTATTTGTCACCTTACATGCGCCTACATGTACTCGCTAAAAGTTAGAAACTGTCATGAAGATCTAGCTCCACTCACTCTTGGCAGAACTATGCTCACTATATCCCTCAAAAGTCTGTAAGTCTGAAAAGTCTTAAGTATTTCCTTCTAACAACAACAACACTCACACAACTCGCTGTGTAATGCACTTCTCAGGTCCATTCAAGACGTCTTTCCAACGTTTATTATTTCCATACATTCAGAACCTAACATTTCAGCTTCTAGAATAGCTTAATTCACAAAACTTTAGAAATGCTTTCCTAAGCCTGTTCTGAAGGACATCTGCTCATAGACACATTCACAATACTACAAAATATACTGATACTACAAAAATGACCTGAAAAATGTTATATTTAATTTAACTATATTATTTCCAGGAATGAGATCCCAGTCACTGCTATAATGAATCGTACACAATGATCTGCAAACCATCGATGCCCAATGAAAAACTAGCATCTTCTAAATGGTAACTTTACAGTCTTTACTTTCAATGTAAGTCAAAGGAACCAGATTTTTCTTTTGGCATTTCCATTGGTCCATTCAGGTCCAGTCATCATAAAATTGTCACACAATGTAAACAGCAGCTGTTGTGTTTAAACGATACAGAAAAATGAAAATGAACAAAAATGGAGATACACATTTTTTTTTAAAACATATGGTGGTCAGGTTAGAGGTGGCTTAGGGACCAATTTTATCAGGCAATATTCAAATTTAACTTGATGGGGTGAGTCATCTTAGTCAGATGTGTCTGTGCCCTATTAAAAATTAAACATTACTATTAAATATTATTATATTGCAACATTTCAAGCCTGATTAGAGCTCTAACAGAGCTGCAGTGAACATGGGCTCTTCATCATCTCATTCAGTTAGCAGCCCAGATCTCAGACATGTGAACAGCTGGTAAACTGCTCATTTATCTTTGATAGTTCCAGGACGCTGGGATGAGGAAGGGTGCTCTGCTTTGGCTCAGAGGAAAGGAGATTTCTACCCTCGTTTCTGTAGTAAAGTATGTAACTTCCTCAATTAAGCTAAAGGAAAAAAATGGAATTAGTACGTTTTCCAAAAGCATAAAATACAAAACTCTTCTGGGCTATAAAAGAGGGGCGCACGCAAGACAACTTGGAAACTGTAAAAATGCTCGCCATTGAACATTTTGGAGGGCACACATGTACACACACTAGAAAAATCACTTTTTCCTCCCACTGCACCCACATAGACACATAGCTGTGTCAGGGAGAAAAGAGGGAGCTTTTCCATTAGATGCTAAACAAATGTCGAGGCCCTGCAAATGAATCCTAAATGAGAAATAGAGTTTACAGCAGGGCCATCTGGCACGGACGGGCCCTATTGAAATGAGCCGTAAATTGGGTGAGTGTATAATTGAAAGCAATGTGTGTGTGTGAGGCTGACAAAGCGCGCTAGCTTTCTCTTATTCTGTTTGTTTTAGTCGAGGGGCAGCATTTTTCAAATGGACCCAGTCCGGTAGACGTTGAAATGGCCAGACGAAACTGCTTTGGCCTGGTTATAGACTGAATTGGACACAGGACCCGCTTTCTATTGTTTATCTTGGCCAACAGTTACAATGCATATGTCTTCACTTGCAAGAGACCGCTGCAAGAGTTCTCAGTCATCCATTATAGCGCTCTCGCTCATCTGACCTTTCCTTAGTAGTGTTTTCCAAAGAACAGCATTTCCAAATATATCAGTCCACTGTAGACATGCGGCTGCTCTGGGTAATCTACCACCACATTCTGAGCTCCAAAACCGACAGAGAGACACATTTTCCTACTGTATGTTATTACAATGTAATTACAACAAAACAAAATCAATTGTCTTCAAAGTGTCTATATTCCTTCTGTCGTGCTGCAATAACATTATTGCAAGTAACATTATTTTTTCCCCATGTATACATTCATATCCCATCAACACAAAAAAACAGGGCAAGATCAATGACAACAAAAAGGCTGAAATTACTGGTAAAACCAAGACCAACCAACTGAAATTATCACAAATTTACTTTTAAAGCTTGTACTGTATTTCCCATGTAAATGTCCACGTCCATTCTAAAACGTTAGTAGATTTGCCCCTCCATGAGAGCTCAAAGACTAGCGCGGGACAAGATCTTTAACACTCTTTAACACTCTACAAATCAGAAATCCATAACGCATTATAAATGCATACATAAATATCTATAAAGTGTTCATAATGTATTAGAATACATGCAGGCAGGCATGTCTTGTAACAGTACATAAAGACTACAGTATAAGGCTTCATAGCACAATGTGACATTATGTGTTGTAATATAAATAACATTATTGGTAATAAAGTATAATATAATATAATATTATATAATATAATAAGTATAATAAGGCAATTCACAAAATTACTAGCTTTTTACATGAAGAACTGTCTAGATGCATGAATACTGGTATGACTCGTATTGGTTTTCTGGTAAAATAAGCAAAAAATTCTGTTTGTGTAATGTTATTTCAGAAAACTGACTGTGCCTCTAAAAATCTGAACAGTTTTATTCAGTTTATACTTTGTATGTACTTCACATGTTTTATAAATACAATGTTTTCAATAACAGGACTACACAGGTTAGATGTAAAAGTATATTTTGTTAGTGAATGAAGACCTGTTGACAGTGATTCGGTTGTTCTTATACTTAGACATTCATATTTAAGACAGTCTCACTTAAAGTCTCTCAGGATCATTCACTGTGATTTAGAAGTTATGTGCTAATATTACCGTACATTAATTCAGAAATCACTACCAAAAGTCTGTGAAGACAGGATACATCAATACATTAGATATGTGTGCTTGTTAAATAATACTGAGGAACGTGTGGAGCCATGCTTTTATAAAGTGGATGCTTATAAAATATTATGTAATATATTTATTATTCAGCTTTATCGTTCTGGTCTCACCAGTGTTAACAGGAGGAAAAATATATAGACTATAACACATTACGTCTCTATGAAGCTTCATACTGTGGTGATAAAACAGGGTATTTAAACATCGCTTTAAAGTTAGCTCTGTAGTTAATTGCATATGCTGCAACTTGATCAACATTGGCCATTTTTGCAGTTAAAGTCACTATACATACATGACACTCCTCCTCCCCAGTCTTGTCTTACTGTATACATAAGTCTGTAGTTTTCAGGAGCAGCTTCAAGTAAAGCTACATAACCTCCTTAATGCTATCTGCACTTTCATATTCACAGTATTGTGTTGATTTGTTTGTTTGTTTTAGGGACCACAGTGCACCATACCTGCTGCACCTTCACTGCAGCGAAAAGCCTCTAGTCAGAACAATAAATGCTATCAGCTCAAATAATTACAAATTAAAGTGACATTTGGGATCTATACTCCTGCTGGGAGGGAAATTAGCAGCAGAGATCGACCTAGTGTTCCAGCTAGGTTAATATGATGCATATAGATTGGCCCCATAAAAGTCTCATGAGCAGACAAAAGACATTTCACTCAGTAGATTTCATCTATAAGGATCATATACTTTCACTCAGTCTCTGAGAGAGTAAGCGAGATGGACACGGAGCGAGTGCAATGATAGAATGATAGAAAAAAGAAAGTAAGTAAGAGAAGACTGAAGGAGATGGATAGCAAAGAGAAAGAGAGAAAGATGGGGGGGGGGTGGAGAGAGATGCAGCACACACACACACACTCCAAATTGTTTTTGGAGTTTGTTACATACATACGTACATATACATACACACACACACACACACACATACATGCAAACATGCACATATATAATATATACACTACCGCTCAAAAGTTTGGGATCACAGTGAAATGTTCTTGTTTTCAATGGAGTATCTTCTTCCTTAACACAACAATGAACTGACGGGTCTCTAAAAAAAAGTTGTTTCTTTCTGGTCATTTCTCTTTAGCCATCAACTGCTGATGCTTCAGATACTAAACTAACCTAGAATGTTGTTCTCCCTTTTATACTCACTTATTAGTAGAATGTTTTTCAGCTGTGCATCACAATTGAGCAAGAGTGTCCTAACAACCAATTAGCCCAATAACATCCTTAACTTGGATTGGTGGCTGTACCAGGAGATTTAGACAGAGGACTGAGAATTGCTGATAATAGGACTATATGTAAAATAAGCCTCTATACAAAAATAGACTTTAATACAAACATTTATATTTTTTAAAAATCATCTGATACACTTACATTAATTGTGAAATGGACAATATTGTTTGTGAATTGCATGAAAAAAAATGATGTATAATATATATATATGGAAAAAAAACATTTTTCTTCGGTATTTCTATACATTCAGACTATCTTTGTCCTGTAAATACATAAAAAAAACGAAATACGTACACAGAAATATCTATAGATCCCTGGGGCAGTGGGCCTGTGGGAATGTGCTGGTGAAGAAGTGATATTAAACCCCACAAGCAGCTGGGACACGCTGAGTGTCCATATTCCCCACAGAGACGGAGCCATGACACCTATAACACACACACACACACACACACACACACACACACACACACACACACACACACACCACCCAAAGGCCTTTGGTTTAAATTTTAGCTGCAAAACACTCTCTGTCCTCTTCATGCAGATGTTCAGGCGTCTCTGCTGGGCAATGTGGAGTAGTTTTGCCACGGTTAGAGGATTTAGCAGGAAGCTAGTGGCATGAGCTGCATGTGTACTTCTCTGACTGTGAGTATATGTATGTGTGTGTGTGTGTGCATATGCAGTCTGAGGTGTTTGTGAGCTTGTGACACAGACAAACTTGTACACAAGCACGTGATTGTGTGCATGTGAGTATCTATGTACATACTGCATACGAGTGTGAGCCTAATTGGCAAGCTGCTAAATGACAGTTTTTGCAGTGAGGATAAATAGAGGCATGGTGGGCTGGGGAGGGCACGAGCCCCACTGAGCTCGTCTGCCAACATAAAGAGGAGGAGGAGGAGTATTCACGAGAGCGTTTCCGCTGCATCTGTCCAGTCCTTCTCTCGTTTTCTGCTCCATTCAAAGTCTGCTCTGTACACCCGCATGGATGGACCTTAACTTATCTAGCACACTTTCTGCTCCTAAAGTCAAAAGGAACACAATGAATATTAAAAACTAAACGTGGGTGTTATATTAAATAACCAGCAAAACATATAAATATAATAAAACTGAATACGCCTATCTGAGAACTGGGTGGGCGTGGCTAGAGTGCAGCTTGATTGACAGCTCTCTGTCCAACACTCCTAGCCTGCTCCATCTCTCATCAGAGCTAAAGTCATTATCCAGCTTTTATGTGATGGTACCTAGATGAAACAGCCACAGATGGACAGATAAACAAATAGATGGATGAAGCAATGCGCAAAGGAATGGATAAACAGATGTGCAGACAGATGGACGGACAAACAAATAGATGGACAAAGCAACGGGTGAAGGAAGGAACGGAGGAGCAAACAATGTTTTACAATGTTTAAGGTGGGCGGAGCCAGAAACATCAGCCTTGTGATTGGTTAGGTTTATTGAACTGTTACCCAATATTAGGGTCACCCAGTTTACATTCAAAGAGAAGAGAAAAGAGGTAAAACACTGAAGGCACTTGTTAGATTTTGGAAAGGCATTTATAAACAGTACTTAGTATGTGTTTATCAAACAGCTTGTTTTACATGTTAGTTAAAGAAAGACAACAAAGGAAATTAGGTAAAGAGAAAAAGAAACTTGCTAAACAAGCTGAGGGGAAGCAGAAAAACTAAGACTAGCTAGAGAGAAATAGAAATTTGCTAAAGAAAAATAGAAACAAGCTTAAAAAAAGAGACAGCAAAGCTAAAGCTTGGTCCTGTGATCAGAAAGTTTGGCAGTTCGATCACCTGGACCAACAGGACAATGACTAAATTGTGTCCTTGAGCAAGACACTTAACCACTGCTCCGGTGCCCCCTAGTGTGAGTGTGTGAGTGACTGCATGGATTTGTTAAATGGGGAGTACAAATTCCTTTGTGTGCAGAAAACAAGTGTCCTAAACTAAAGAAAATGTATGTAAACATAAAATAATCTACAGAAAAAAGCAAAGCTAAAACTAGACAGCAAAGAAAACAGAACACTAAAACTAGCTGAAGAGATTAAACCTACCCATAGCTAAAGAGACAGATTAAACCTACCCATAGCTAAAGAGACAGATTAAACCTAACCATAGCTAAAGAGACAGACTAAACCTAACCATAGCTAAAGAGACAGATTAAACCTACCCATAGCTAAAGAGACAGATTAAACCTGCCCATAGCTAAAGAGACAGATTAAACCTACCCATAGCTAGAGGCAGATTAAACCTACCCATAGCTAAAGAGACAGATTAAACCTAACCATAGCTAGAGACAGATTAAACCTACCCATAGCTAAAGAGACAGATTAAACCTACCCATAGCTAAAGAGACAGATTAAACCTAACCATAGCTAAAGAGACAGACTAAACCTAACCATAGCTAAAGAGACAGATTAAACCTGCCCATAGCTAAAGAGACAGATTAAACCTACCCATAGCTAGAGGCAGATTAAACCTACCCATAGCTAAAGAGACAGATTAAATCTACCCATAGCTAAAGAGACAGATTAAACCTACCCATAGCTAAAGAGACAGACTAAACCTACCCATAGCTAAAGAGACAGATTAAATCTACCCATAGCTAAAGAGACAGATTAAACCTACCCATAGCTAAAGAGACAGATTAAACCTGCCCATAGCTAAAGAGACAGATTAAACCTACCCATAGCTAGAGGCAGATTAAACCTACCCATAGCTAAAGAGACAGATTAAATCTACCCATAGCTAGAGGCAGATTAAACCTACCCATAGCTAGAGGCAGATTAAACCTACCCATAGCTAGAGACAGATTAAACCTACCCATAGCTAGAGGCAGATTAAACCTACCCATAGCTAAAGAGACAGATTAAACCTAACCATAGCTAAAGAGACAGATTAAACCTAACCATAGCTAAAGAGACAGATTAAACCTACCCATAGCTAAAGAGACAGATTAAACCTAACCATAGCTAAAGAGACAGACTAAACCTAACCATAGCTAAAGAGACAGATTAAACCTACCCATAGCTAAAGAGACAGATTAAACCTGCCCATAGCTAAAGAGACAGATTAAACATACCCATAGCTAGAGGCAGATTAAACCTACCCATAGCTAAAGAGACAGATTAAACCTACCCATAGCTAAAGAGACAGATTAAACCTGCCCATAGCTAGAGACAGATTAAACCTACCCATAGCTAGAGGCAGATTAAACCTACCCATAGCTAGAGGCAGATTAAACCTACCCATAGCTAAAGAGACAGATTAAACCTACCCATAGCTAAAGAGACAGATTAAACCTACCCATAGCTAGAGACAGATTAAACCTACCCATAGCTAAAGAGACAGATTAAATCTACCCATAGCTAAAGAGACAGATTAAACCTACCCATAGCTAGAGACAGATTAAACCTACCCATAGCTAAAGAGACAGATTAAACCTACCCATAGCTAGAGACAGATTAAACCTACCCATAGCTAAAGAGACAGATTAAACCTACCCATAGCTAGAGACAGATTAAACCTACCCATAGCTAAAGAGACAGATTAAACCTACCCATAGCTAAAGAGACAGATTAAACCTACCCATAGCTAAAGAGACAGATTAAACCTACCCATAGCTAAAGAGACAGATTAAACCTACCCATAGCTAAAGAGACAGATTAAACCTACCCATAGCTAAAGAGACAGACTAAACCTGCCCATAGCTAAAGAGACAGATTAAACCTACCCATAGCTAAAGAGACAGATTAAACCTACCCATAGCTAGAGACAGATTAAACCTACCCATAGCTAAAGAGACAGATTAAACCTACCCATAGCTAAAGAGACAGATTAAACCTACCCATAGCTAAAGAGACAGATTAAACCTACCCATAGCTAAAGAGACAGATTAAACCTACCCATAGCTAAAGAGACAGATTAAACCTACCCATAGCTAAAGAGACAGACTAAACCTGCCCATAGCTAAAGAGACAGATTAAACCTAACCATAGCTAGAGGCAGATTAAACCTACCCATAGCTAGAGACAGATTAAACCTACCCATAGCTAAAGAGAAAAAGAACACTAAAACTAGCTAAAGAGAAAATTATCCAATTATTGAGCTACTTTTTACTAATTTTGGCATTCATGAGCAGTTTTGCTCATCTGCACTTTTTTATAAAAAAAACAAACTAGCAGAAAACTAGATGAAGGACAAAAGGTAAAACTTAAAACTAAGAAGCTACAAGCTTAGCTTTAATAGGATTCAGAATGTCAACAAACAAAATGAAATAACCATCTCAGTCTTCACGCAGAGAGAGAGAGAAAGAGAGAGAGAGAGAGAGAGAGAGAATAAAGATAGCTAAAAGAGTAAAAGAAGATGAAAAAAAATCTCTTCCTGTTCTTTTTCTTTGCAGAGCTAAAACTAGCCTAACAGTTCAGCACTTTGATAGCACTAGAACATTTGTTTATTCCTCACAGAGGCAATTTCCTGAAATCACATCTTCAATCCGTAACATAATCCAAGCTGGACGGACACGCAAGGTGGAAATACAGAGGTGTTTGAAGTGGCAGCCACAGCAAAAAGAAGATAATCAGAGCATAATTTTAATAGCATAAGCTAACAGCAGAGTATTACACACAAACAATACTGCACATTGGAGAAATCCCTAAAGACAGGAGAGTCACTATGCACTGCAGTCGCAATTCTGCATGGAAGAATGTCCTCCATACGCACCATAGATTGACAAAGTGGGCTGTGTGGGTATGTGGGGACCAGTCCATCTGCTCTACTAAATTATTAACACGCCATTAAAATTTCATCTGCACTAAATGTCTCCCATTTCTTAATTATGAGACTTTGGGTTTCCCAGAGTCCCCAGATAGTTGAGTTTAATTTTCATTATGCTGCACGGATCCCTCACAAAGGCTCACAAACTGGAACATGTCAGCTTCATGTGGGGATGGAACCAGTAATGAAATGACAAGAAGCCAATATTCCTGTCAATAAGGTTTTATCAGGAAACCAGCAGTTACTGTGACTGGGACATCAAAACAATAGCAACATGCTTAATCTTTATACAGCACCTCTAGTTTTAGTCCTCAAAGCTTCAGAATGATGACTAAATATATTTATATCTTGAATACATACCATTTATATTACTGTATTATTATTATTATTATTATTATTATTGATATTGTTGGTACTACATTCTTTATTCATCACATGTAAAACACAAAGACATCAGAACAGAATTCCAGTCATGAGCTCAGATTCTACATACACTGAGCATTCATACTGTACTGAAGTGCTGCCCCCTGCTGTCAGATCTGAAAAGAACTACAGCTGCAGCCGCCTTCATTATATCTGCACTATTCAAGTACTGCCCAGCAGGACCTCCATTACTTCAACAGTCAGAGCCACACGGCCCTCGAGTTCAACAGCTATTCATCTGTTGAAAGGCACTTCCGTATGGGCAGCAAGACTCGGCCAAACGGACATGTGCTGACCAGTTACGTTTTGATAGGATTTAGAAGGTCACCAAAACAAAGACTGAAAAAGAAAAGAAAAAAAAAAATTTAAAAGCTGCTCTCCATTTCCCCCTCTCTCTCTCTTTCCTGCATCAATCAAAGGGGCCGCTCCGGTAGGAGGAGTTAATGGCATTATTTGTCATGCCAACAGCAGGCTTTTGGTTGTGACACCCATTAGCAGTGATGTCTTTATCAGGGGAAAGTGACAGAAGCCCGGCAAGCCCCTTCTCTTCCATGTGGAACACTGCCAGCCAATTAAGCGCCACTGTTCTGCCTTCAGCCGACGCCATAACGAGGGACAGCTTGCTGCATTAGCCTAGCCACACTTGTGTGAAGGCTAATCACGCTAATGTGGTCCAGGGAACATGTTAGCGTAAAAGACAGAGGGTCCATTCTCATCTGTAGGCTGTTAGCATGTTATCCTGGCCCCGACGCTGCACGGACGCCTGTTGTTTGTGATGTGAAACCATCCTGGCTAGCTTTTACAAGCACACAGGAAAGAAAAAAAAAAAAAAGAAGAAGGAGGAGGAGATGTATGAATAAATTCACTTGATCAGAGGATGTGATTCCCTGGAACGCTTGCTGGAGATGAGAGCGAGAGATTGCTTCTGCACTTACCTACTATCCCGGGGGTCCGTTTAATCAACTGTGTGGACATCAATTTGTTTAGCTTTGCTGGGGAGAAAAGCGCTGGAGACTAACGATAGGAATCTGGCGCGAGGGGAAGGCAAGTGAAATCGGAATTGGCCATCCTTATGACTGAAAAGCAAATATAATAGAATTCGCTCATTTGTGTAAAGAGAGCATTTCCATAGAGATGCACCTGAGGGGGAAGTGGAGGAATGGAAGACGGCAGAGGAGAGGAGCACTCATAATCTGTTAGAGAGAGAGAGAGAGAGAGAGAGAGAGAGAGAGAGAGAGAGAGATGCATGAAACAGACAGCAGGTTAATAGAAGAAAAGAAAAGTAAGTGGAAAGAGGAAGCAAAAGAAGAAAGACAGAAAATAGAAGGGCGAGAGAGAGAAAAGAGGAAGAAATGTAGGGGTGGAGAGAGAGAGAGTGGAAAAGAGGAAAGAGAGATGGAGAGATGCATAAAACAGAACGGGTTAATGGAAGAAAAGACAAAGTGGAAAGAGGAATCAAAAGAAGAAAGATAGACAGATCATAGATGGGCGAGAGAGAAAAGAAGAAATGTAGGGGCGGAGAGAGAGAGAGTACAAAAGAGGAAAGAGAGATGGAGAGATGCATGAAACAGAAAGAAGGATTAATGGAAGAAAAGAAAGTAGAAAGAGGAAGCAAAAGAAGAAAGACAGAAAATAGAAGGGCGAGAGAGAGAAAAGAGGAAGAAATGTAGGGGTGGAGAGAGAGAGAGTGGAAAAGAGGAAAGAGAGATGGAGAGATGCATAAAACAGAACAGGGTTAATGGAAGAAAAGACAAAGCGGAAAGAGGAATCAAAAGAAGAAAGATAGACAGATCATAGATGGGCGAGAGAGAAAAGAAGAAATGTAGGGGCGGAGAGAGAGAGAGTACAAAAGAGGAAAGAGAGATGGAGAGATGCATGAAACAGAAATAAGGATTAATGGAAGAAAAGAAAGTAGAAAGAGGAAGCAAAAGAAGAAAGACAGAAAATAGAAGGGTGAGAGAGAGAAAAGAGGAAGAAATGTAGGGGTGGAGAGAGAGAGAGTGGAAAAGAGGAAAGAGAGATGGAGAGATGCATAAAACAGAACGGGTTAATGGAAGAAAAGACAAAGTGGAAAGAGGAATCAAAAGAAGAAAGATAGACAGATCATAGATGGGCGAGAGAGAAAAGAAGAAATGTAGGGGCGGAGAGAGAGAGTACAAAAGAGGAAAGAGAGATGGAGAGATGCATGAAACAGAAAGAAGGATTAATGGAAGAAAAGAAAGTAGAAAGAGGAAGCAAAAGAAGAAAGACAGAAAATAGAAGGGCGAGAGAGAGAAAAGAGGAAGAAATGTAGGGGTGGAGAGAGAGAGAGTGGAAAAGAGGAAAGAGAGATGGAGAGATGCATAAAACAGAACGGGTTAATGGAAGAAAAGACAAAGTGGAAAGAGGAATCAAAAGAAGAAAGATAGACAGATCATAGATGGGCGAGAGAGAAAAGAAGAAATGTAGGGGCGGAGAGAGAGAGAGTACAAAAGAGGAAAGAGAGATGGAGAGATGCATGAAACAGAAAGAAGGATTAATGGAAGAAAAGAAAGTAGAAAGAGGAAGCAAAAGAAGAAAGACAGAAAATAGAAGGGTGAGAGAGAGAAAAGAGGAAGAAATGTAGGGGTGGAGAGAGAGAGAGTGGAAAAGAGGAAAGAGAGATGGAGAGATGCATGAAACAGAAAGAAGGGTTAATGGAAGAAAAGACAAAGTGGAAAGAGGAATCAAAAGAAGAAAGATAGACAGATAATAGCTGGGCGAGAGAGAGAAAAGAGGAAGAAATGTAGGGGTGGAGAGAAAGAGTGCAAAAGAGGAAAGAGAGAAGGAGAGATGCATGAAACAGAAAGAAGGGTTAATGGAAGAAAAGAAAGTAGAAAGAGGAATCAAAAGAAGAAATATAGACAGATAATAGCTGGGCGAGAGAGAAAAGAAGAAGAAATGTAGGGGTGGAGAGAGAGAGAGTACAAAAGAGGAAAGAGAGATGGAGAGATGCATGAAACAGAAAGAAGGGTTAATGGAAGAAAAGAAAGTAGAAAGAGGGAAAATAGCAGGGCGAGAGAGAAAAGAAGAAAACTGAATGTAAAGGAAAAGAGAGAGGGAGAAATGTAAGGGATGGAGAGAGAGTGCAAACGAGGAAAGAGATGGAGAGATGCAAGAAACAGAAAGGGGGTTAATGGAAGAAAGACAAAGTGGAAAGAAAAAATCAGAAGAAGACAAATAAAGGCAGATAAAGACAGGGTGAGAGACAGAACAGAGGAAAACAGAATGTGAAGGGAGAGAGAGAGAGAAAGGTAGGGGAGAGAAATAGAAAGAGGGAGCACAAGACAAAAATATACAGAGAGGAAATAGAAAGAGACCAAGACAAAATAAGAATAAAGAGGATAGGGGGATGGAAATAGAAGAATGAGAGAGAATGGCTTAGTAATAAAGGAAAAAGAATTGAGAAAGGAAAATGAGAGAAGATAGAGAACAAGTATAGAGAGAGAGAGAGAGAGAGAGAGAGAGAGAGAGAGAGAGAGAGAGAGAGAAAGAGAGAAAGAGAGAGAGAGAGAGAGAGAGAGGAGGAAGCAGAGAATGAGGGTAAAAGAGCAAGAAAAGAAAGTGAGAAAAATGAAAAGACATTGAGAGATAGAAAGAAAGAGTATGAGAGAAAGAGTGAGACAGAATGTAAAGGGAGAGAGGGAGAAAGGCATGGGGAGAGGGAGTGATAAAGAGAAAGCATGCAGGACAAAAATAAACAGACAAAAAATAGTTAAAGGGAGATGAGAGCAAGAGAGAGAGAGCAGGAGGGGGACAGTGAGATGAGAGGATGGCAAGAAAAAGAAGAGACATTAAGAGAGCGAGAGAGAGAGAGAGAGAGGGAGAGAGAGGGAGAGAGAGAGAGAGAGAGAGAGAGAGAGAGAGAGAGAGAGAGAGAGCTCTACAGGCTATAATAAAAACCTGCAGGATGTAAGACTAAAATAGCTAAATAAAGTGTATTTAATTCATTGATAACTGGACTTCACACCAGTTTCTGTAACACAGGCGCTCCTTTTACCTTCAACACAATTAGAAATACCACAACTAAGACTACTTCAGACTGGAAGCCTCATTAATCCAGTTACCAGGACCGGATCACAGATGTGTTTCCAGGTAGTTGTTTTAGGTTTGGTGAAGAGAACAAACAGAAATCTGGAAATAGAACAGTTAATTCCTTTCAAGATAATTAAATTTGATGTCAACAACTGATGAAGTGAGCTTATCACAGTATTCCTTTTAAAGTTCACCAGAATGAAAGAATTAGAACCAGCAATTCGCAATCGGTGGTTTCCTACTCCATGTTGCTGTTTTTTTTTAACACTAAGTACATACACAACACATACAGTTCATCCAGAAAGTATTTACGATCTTTTCTCAATACTTGTTGAAGAACCTTTGGCAGCCATTACAGCCTAAAGCCTTTCTTGAGTATGACGCTACAAGCTCGGCACAGCTCTGTTTCTGCAGTTTCTCAGATGCTTCTTTGCAGAACCTCTCAAGCTCAATCAGGTTGGATGGGGCACATTGATGCACAGCCATTTTCAGATCTCTCCAGAGATGTTCAGTAAGGTTCAAGTCTGGACTCTGGCTGGGCCACTCAAGAACATTCACAGAGTTGTCATGAAGCCACTCTTGTTATCTTGGCTGTGTTCTTGGTCACTGTCCTGTTGGAAGATGAACCTTCGTCCCAGGCTGAGGTCCAGAGTGCTCTGGAGCAGGTTTTCTGCAAGGATGTCTCTGTACATTGCCTTCCTCTTTCCCTCCACCCTGACTAGTCTCCCAGCTCCTGCTGCCGGATAATAACCCCACAGCATGATGTTGGCACCACCATGGGATGGTATTGGTCAGGTGATGAGCGGTGCCTGGTTTCCTCCAGACATGATGCTTGGCATTCAGGCCAAAGAGTTCAATCTTTGTTTTTAATCAGACCATAGAATTCTGTTTCTCGTTGTCAGAGAGTCCCTCAGGTGCCTTTTACTAAGGAGTGGCTTCCGTCTGGCCACTCTACCATACAGGCCTGAATGGCTGTCCTTCTGGAAGGTTCTCCTCTCTCCAAAGAGCAACAATAAAGCTCTGTCAGAGTGACCCTTTATTGGTTACCTCCTTGACTAAGGCCCTTTCATTCTGATCACTCAGATTGGCCAGGCGGCCAGCTCTAGGAAGAGCTCTGGTGGTTCCAAACTTCTTCCATTAGCTCATTGGGACCTTCAATGCTGCAGAAATGTTTCTGTACCCTTCCTCAGATCTGTGCCTCAATACAATCCTGTCTCTGAGGTCTACAGACAATTCATTGGACTTTATGGCTTGACTTGTGCTCTGACATTGTACAGTCAACTACAGGACCTGTGGGATATAGACAGGTGTGTGCCTTGCCAAATCATGTCCAATCAACTGGGTTTACCACTGGTGGACTCATTATGGGGTATTGTGTGTAGAATTTTGAGGTAAAACATGAATTTTATCCATTTATAAGGCTGTAACATAACTAAATGTGGAAAAAGCTATGAATACTTTCGAGATTCACTGTATACTATATGAACACAATCAATCACAGTATTTGAAGTATAGCTGGATTGGGTCATGTTTGTCCATCCTGTCTAGACTTGCATGCAGTGAGGTCACTCGGAATATCTAAAGGCGTCCTGGGTAGCAAACATGCCATGTATCCTCCACTGGAAGCCTCTCGGGTGGGTTTTTTTAAACAGCGTCTTTCACCTCCTACAGTATTCGGACAGCCTGTAAGATGGGTGTCACAAAATTGTTTTCCAGCTCATAGAGGAGAGGAGCAGAACAGTCAGGAAAAATCTGTAACTTTGGGGGTTTCTTTATGCAGTCGTAGTCTCTCTAAACAAGCACGGACTGGACAGCAGAATTAGATTTTCAATTATTATTTTTTTAATTTATTATTATTTAATAATAATAATAATAATAATAATAATAATAATAATAATATAGTCCTCCATGGCAGTACTTTTTTTTTTTAAATAAAAGTTTTAACAATTAAACATCTTAAACACTGGAGTTAATATATAACTGCTAATTCACTTAAATCTTTAAAATTAAGATTGGCGCATAGGCTGTGCATCACATTGCACCACAGGCAAAAATCTCACCTAGCTACTAACAAAAGTCGAGAATCATCGAAAATCTAGAGACAAATTTGTTTGCATCTATATGAACTTCAGACTTCCAATAGGTTTCATCATTTTACGAGAAACCATGTGAGAAACGTGTCTATAGCTGAGCTAAAGCTTAAAGTATTATATTATATATTTTTAGCACTACTTGCCCATTTGCGCATACTGAGATAGCCAAGGTGTTAAAATGTTACAGAAATAAAATGTTGTGGCTCGGAAGTAGTTGAATATTTTTTGGAATGCGACAAAAGTCACTTTTTAATATCTGGTTTGCAGGCTGCTGGTCTAGAAGCAAATTTTTCAGGCTTCACTGAAGCCCTATTTGAGTGGAATTAGTTTGAAGTAATGTAATTTGAGTGGTTACCAACAACATCTGTGATTTTAAACCAGTACAAATCTACCGTATTCACAATTCTTACAAGTCTTACAAGTAATAATTCCAGAGTGAGCAACCTCCTGTAACACAGAGCTCCCCATGAAAAACCAGTCCTGCTAGACAGGGTAAAAGGAAACGGACGAATCTCTAACCGGGGTAAAAGGAAATAGATAAATCTCTTTCTGGGGCCTAACAAGTCCAATTCGAAAAAGAAAATTTATACAAGATGCGGGCAAATGAGAAACTGACTTCAGTCCTGTAGGAAACGGCAACTCTCATTATTTACTTTTTGTGACTTAATGACGAGGCTATGAGCTAAAACTGAGCTTGATATAAGTCCATTTCAACAAATCCACTGCACATTTGGTGGTGGCTGAATTACATAGGGAAGGAAAATGAAACTTTTATAACGTTCCTCTCGCAAGGCAGTGAGTCTTGTTGTGAGGAATTTGATCAGTTCAATGAACCCACTTGACTAGCCTAATGCTGGTCTATATGCCAGTTAGCCGCACAGCATGTTGTTAATGTTGTCAAGTGTGGCGTTTGTCATAATGCTGATGTAAATGTCTGCACAAAGATGTTTTTGGGGGTACTTTAGGGAAATTACAGCGATCTTTCATCCCATACGAATCGGCCACTCAAATTATGCACTTATTGCATTACCGGACCTCCTCTGGTAAAACTAATCCAGCTCAAATAGAGCTTATGACGCAGGCCAGTGTCCTGGAGTGTTTCTGCTGGGGTAGTACTGAGTAGCTGAGAACGGCGTAAATGTCAGCACAGGGGGGTTCAGCTAATTAACTCCCCATCTAGTTGTCATCTGACAACGGCGAGATGTTGCAATTAGGATAATCAAGCTTAAACAGTTAAACTTCTCAGCTATCATACAGATGCAAATGAGAAATTTGAACAGTCTTATCAAGAGAGACTCAACACACAGTCTGGACAAGCCAGGGTTCTGTGTTTCTATGCAGTGTTTGGGTGTTTTTCTAAAGGCCAGCAGCGCAGGGTGACTCAGATGCACTACAAAACGTGCCATTTCTTCAAATAGCTGTTCACTTTCAGCCAAAGTCATCACAGTGACACGTATTTTATGTCTGGCGCAGAAAAGAAAATATGTTATTGAAATGTCAGCCTGTGCTGAAGATTAGACTCTCATTTCCTAGAAACAATGGAAGTAGGTTAATTAATGCTCTGTTTTCGCTGCCCTGGCTGTAATACATATGGCACCTCAGACACAGACTACTCTGTAAATCGTGCAGTACTGCAACAACATCTACATAATGATTGTCTATTTAGAGGTGCTTTATTTTGCCCTCTTCTCAGACTGTATTATTTATAATTGCCCGTGTTTGCATTTGCGGCAGATAGATGGCAGGGGCTAGGCCATTAGTTGATGACGTCCTGGGCCTTTCTCACTGTTACTCATATCCAAATAGTGTTTAGATGACATCCAGGCTGAAGGATGGCGGCCGCATTCTGCAGTGTGTGTTCATGTGGGTTACGTACGCGACTGGGAGTAAGCGGTAGTACGAGCTCTGACTTTCCTCAGATATAACTCTAATCTCAGGTCCCCGAGGAAACCCTAGTGCTAATATGACCCTCCTGCCTACTCCATATAGGCTTGTATCTGTATGTGTAAACTCCTACTGGATATTAAAGGCGTTCGACATTGGCCCATGATTGATCTGCCATCCACGCTCGTTATTTACATTAGCACTCCAATTACTCAACGTAGCCGCAGCCCAGGGGCACAATAAAGCTCCCACGCAGCGAGGAATATTCTCAGCCCACGAGCGCTAATGTAATCTACGTGTTTCCAAACAAATGACACATGATACACTAAATGTCCCTCTGTCTCCCTCTCCCTCTCTCTTCTCTCCTGTTTACTTCCTCATAATGCGCCTGGAAGGCAAAGGCAGGAATGAATTTGTTCTAATATTCGACGTGCCATTTGCACAGTTTGTGAGGGAGGAGCAGGACCTGAGATGAGGTTAGTGTGGAGTCCTGCACAATTCAAACCATTTAAACACATTAGCTAAAGGCAAGCATGCAGCACTGAAGCCAGCGTGTCCTTTGTTTCTGTTCTGTTGACATTCTGGTGACTACTGTATGTATCTCCTCTTCACAGCAAAGCAGAGCAGCATGGTTCTATGGCCCCACCCTGTGGTCTTTCTCTGCTGCTCATCCTTTTAAAGGGGACATATCCTAGGTTTTTCTTCTAAAACCCCATCTGCCACCCCCCACCCCCTTAAATGCACGTATGACATTGTGTGGCTTTGTGCACCAAAAGCAGTCATTATTCTTTTTTCTCACCTTGCTTTACTACCCGAGTAAACAGCCTGTATTTGAAACTGGTATACAGAAATGATATCTGCTGATTGCCTGTAGTCTGCTTCATTCTGACAAAGCAGTCTGAGCCAGCAGTGGTGGTACCATTGAGCCCACCCACTCACTGGCCCACTCAAAACAACAAAAACAATTTAACCAAATGCATGTCATATTAAAAAAAAAACATTTTTGACAATCACAAATCAATCAATAATCATAACTGGGTGTCGTAAGCATTGCTTACAGGAGTGTGTGTACATCTAGGCAGTTACTGCCAGTCTTGTAAGTTATGCTTAGTTCACACTACATGATTTTAGCCAGGTTTTCCAGTGGGCGACTATTTTTTGTAGATTGTCGACAAAAACCTCTGCTCGGCCGCAAATCGGTGATCACTTGGTGCTCGCTCAGTCGTGTAGTGTGAACTGGTGAAAGTCGCGAGCCGTTGGAGTCGTCGCCGACTAATCGCAGACACCCGGCAAATATCTAGCACTAGAGATGGACCGATCAGCGCTTATGAGGCAGATTCTGATCGCCGATCACCTTTCAACGCGATCGGCCGATAGCCGATTACCGATCGAGGGCGAGGCAATATGCCACGGCAGGGCTACATGTAGTTATTAGAGTAAGCAAGTCATAAAACACGGTCCAAACTGGTTTATTACCATTTTTAACGAGTGTTAATACATGTGAAATAGCATAATATTTTTAACAAAATTAACAGTAAATAAACAAATATCCCCAATACTGCAATCATTAAATTTAAACCCTTAATTTAAAACGAAAAAAGCTAATTCAATAAATGCAGTCATTAAACGCAGACTCTGTGTTATTTTAAACAAAAACTGCAATCATTAGAATACTGAATTGTTGCTGCTGTACTGTGCGTACCAGTCAGAAATGGTCTGCATGGTGTTCTGGGTTGTTTGGTTTGTGCTAGCTGTGCGTGCTAGCTCTATGTTTAATATCTAGGCCAGTCAGCGACAAATCATGGCATCTGATATAATGGGTGTGTCTCAAAACCTAGTGAGGGTCTACATAGACAGCATTTTACGTCATAGTATGCGCTCCCAACATGTAGACTGTCCCAATTCTTACATACCTTAAACATGCTGTCTACTGAGGAACCTTATTTGAATCTGATTTTATGGAAGCATCAGCCGCTTCCTCAGCCGCTAAAACAATCCAATGATGGCAACGCAGGCATATCTACGAGCAGTGAAGTGGTTTTAAAATGTGAGTTATTTTGATTCTCTCTGGAGTTTTAATGTGTTTCTTGTCATATAATCACACAAAACAGTATTTTATTATCAACTCTGTAACGAGTCGTTGACCATTTTGCAGTTTTATACTCGAGGCATTAGCATTTATGCTGGCGGATTTTTAAGCCTAGGGCTAAACCACCGGTCGCGTGCTGCAGTGGGTGGGAACAAGCCGTGACGCAGTCTCTCTCTAAATAGAGCGTCCCAGTAATCTGTTTTATGAGGAGAGATGAGGAGAGAACACTGCTACTTACACAACTGCCTACATAGACAGCCTACTAAGACACTCACTAGGTTTTGAGACACACCCTATACCAGACACCCTTTGTTTCAACAATAAACTAACATGACAGTGCATGACATGTGCTATGAATGATTATGTCAAGGTAATACAGGAAAGATCAAATACTACCAATTGCAAAAAGTCAGCATTGTGAGTTTAGAAGTTTTCCTAATATGGCGTCTGAGATTGATACATTTTCCATAACTAGTTGGCAAGTTTCTCCTTCCGCAGTTCAATTTCCTGCCGTAGTGTTTATGTTTGGCATTTACAATCAATTTACAATCAAAGTATAAGACATAAATGAGTTTATCGCTCTCAGAGAAATTCAGGGTTGAGCCCACCAGCAAATTTTATGAGCCCATCTAAAACAGCAGGCCTGGTGCTGCTACTGGCCAAAGCCTACATATTCCTCACAACTGGTTTGGGATACACTGCAGACAGTTGAACAGGTGAATATATGCAAATGTGCATTTTCTGTGACATCACAAAAACAAATGCCCTGTTTTTGCAGCATAGACTTCATATTTGGATTCCACAGACTGTGAAATGAAAGACACATTGTGAAACTTTAACCTTCGCACACAACATAGAGCTCTTATTTAAAAGAGAAAGAGAGAAAAATGTGTTTTAACACAGTTAGGGTCCTTTAATTCCCTCTCTCTTCTCCATCTTTCTCTCTCCTTCTGTGTATTGTCCACACCCACTTGTCATGGCCGAGAGAAAGAAAATGGCTCTCCGAAGTCGTCTCCCTCACCCAGTAAGATTTATTGAACGAGGGGAAGAGAATATTTCACCGTAATACACACAAGCTAATACCCCCCGGTCCACGAGGCGCCAAGCATGAATACGCTGGGTCGCTTACAACCCTCAATAATCAATCAAAGCCATATAGGAGGTGTTACTGCTTGGAGAACCCTTACTTCTTCCCCATTACACCCACAAATCATATATTACACATCCTTTATGCTGCTCCCTCCAACACCTCGTAAGACTGAAAATCCACTGTCAGGAGATTAGTCTTTGGAGAGAGTTTGCAGGGCTGATGTCTCTTAGGGGAAAAGGCTGAGTGCCATGGGAATAAAGGAGAAAAACACACAGCGGAACTGTGAAAGAGTCTCTGTGCATGTGGTTGGAAGAGTATTTGCACGCGCCCGAGGAGAGCGGGTACTAAGCTAATAAATATTACAATGTGAAGAATATATGAGGTGCCATGAATAAAATTACATTTAGTGTCTAGCAAGGTGCTGCTGAAGCAAATCAGAAGAAAATCAGACATGACAAACACATTCGGCAGCCACATTTCACTCTCCCAGCGCCCGAGAACAACACTTCAGCCCTGAAACACCAGCAAATGACCAGTTTTCCTGGCACATGTCCTGACAACTAGCTTGGACAGCGAAGGGGCAAAAATGGGCACAACCTGTCTGAGATCATATGAACAGACCAGGCCAAACTCGGTTTAACTGAGAAACTGCAGGCAGCAGAGAGCTGAGGCTGAAGACCACACCTAACAGGAGAGAATTTACGGTGCTATGAGCCTGTATAAGCCAAAATTAGTTTTGTCAGGGCTCAAAAAAAGAATTGGTTGATGCTGCAATTTGATTTTAGGGTCCAGAGGCTGATATATATATAAGGGCTTCAGAATCAGTGAAGGGGCTTTGGAGGCAGGTGATTCTGATCCTTAATCCAGTCTGACACAGAACTGGCAGGAGAGAAAGGTACATCTCCATGCTGTCAGAGTGACTGAAACACTAAGAATACTGCTGCAAAAGGCTACACAGAGGTCTACACAAGCAATGATATTTACTTTATTATCTTACTTTGATAGCACATCATTGCATACAATGATGTATGCAATGATGCATACATATATGGAGTCCATATATGGAAATACATAAAGTGCTTTCTAAAAGTAGGTAACCGGGTGAGTTTTGTGACTCTGAATTAAGAAACAGTGCCATACAGCATTATCTAGAGTATTTCTGTACAAATCTTTCCACGTAATACCTAGTGGCTACGCGCGCACACACAGTTTTGGGTGGCAGCTCATCAGGCCTGTCTCTCAGGCCGATGTTAATATGGCAGGCAATGCTAAGCCCTTAAAGGCTTTAAGCAGCTTATAAAGTAAGTAAGGAGAAAATAAACTTCCCCAGTCCTCTGCAGTTTAGAAGCCTTTTAAATCCTAAAGAGTTTGATGTACAACCCACCACATGGTGCCTATATCTCGACTGAATAGACTTCAACATACTTCCACCGCAATTTAATACACTCTAGATGATCTGGAACTCTGTAATTAAAACTTTGGCATGGTCTCCGTGTTTTATTTATCAAAAATATATGGCACAAACATACATAATAAGTGTAAACACAACACTGCATTCAAATGTAACCCCAGTAAACATTTCAATTCTATGCAAGAAGCGAGTTGATAGAAGAATAAGCCGCTAATTGCGTTTGCCAATCCATTGTAATTGGCTTTGCTTTGCAAATCAAATGCTTGTCTGGCTTGGGACAGCAATGCTCTGAAATGAATGGAGTTAAACAGTATATCGATTTGTTTTCTTCCTCCAAGTTTCTCTCTGCTTTCCACTCTCCCATAAGGCCGAGAGAAAAATAAAGAGGACGTTGGACAGTCAGGGCTAAAAGAGGGCAGAAACTTTGATCAATGTCACTCAGTAAACACATCAAAACCCAAGCTTCTCCCTCAGCGCTTTTTTTTAATCTTTCTTACAACCTGCATCGCTTTATACAGACTGCTGATCTGCTGGGTCACATGAGAACAGTTAGAGGAGTCAACAGTTTGACTCACAGATGTGGCTGACACCATTCAGCAGTTTCAATCAAACCACAAATATCAGGCTGCTGTCCTTGAGCAAAACGTGTGATGATGCATTCAGGAGTGCTAGTTTTAATATCAATAAAGTCAAAAACAGACACCAGGCAGTAATGTTCCTCAGACAAAAAACTTTCAAGGTCTGTTCGCTTTCTTTGATGCCGACACACGAGAAACAAGATAATTGAATTTGAAAACTTGGTGTGCGTGATACGGCAAAAATACAATATCGATCAGTGGGCCTACTACGTATATATAATATATATATTGGCCAATATAATCCACAAAGGCCTACAGCCAGCTCAGCACACTGTCATCTTTCTTGTTTCTTCCATTCATTTAGAAACCATGTAGAAACTGCTAAATGAAGTGTAATAGTGTTGTCTACAATGTTTTGGGTTTACTGTTAAATCCTGGAATCAGTGATGGCTCTCTTGGTTATAAATGTTTTGGCCTTATTTTGAAGCCGTAGTCTACCTATACAAAATCAGTAGTAGCCAACATGGCTCCAAAAACTAGTTGAACAAAGCTCATGTCCTACTACTATTATATAGTTTTTAGTTTTCAATGATGTGTATTTTTCAAATCCTCAAATATATATTCTGTGACTGACTACAGAAAACTTTAACACAGTGGAAGTTTCAGTTGAGGTAAGGGTAAATAGGGTAAATTGGGATTTTTCCTTCCACCAATGTGACTGATTTTAAGACACATTATTTTCTATGGTCCAGGCCTCAAGCTCGACAACCCAATGTAGTGCGCCAAACTGCCAGTAAGTTTGGTTGGAAAGTCATAACATGGAGATTTGAGCGCTCTGCTATTACATTCAATGTCCCCAATTAAAACTAAAGGCAATTTTTTTGATAATAAACTGAAATAGGCTGAAATAAACAAATAAATTGCAATGTGATGTAAAAACATTATTTTTTTCCTCACATTCTGCTCAGTTAAACCTGCATGTGAGTTTCCTTGGTTCACATTGATTTGTTAAGCATCTTGGCTCTGAATAAAAAGTGTAAGCGGTATAAGCAAAAAAATAATAATAAATAATTAAAAGCTTCTGAGGTCAGTGTATAAAAACAGCCTGGTTCAAATAAAGAAATGCTTGAGCATTTATATATATATATATATATATATATATATATATATATATATATATATATATATATATATATCATACACACACACACACACACACACACACACACACACACAACACCACTGATTTCTATACATATACTTTACCTCAGGTGCAATAAGCTGCAACATACTAAAAGCACAAGTGCCACCGAATGCTTTTTATTGAGCGTTTCACATACGGCTCCGTTCTAAATCCAGTAGTGTTCCCCCCTTCTGTGCATCCAGCATGCTCCCCTCCTACCAACCCACGCATTTAGCTCCCCCCGCTCTTGAAAATTTCCCCCACTTCTCCCCCCAAATCACAACAATAATCCCTTCATGAATCTCTGGCTCAATTACAGCTTTCTGGAGAGCAGGATTAGGGTGGGAGATGGCAGGCAGCAGTGCAGGGCCGTCACTCTGACAGCCAGAGAGAGGAGGAGAGGAGGTGTGGGGACACGCGCTGTGGTGGCGGCTAAAATCCCAAATAGCCTGTCAGCCGTCGACAGCGCAACCAAGCGTGCAGGGCCGAGCGCACAGGGCTCAGCGAGTGTGTAGGTGTCGGTGTATGGGGTTGCAAGGGTTATGTGGGAAGATCCAAGAAAAAAGATCCAGCACTGGACACTTGATCATGCTCGCGGACGGGAAAAGACACGAGAATGGGGACTGTGGTGGAGATATCTTCCCGAGGGGGGGCCGGGAGAGAGGAAGTCAAATTTTTGTTGTGCTTGAGAAGATCTACTGAGAGAATACAGAGGCCATGCAGAGGCAGACAGCTTAAGGGCAACGACCCAGAAGGGCTTAACTGTTTTCTGACTGCCTCTGTGACAGGACAAAGAGAAAGTTTAAAAAAAATAAATAAATAAAACCTGACAGATATAACCACATACACAAACCCTTACAAATAAAGATCATATACGTGGTTGTAGGGGTGTGCCATATCGTATCGTACACAATAATATCGCCAACATTTTTGAATATCGTGAGCGATATTATACCCTGAAATATCTTGCCATATCACCCACCCTTAATTATCACATCAGGGTACTACTTTTACTGTTTTTAGCAAAAGAAAAATTCACACTTTTCTCATTTCCCATTATATATCTACTAGAGACAGATTTTATCTGTCCAGTATCATTCACTTTACTTCAGTCCTGGATATATGGAGATATTTGGAGTGCATTATTTAGTATCGTGACATTCTGGATCATTGACTTTTGTTACAATCTGATGAAAATTCTTGTATTTTTTAATATCTCAGTTAGGGGTGTGCCATATCATATCACATGCAATAATAAAATTTAATTTTCATTTTGTTGCAGTAGTGTATTATGGAAATATTTTTTTAAGTTGTCATATCGCCATGGGTATCGTTATCGCAAAAATCCCATGAAACATTGTGATATTATTGTAGGGCCATATCATATCGTTGGTTTGGACGTACAAACTAAAAACAAAAACAAAAAAACACTATATTCTGTGGAGGTTGAATAAAAACATTCTATATTCTAACATTCAAGATTATTTTGGGAACCAAAATGCTTTCAACAAAAAGGACCTTTAGGCTTTACAGAATTATTCAAATTGGACCACTACAGCATTTGTTCAGTGTCACTAAATTTTGAGTTTCCAGTTAGAAATTCAAGGCTACTGAGCTGGAACATTTTTTTAAGCTGAGCGAAGTGAAACTAGGTAGACTGAAAATCAGTTTCTCTGAAACTTTGTTTTATTAAAATAAAGACTATTTCTAAGTCAGTCATTACATTTAAACTACTGACCATGTTAGATGCCTTCAAGTCTTATCCAGCGTACACAATTACCGTCTGATGTTCGAGAGAGCCGATGATGGTTTACTGATCTAGTCTTGGCTGGCTACTCATTCGCCGTAACAGCACTTCAATAGCAACAAAAATGATTTAACAGTTCTCGTTCTGGAAACGAGAGGCGGCCTTGCACATCTCCTCCTCTGTCTTCAGTTTAGGAAACAAGTAACTATTTACTCTTTTCACCAATCTCTTGGGCAAGTTTTCAGTTTTTCCAGAGTTATCCTGGTTATAGAAACTAGATTTTAAAGGCCCAACTGGGTGAATCTATATACTACAGCGCCACCTTGAGGTGAAAGTGTGTGTTAAAGCTAAAACGTGCAGGACAGTGGGCCTTCAGGACCAGGGCTGAGAAACACTGATTTATGCCATATATTGCCACATATATACACACTGTGGTGAAGTTTTTTGATGGTAACAGGGTTAACAATCCTCCTGTGATAACCTGCAATAATGATCAATGAATGAAGTACAGTGCAGATGTAACACAAACCCAGATACACACACAGATCTTAAGTGCCAGTGCCTCACTTCCGACTGCTGATGTTTGAGGGTGCTCGCTGAGTGATGAGCCGTAATCAGCACCTCATCAAAAAGCGGCGACGGCTGCACCGAAGACACTGAGTCTGACTGACGACACGCAGCCGGCAGCGCTGGTGACAAATCTGTGTTTAGCAAGCAGGCTGGATTTCAGCTTAAGCTTCCCTCCGCTCAGCGAGAGATGTTTGTGCAAGCACAGGCAGAACGACTGATGAGCAAAATCTGCATGCTGCCAAATACGAGGACACACAGTGGAGTACTATTGTAGAACCACATTCTAAGAAAAATTCCAGTCTAAAAAACAAAAAACAAAAAAAACCTGCTGTCTGAATGTGATTTAAGGAAACCCATCAAATGCTTGGAGACAGTTTTTTGCTGTTACTTTTTTGGTTAAGACAAAAAAACTCATAATGCTTTTTCATACAATAATATAAAACAGCTATTTCTTACAGAGAACCCTCACTGAAGAAATGTAATCCTTAATATGATGTACTGTAGCACTATTACAATACATAACAGGGAGTCACTCTAGTCACAAAAACCAAACTGAACAATGGAATTATGACCCGCAAAGTTTCCTTTTATTTATAACTAAACTAAATGCTGTATTTTGTTTATATTTTCTTTATCAAAGTAAACTAAAGTGAATACGGGCTCATGAGAATAAGATATTATAATATTAAATCATTTTTAAGTGAAATAAACCAAAGTTTTAATCTAACTCTCCTGACGGCTCCTCTTTCACCATATTTGTTGTAGTTTGAGAGGCTGTTCGTAGTGAGCGGTCAGTCACGAAACCAGGTGCCATCAGCCAATTGTGTTGGCCCATGTCCCGCCCCCAAACTGTCAAACCCGCCCCCTCTGAAAAGGAAAAATATCAAGTTGAGAGAGAAAAACACATTAAAGGATGTAAAGACAATTTGAGAGGGTGTATAATAAATTTGTGTGCAGATCTTCTTTATGCGCTCGTAAGTTTCACATTTACACAAATGCGCATCCTAGTTTTGACACTGATGTGATGCCATACATTCAACTAACGTTATGTTATGTACAAGTGAGGTAGACCGTGCCACGCCCTCTGCTGTTTCAAAAGGCTATCGTTTCTTTTTACATATAAATAAATTTCAGTTGATTTGGGTCTTGCGATGCACCGTTACATTCCTAATATCCAATAATATTAAAATAGTTATGCTCTCTTTCTTTTGAGGAACAGTGTGTTAAATCTGTCATTGTTTAAAGATTTATAATAATTCAGCATTGCCACTTTTAGCACAAGCGTGATATTAACCATGAGGAAAAACGTATCTTATTTCCTGTGGTCCGGCGCAGCCACATGGCATATCACAACACAACCAGTTCCCCCACCGTACTTATCCCCCATCACAAGCCGCTACCAAGCTGAGAGGGAGAAGATTCCACTGCATCTTGTCAAAGTGCTGCTAATGCAATATCACTGGACAGCTCAACGCAACTGGAGAAGAACGGTAACTGGCAATTCTGTTGCATTAGTTAACAAACACCCACGTTTGCTAGCACTGCGCTGTGGGTGATGAGCTAATCGGTAGAGCCATCTCATCCACTTACAGAGAGCAAGGCCAATTACGCAACTCGCAATCTTGTGATAACAGGGCTAGCTCGGGAACTCCACTTTCACGCTACTGTACACATACTGAAGAACTGAAGAAGTGCTGAAACAATTGTATCATTATATACAATATGCAGTCACTTATTCAAACAATACTGCATGTACAGTTCAACACAATGCAGCACCAACGTATCAAACACTTACACCTGTAATATTACTCTCATAAAAAAAATTATCCTGACAAAAGAGACCTCACTCACTTGTAGTATAAACATCTGATAAAGCTTGACGTCCCCAAACATTTGACAGTCTGCATATAAGCTGCACAGTAGATCTGTTATAAATAGTGGCGTATCTACAAGATACCATACAATAACATTAGAAAACGTGTATGATAGTGTAGCTCACAGTCCCAGTCTGTCAGATGTAATGCTACAGTGTACGAGACGCTGTTTTTGTCATTCAGCTCACTGCCAGTTTCCAAGTTTTGACTCCTCTCAGCCTCCCCAGTCTCCCCCGGCGCCACCCTGAGCTCAGCAAATGGCCTGATTCAGACATATAGTTGGAGACAGTGGATATGAGCAGGGGACCCCTACAGAGCACCCCTGAGCCTCTGCTGTCAGCTCATGTTGCAGAGCTTCTTCCCTCTGACCCGCCACCAGCAAACACACACACATACCAGAGCCGTGGCCAATGAAGCGTGAACGGGGCAAGGCGAAGCAAGGGGCAGGAACAAACAGAACGGAGCGTCTATGATAGAACAGATGAAGCTGACGCAGGCTCCGATACGTGGAAAAAGAACAGAGAACAGCACAGCGTAACTTGCATCCCCAGAACACTGAGACGAGAGGCAGACCCTTCTTTATACAGATAATAGTTTTAGAGAATAGACGTTCTATATTCATGTTTACGCAACTGTGGTGAGTGGTGACGTCTGAACCAGTAAAGAATACACCAATAAATATGGATGTAAACATATAAATCAAAACACTTAATATATATAAACACATTAAATGATGCTTCAACATCCATACCATAATGGCAACACATAAGCTTGCCATATCAACTGCCATATAAGTAACTATGTAACCAACAATGAATTGTATTTTTTTGTTCACTGTGTCCACTTATTATTATTATTATTATTATTATTATTATTATTATTAAAAGACAAATATATGTGGAGAGTACGTAAGATAGCACCATCAATATGTAAGTAAGTAAGTAATCTTCATTTATACAGCACTTTTCAAAGGCCAGGCTAGAAAGCGCTTCACAATAAAATAAAGAACACATAGAAAAGTAATAAAAATAATAAAAACATACAGCATACAAAGATAAAGACACATATATTACACATAAACACTAACTTAAAAAAGCTAGTGAATAAAGGTGAGTCTTCAGATCTTTCTTAAAAGAGAATGTGGACTCAGAGAGTCTGATTTCGAGGGGGAGACTGTTCCATAGTTTAGGTGCATAGACAGCAAAGGCACAGTCTTCCTTTTGCTTCAGTCTAGCTCTAGGGACCACAGAAAGTCCTTTTTTTGTGTAGAGGTCATTGACCGTGTACTCATATGGGGAGCTAACAATTCACATATATATTCAGGTGCCTCCCCATGCAAGGCCTTATAGGTGAGAAGCAACACTAAAATAAATTCTGAATCTCACCGGCAACCAGTGGAGGGAGGCTAACACTGGAGTAATGTGATCCCGGCGCCCACTCCCGGTTAGAACTGAATTTTGCACCAACTGAAGTCTTACCAACGCTCCTTGACTAAGACAAGTAAAGAAAGGCATTACAATAGTTCAATCTAGAGCAGAAATTACTTTCCTGACAAGATAAAATCCTCTTAATTCTTGCAATGCATCTTAGTTGATAAAAACAAGACTGAACAAGCTTTTTAATATGAACTGTAGCTCAGAATCAAAGACAACAACACAAGTTCATTTGGAACGCATTCACCCTTGATACGAGCAAACCAAGAGCCACCTGCATATCCTTGGTAATGCTGTCAAGGCCAATAACTAGCACCTCAGTTTTGTCATCATTTAAATTAAGGAAGTTACAGTTCATCCAATCCTTAATACCCTTTATGCATTCAGTAAGATTTGCTATTCTACTAAAGTCATTTTGAGTACAGGAGAGATCTAGCTGAGCGGCATCTGCAGGACTTGTAGTTTGGAGAGATAATGCTATGGGGTTGTTGTTTTTTTTAGGGTCTGGCCAAGGCCCCTCAGTTTCATTGAAGGGAAACCTTAGCGCTTCTTGTATGCTTCTAACTGTATTTCAGAGCACAAAGCAAGGTCCATAAAGACTGGTTGGGAGAGTTTGGTGTAGAAGAACTTGACAGGCTGACACAGAGCCCTGACTTCAACCCCATTCAACACCTTTGGGATGAACTAGAACAGAGACTGCGAGCCAGGCTCTCTTGTACAACATCAGTGTTGGACCTCACAAATGCTCTTCTGGATGAATGGACACAGACATACACACACAATCCAAAATCTTGTAGAAGGCCTTCCCTGAGGAGTGGAAGCTGTTATAGCTTCAACTCTGTATAGGACAAACTAAATGCCAATGGATTAAGAAGGGGATGTCATAAAAGCCTCTGTAGGTATAATGTTTAGGTGTCTATATAGAGCAGGGGTATTTAAATAGAGTTCAGTACGGTTAGAGGAGATTTCCTCAGGCCAAGGTCAGGACTGTCATCATTTCTAACTTGTGTTCTGATTCAGTGGTGTATCCTGTTTACTGAAGTACACTAGTATCAGAATCTTATACCATCAGCAACTGAAACACCAACACATCACACATACCGTTCAGTATATTTCAGTATATTTACTGTTAAAATGCTGAACTGAATTAATTATTTATAAACTTCTAATAAATGTTTTTTACTCACTTCAAGTAAATTAAGGGCTACATTTAAATTAACAGTACAGTCAAACAGTCAGTTTCACTGTTGACTTTTCTGTTTTTATGTTATTCTTTTTGACTCGCTTTAGTCTCCGGCTGGTCTGTGAGTTCACTGTGCCGTGAAGTCTGTATACCGTAAAGACAAGAAAAGCTCCACCGCTTAAAATAAACACAGTCAAAATTAAATCATTCTCAATAGTTTATCGGGTTGGGTCCGCACTGGACAACGTCTGGTCCGGATCCAGACCGCGGTCCGCCTATTAGTGCCCCCTGATATAGAGTATACTTATATACAACTTATGACTCACTTTAGGCTTTATATATCACACGTGAAACTTTTTGATTAGAAACCATAGGAGCCATCACAGCAATTCGTACACCTCTGTATTCAATTTCACTGACTAACTAGACATCCTTGCAGAGCTCAAAGCGACCAGGCACTAAGACTAGAGCATTGCTCAGGTGTCTCTGTACCTTCATGACCCCCCCCCCCCCCCCCAAAAAAAAAAAAGATTATCAAGGGAGCACATGACAACATCCCCCCTTTTCTTTCCTCCTGCTGCTCCTAATACCAGGACATGTATTGGCCGTAATTGCCACAGCTATTAGAGGAGCACTTGGCGCTCTATGTAAGTCTCTTGAATGAGACTGTACTTACAGGCTGTGGAGTGCAGAGGAGGCAGACAGCAGGGCGGCCCTACTGAGCCCCATTATAGGGTGACTCTTTAAACGAGGCCGTAATGGCTCCGTGTGGGGCCCGCATGAGAGCCTCTCATGGCTGAGGAGGCCAGTGCAGCAGAGGGGGGCACACATACCCTCCCTCTTCCATTTGACCCTCCATAAAAGTGGCTCCTCAAGTGGTCCTCGTGTATGTAGAAGCCCATTTAGTGAGCCCCCCCCAAAAAAAGCACCAATACATGAGTTCCAACACCCTTTGATCATAGAGGCAACATACAACCAAGATTTATTTTCATTGTCTTTGTCATCGAGGAGGCCAACCATTCTAAATGCTCATATTTCTATATAATATAAAGATTTTAAGTATGTGACCATTGCCATTCAGCTAATGCTGACCTTACGCACATGTTTTGGACATGTCCAGCACTATCAAGCTTTTGGTTAACTATTACTAACTCGCTGTCAGTAGCATTAGAGCTGGAAATCACTCCAAGTTTTGAATTATGTATATTTTAAAAATATTTAAAAATCCCTAATAGGATCAGGGAGGCCTTGGCCTTTGCATCTCTCCTCGCTAGACGAAGAATATTGTTAAACTGGAAATCACCTCACGCCCCAAAGGCATCGGCTTTTCTTGAACTTGGAGAAGATTAGGTTCTCATCAGGAAAGGTTTTGGAAAAATGTTATAAAACATGGGATCCAATAATTATATATTTTGATAAGTTAAAAGGACTGCCCGCGAGCTAGCTCCCACCTTCCTAACTGTATGAAAACTAGTAATAACTTTTAGGAAAATTAAAGCGACTCTGTAATATATTTATCCATATTTGTCTGATTTCTTTTATTAATGGTAAACTAAACAATGTATGTGGCATGGACATCATCTTTTTTGACCCCTATGGTTTTCATTTTATTTATTTATTTATAATTTATTTATTTTCATTTGTTTGGGTTTTTGGGATTCTTTTGTTTGTATGTTTGTTAAAATGAAAATGTGGAATGTTTATAAATAAGGTTATAATCTTAAAGCTGTCCACAAGTAATATATATATATAAAAAAAAAAAGATTGTAAGTATGTAAATATGTGTTGTTGTAGTACATGCTTAGCTGTTAGTAAGCAGGAGAAAGCTATTTACAAATGCAGTGACTGATGGAAGGTGGAAAACATACATGAAAATGAGATTTATATGAATTTGAAATTGGATAACTATGCTCGGAGACATTCTAGTAATGCAGTAGCCCACTGTGCGGAAGCATTACACAGTATCAGATCGGAAGTGACACCACGGGTTCTCAGCTAACCTTAGCACAGCTGTGATCTTCTCATACAATTAATTGTCCACTATGTTTAGCTCTGCTGGAGACACTATGGTACCCATCATCATAAGATATCAGAGTATGCAAAACGCATTTTGTAGGCAAGTGGGCTCCAACCCAGGTCCTGGAGATCTACCTTCCCACAGAGTCTATTTCCAACCACAGTCTGCTACACCTGCTCCAGCTAATTAACTTCTTCACAAGTTCTCGATTGGCTGGATCAGATGCTATAGAATTGACCGTGAGGGCAAAATGTCAGAGGCTGGTTGGAACTAAATGCTATGGGAAAACCAGATCTCCATGAGGAAACCCAAGAAGAGACCACTGCTTTCGCCCATCATGCTACACAGTCATAGCATTAATGTGAGTCTGTATGGGAAAATAACAGATTATGTTTGATGACCACTCCAATCTCCCATAATTTAGGCCACTTTTAAAGCTGCTAAAAGGAATTCAGCTAAATTCTTGAATTCATGCCAGGTTCACACTATACCCCCGATTTCTGGACTGCCATTTTGGGAGATCGCAGATAAAAGCCTCACGCTGGAGGTAAATTGGCAATTGCTCAACGCTGGCTTGGCCGATATATGTGAAATGCTGTACAACACTATCCGAGAGCTTACCGAGTAAACAAGTGCAAGCAGGTTTTATAACTGGACCTGTCAGTGAAACTAAAACTCATAGTGTTGTGACTGGACCAGCTACAGCCAATGAAAACACAAAGCATGGGGTGAGGAAAAAATCAAATAAAAAAAATACTAGTATTTCAAAATTGTACCATGTTATTAATAATCTAATACAACAACATTTACATTTACATTTACATTTACGGCATTTAGCAGACGCTCTTATCCAGAGCGACTTACAAAAGTGCTTAGTGTTTGATCAGAGTATTTATCTATCTAGTGCAAACAGGTTTAGGTCCAAACTACTCTTATACTCAAACACTGCCATAAACACAGGGCCAGTGCTGATACCTAAAAAAAAGACAATGCAATACCTAGCAAGACTGGAACACCTACAAGAAGAGAATAAATACAAGACTACATACAGTACAAGTGCAGTACTTAGCCAGTGCTCCTAGAAGATCAAGTGCAATTACAGTTTATACCAGTACTTTAGTATATTAGTGTTTATAAGTGCTTTACAAAGAGATGGGTCTTCAGTCTGCGTTTGAAGACCACGAGAGAGTTTGCTGTTCGGACAGCCAGTGGAAGTTCGTTTCACCATCTGGGTGCCAGGACAGAGAAGCGTTTTGTTGCGTGTCTTTCATGAATCTTGAGTGATGGCGGGTCAAGCCGAGTCGTACTTGAAGCGCGAAGGGCTCGAGGTGCGGTTCGACTTTTGACCATTGCCATAAGTTCAGGAGGAGCTGGTCCATTCTTGGCTTTGTAGGCATCAGAACTTTAAACTGAATGTGAGCAGCTACAGGAAGCCAGTGAAGGGAGCGCAGCAGTGGAGTGACAAGTAACAAGCATAAGCAAGTTGACCATTAACTAACATATCATGTCAACATTAAGAAATCAACAACATATAAACAACATTAATCCTAGCCTATCTGAATGACAGGGCTTTATTTAGAAAGCAGGATTTATAACGAAGTGAGGTTATACACCATACACAGCTATGAGCACAAGATAAAGCTGCAGACCAAACAGAATGAACACAAAGAGGCAGATAGAGAGTTGGGAAAAGGATGCTGCTGTTAGAACTATATTATATTTATGAGTACTAGAAATGAGGATTCTTAAAATAGAGCAGGGTAGTGAAGTGCAAGCTAATATTGGTAGACAGATCGTGGCACACAAAGGCTTCCTGTTTTGCATACAACCAACACAAAAGTTTAAAGCCCAAATAAAAGCACACCAAATAAAAGTACTGTTTTTAAGCATTTACATTTTAATGAGACCCAGATACTTCACCAAGAGAAATTTAGCGGATTTGGAATAATAATTTCTTAAATCAATGATATAAAATAAAAAATGAGAGTTGCATAAATGGTGGGAGAATTAAACTGAAGTAGGTAGAGATACTGAAAGTGTGGTTAATTCAGTTTGACTTACTGAAGTTTGAGTAACTCACAGCCGGCATAAATTTGCGTTCGCGTCTCAAAAGACGTGTTGTTGAGAGACTTCCTTTAACAATGGTAGCAGACACAGATGCTAAAAGGAGGCACAAGGCTCTAACACGTGCTGTAAGAATATTTACCATCAGAATAACACTGTTAAACTCTTGAGACTAGATGTACTGTGTGGGTAGACATGGCCCAAAATATGCAGTGAGCGGCGGCAGCAGCAGCAGCCAAAGTAAAATAGCATCCCTAAAGAACGGTATTTTTACTGGGAAAGAATTTCCTGTATTCATACTGCTCTCTCTTCATCATCTCTTCAAACTTGTATTTTCTTGTTTGTCTCAAGCCTGGCTCCAGTATTTCAATGTGTGGTTTAAACCTTAAACCTCATCGGTGTGCAGCCTTAGCAAAGTTATCTTAAAATACAAGCACATTGAGTCTAAAAGGATGTGTGGCTTTCAAGAAACCCTTATTGTGAAAAGGAAACAAACATCAAACTAAGGAGCGGCTGGTATTATTTAAATAACTTACTGGTCACCTCAGAGCTCAGCACGATTAGGTACCGAAATAAGTAATTCAGTGTATTAAGGAGTACCAACTCATGTTGAAATCTAGCACCAACTGATTTAAGTCCAACACAGTGAGGGCAGTAGTGTGCTGAAAGAGGTCATGTATAAGTGTGGCTACACTCAACACAGACAACACTCTCTGCAATATTTGTAATGCCAGATGCAAAGGCTGGCCCTGGTAACACATCTAACGTGTGGAAACACCAGATCAAACGCAAAATATATCCAAGAGCTGAAGAGTGCACTGTATCAGAGTGCACTGTAGCAGAAAACTAAAGAGGTCATTGTGGACTTTAGTAAGTCAAGGAACCAGGCACACACTCTACTCCACATCAGCGGAGCTGAGGTAGAATGTGTGTCCAACTTCAAGTTCCTTGGCATCCACATTTCGGAGGATCTCACCTGGTCACTGAACTCCTCAGCCATGGTCAAAAAGGTGCAGCAGCGTCTTTACTTCTTACAGAGTCTCAAGAAAGCTCACCTGTGTCCCAGGATACTGGTGGACTTCTACCGCTGTACCATTTAGAGCATACTCACAAACTGCATCTCAGTGTGGTACGGCAGCTGCTCCGTATCGGACCGTAAAGCGCTTCAGCAGGTGGTGAAAACTGCCCAGCGCATCACAGCCACGCAATTACCCACCATTGAGTCTGTCTATCAGAAGCGCTGCCTGAGCAGGGCAAGAAGCATCATCAAGAACCCTTCTCACCCTAACCAGAAACCTTTTACCCAGGCATTACAGGAGCCTTCGCTCCCACACCAACAGACTCATGAAGAGTCTACACCATCACTTTAGCCTCATTATTGCACTCACTGCACTGCACTGTCCTATTACTTTTGCACATTATTTTGTAGTTTCATACCTGTACAGTTCTATTTATACTCTCAATTATATCTGTAGTTACTGCTTACACTGTTACAACTTGCTCAACATATGCTGCTCTGTGCAATCCTGCATTTCACTCCTTACTGTATATATGTATAGTAATTTATATAATTATATATTTTATATACCACCCCCTTATCTCACATTCTGTGTACACCTACATTCTATATATTTATTTATATACCACCACATGTACAATAACCTCAAACTGTTAGTCATTTCTGTTTTGCACTACAATAATAAACAATTATGTATTTTTCACTTCTGGTTGGATGCTAACTGCGTTTCATTGGCTTTGTTTCTGTACTCTGCACAATGACAATAAAGTTGAATCTAATCTAATCTAATCTTAAAAATCTACCACCTGAAGTTCTCCATAGCTGCTACTGCTAACATTAGCAATGCTCTTGTAACCAGCACTTAAAAAATGTTTTCTCACGTTCAGTTTATTATTTTTTTGCCCCACTCCCTTAGTTGACGTTAACTTAGTATTTTGACTAGCATGAGTAATTACTGTGCCACTGGCTGCATCCGTAATCCTTACCAGTAGACTATTTATGGTTAACAAGTAGTAAAGCTACATTAGTAGGCCTATTTACAGAGAAATCTCCCAATCCCACTAAATAATCCTCACTGCTATGAGTCCCAGATTTTGGGAAGGATATGACATGTGTGTCTTGGAGAAAGCACATGACAGCATGCTTATGCTATGCCCTGGTGACAGGCTGTGACAGGTTGGAGGTTGTAGGGATGGTTCTGGGAGGGCATGGGGAGATAGAGAGGGGTTTTAGTTTGTGTTTATTTTTTAGAACATAAAAATGATCTAAATAAATAAAATTACGTTTAAACTTATTTTGACAAATGTAATTATGCTTAACACAAAGAATAAGTTAGAATAAGAAGACCTTTATAATGAGTTTATGAACGGTTTAAAATTAGTTTATTAATGGTTATTTTTTGGGTCATAAACACCTTAAAATTACCATAAAGCAAATCATGAATAAAAAGAACAAGGACCTGTTAAAATAACAGTAAACCCACCACCATCTACGCTGTTAAAGCTCAGATTTTGATATTTATGGATATTACTTCATATTTTCTATCAGTCAGCTTCGATACATATTTATATGTACTAAAGTATGTTAAGACGCAACTTATATCCATTCATTAATATTAAACTGTATAGAAACCAGGGCTGGCGCTAGTAGGGGGGCTGAGGGGGTCATTTTCCTCCCAAATTCTGTCATCGCAATGCAAGCAATGACTATTATCTCTGAGCCAATCACAAAAATGCATTTTGCTGTGCAGTGTAAAGATAAGTCCTTGCTTATTTTTGATTGGCTTATATTATAATTTTCTAATCATATTAGTATCTCACTTATTCCTATTTCCACTTAAGTATTATAGTCTCAGCCTGTGTCTATTTAGTTTTGTCAGCTTTGATTTAAAGCTGTACTAAAGCTTTTCACAAAACAGAGTTGTTCTATCAGTGTAATGCTAAATTAATTAAGGGGGGTTATTGAAATAAATCACAACTAGACCATCTTTTTTTATGTACATAAGCAAAGTCTACTCTTCAATCATTAGGTTTTTAATTTAAGTTTGAAGGCACATGCAACATTTGTATTTCTTTACCTCATATATTAATTTAAGCCAGTATCATTAGATCTGCTGTCATCGTTCATGCGCAAATCAAGCCCTGAATATATTTCTGGCTTTAAAGATATGACTCATCAACCCACGCATTATGTTTTACTGCCCCCTTCAAGGAAAGCAGTCCAGAACCGGGGCTGACAGAAACCCGGTAGTCTTATTCTAAAGTGGTCCACTGTATTTCAGGTACTGGTACTGGTTCATATGTGAACGGAACACAGCCAGTGAGTGTGGACTGTGAGAAGCAGAAAATACAACCAACTCTGAACAAACTTTGGAGGTGTGAAAAATCTTCCTGTAGATTTACTAGTACAGCAGTGCCAAATCTTCTCCACTTTTAAATCTAATCCTTCACCCAACAGCAATAACTCTGCTTACGCTTATCTAAATGGCACCATACTGACATCAATCCAATAAAGACACAAGCATATGGCTCATTTCAGTCCTGCTGCATCATCCTCAGTCTATTTTTATAAACCTCAGGACGCACTAGAGGTTAAGGCTCAGGAGGAAAAGCAGGTGCCTTTAAAGTAGCAGGTGACTGAAAGTATGCGACAGAGGCAGCAGCTGGGCTTCGGCTGGTCACCAGGGCACAGAGGGAGCTATTAGAATGGAGGTCCATGCTGCTGTGTGTGTGTGTGTGTGTGCGCACATGTGAGTGTTTGTTTTGTGGTAGCATCTGCATCTCGCTGGCGCCATGTGGTGTGTGATGTAAGGCACGCTGGTGTTTTTGATCTGATGTCAGAGTGTCAGAGGTGCCTATGTAGCGCAAGCAGTGATGGACAGGTACATACACACACACACAAACTCACACACATAACCATTCACGAAATGAAATGCTCTGAACGAAGACAAGAAAAACTCCACCTGTCATCAAGCTAGATGCATGGCATCTAGAGCTGGAGAGTAGTTCTGTATCTTTTAAACCAGGAGGATGTTTTAAAGCTTTGGTTTTAATATGATATGCTGGCATTATAGTGACAATAACACAGACTGTGAGTCCATTGTTGTGAATCATTTCTCACATACTATGGCGTCTGTTAGAAGCTTGTGTATACAGATGACAAACTGAACGCCACAGATATTGCGAGACTGTTTATGCTTCAGTGACACCTGTCATTTAGGTTTATGGCCCTGCAGATCCTGTAGGGTTAATATCTGCCCCAGACCTAAGAGATAGCGATCTACCCAGATGGGTCGAGGTTGGTTGAGCTGTTGTCAGCCTGGACTTAAATACAGTGTGTTTGCTAGTTGGTAGTTAGACCAGGGTTGGAGAGCTCACAGAACATCTATACCGCAGTATCCTAATAATAAATATTATACTCTGAACTGGTCTCCCTCTTTATTCTGATGGCAAAAAAAGAAGTTACAACATCGTACTGCAGCCGGGCTGAGAGACACTTGTGCCTTATCATGCACAAATAGTCCTGTTATTGAAATATTCTCATACAGTTCATCCATTCAGTCACTACGACTGAGAATTGAATCCATTTCTTAAAAATTCCACATGGTTTATTCATTTTATTCATGGTAAACGGTGTCATTCAGAGCAGCTTGATGAGAAATGCACACTTCAACTCTGATATGTTCCTATCAACAAGATGGCAAAAGCATGTATTGCCTCTAAGAACCTGTTTACACCTTGCATTAGCGTGTTTTGTGGCCGGATCGAGTTGGAACAAAGTTGGCGGAGTTCTACTTTCACAGAATTTAACAATCTTACACTTTTAACAATCCAGCGTGATCCGATTTGACTTCTCGTGTAAACAGCATGTCAATGCATACGTGTTTTCTGTGTTACTGTTGTCGCTCTTTGCCCAGTTTCAACGACAAGCTCAGCTTGGAAATGAACACTGGCCCAAAGTGCAAGAAACCTCTTAGCCTGGGGAGCCTGTTAAATGTGGTCAAGATGCATATCTGACTGAAAACGTTTTGTAAATGACCTGATGATAATCTGATGACGATGCATCCCCTGAGACGCGTTTACATCTGGATTTTTATGCAGATAAATTAATTCTACATGTAATGTAATGATTGAAATGTTACATGATGACTGGCATGTTACAGCAAACATGCTTAAAATGGAATGGATGTGAATATGCATTTCCTGATGACTGAGACATTGTTTAACAATAACTTTAACCCAAAAATACATTCATGGTGTAAATGTACATGGAGGCCATGGCAATGCAAAAGAGTACCACCACAAAAAATTAATTACCAAAAAACTAATCTTAAAATGTACTACTACCATACTACTATCAACTTCACACATAACTTAGAAGACTAAGTTCACTGGTCAACAAAATGTGAATATTTGAGTAGCCTGAAATCACACCCTAGTTTATAGTTCTATTCAGGGTGTCTGCCGTTTAGTGGTGTTATCAGAATTCTCAGTGGACAGTTGGATTCCCTATATAGGTCACTACATTCTTACCCACAATGCACCTTAAAACTAGTGGACAGCTGAAGTACACTACTTACAGGTTGATGCCCCACAATGCATAGCGGTTTTCTCTCGTCCGAATTCCCTCTACTGTCTCCCTCACTGCTACCCGATTTAGTGTTCTACATAGAGCAGTCTATGTAGTGAACAGGGAACAAGTTAACGAGTGGACAGTTTCAGACACACCCATTGTAACCCCAGGTTCCCATCATGATCACCACAATAAAAGCACATATAAGTCCCTACAATAAACCATTTTACAGCATAACTCTTTAGATTGTAACATGATTTGAGGCACACTAAGGCACGCAAAGAACATTTAATGTAAAACGATCCATACTATAGCACTTAGCAAACCACACAACATTTCGTGTTTTTCCATGTAACTGCCTCAAAACTGGATGTTTAGGCTCATACGCCACTTTAATACATAGACAGAATTAGCCAGAAACTGTTGGTTTAAAAAACTTTGTACATGTGAGTTTTAATGCATCATAAAAACAGATTTAAGTCAACTACTAAGTGCTTACCAACAACAACCAGTGTATAATAACTGCTTAAACTGCAAAGCAGAAAGTAACTGATTAGAGGTCAGCCCATTATGCCAGTATGCGAATATGTTTGTTTATTTCTTACCAACTGTTTTGGGAAAAAACTCTAGGTAAGAAATTTTACACTGTTAAACACTGATAAAAATCTCTGAGGCTCTGTTGTTTTGCTTGTGAATTTTGTTTCAAACCTGTTTTCCAGTCTCAGAAAAACTGAACATGCAACCTCATGAACAGCTCCTCAAGCATCATGGAAGTAATATTCTGCCAAACTGCTCAACCTTTAGAAACTAATATGAGCCAAAACTGTAACGACGTGATTGTAAGATACATCTTAAACATATCTTACATACTTGTTTCAATGAGACACACATCGCTCACATTACTGTCATGATCCAACCCCAACAGAGCTCCGCTCCATCTCTCCAATTAGCCCTAAATGATATATGTGCAGTGGGGAAAGAGAAAGTCAGTCAGATGGCAAAAATTACAGAGCCACTGCCTCAGCTATATGGACACGCATGCCGGGCAAATTACAGCAGAAACGCAACGCCTGCAGAAATATACTGGGGTTCCAGGCATTTCTTGATTGAATTAGGAAGGAGTGCACATGTATGATACGGAGTATGAGAAGACAGCACTCTGGCTGATTGCTCATTAAAAGGCGATGAACTACAAGCTGTGCAAATATATGGATAATATATGGTTTAGCAGAAGCCAGTAATAAAGGAGGGGTTTGTGTCTAAATTTCCTGCGGTCCTGAGTTTGATGGTGGGTATTGGTTTGTAGCAGCGGGTATGCTTACTAATAAGCCTTTTTACTTCCAACACACTAAACTCAAGACCAATTTGTGATTGGAAACATGGGCGCATTAGTGAGTACCTACAATTTCCTTCTGCCTTCAAAGCTTGTGCCGAAGTATACAAAGTCTCCAGGTGCCGGAGGTCTTATTTTAAAGTGGGGAAAACTCAGAGCCCATATTACAAGATGATAATGTTTTTAATCAATTCACACACTTTTAAAAAGGTTCCATCATACTTGTTGTACAAACCAGAGGAAGACTCTCTGTTGGCTCAAATGGGGAGCTGGTTTAGCAATTCTGTTTTCAGTAGAAAATAAAGTTTCCCAGGCTCTAGATTTTTGGTGATAAAGTCAACTTTGGATTTATCCGGAGCGCAAGCTGCAGCTACAAACAATAGCGCATGTGCATCTAAATTTGTGGGAGTGTTTCACACAGAAACACAGCAGTGTGGTGCTCTGTCAGCTCTGCACAGTGGAGATAATCACAACTGTACACCTGCTATACACGAACACTTGAAGCTCAAACATCCCGTAGAGCTTCATCAACACAGCAGCAGGACAGCACCTGTTTACCTGTTTCTCTTATCTTAGCAGATTATTTTAGGATTATTAACACGTGTAACATGTTTCTTTCAGTAGTAGTTAACGTTTCTGTTATTTTCTCTTATTTTATTCTCTCTGCTTAACTGTGACGCCTGCAGTAACCAAATTACTAGCACATGGGTTAAGTTGCTGATACGCCTACACTCTGTGCTGTGTGCTTCAACCAAACATGAAATGGCTGGAACTGTAGTTCAGCCATCTGACTGGTTTAAGGCGGTGCTATTCTCATTGGCTATTTGTGTTTCAAATCATACACAGAACTCTCTTCTATCGACTTTCGATCGACGACATCTTATATTTCCATCAAGGGAACATTATTACGCAATATTATCGTTATCGTTTTATCGCCCAGCCTTACTTGAAACACAACTACTTATTTCTTGCCCTCCTGACAGGCTTGGCCCACCCTCACACAATACACAAAGAGCTAAAAAAGTAGTACTGTACCACTCTACAACCTCCTGCTCCGGTCTAGCCTGCAAAGGTGGATAGAATCTACCAATTTGTTCTACCATCGCTCTGCTGAAAGTCAGAACAGAGTGTGAAAGCAGACCAATCACAGCACATTGGGCTCATACTGTGCTAAAGACACAGGCACTGTAGGGAAATAGTATTTTGGGAAGACACTCATACTCAATGGATCTCAATGCGTCTCCAAGACACCTTGGACCCCATTCAGCAAGTATACCTGTACTTTGCCCTGACTACTCAGGATCCCAGGGTGTGCGTTAATGCCAGTAGAAACAGAGCATAATGTTATTTAGGCTATTTCCAAATTCAAGAACACCACAACTATTGAATTCATTTTAAGATATCACTTAATAATATCATTTATTAGTACATTATGCTAATATTCTAGTCTACATTTATTTTTTCTTTTTATTTAGCATTTTATAAGTGTTTGTACAAGGTGAGTGTCCCACTTTTAAATTGTTTATCTTTTCACCAACTAAGCTGGTGCACACCTTACCAGAGCCGCTGAATCAAATCAGGTCATGGTGAAACGAGCGAACAATATACCTGAGATTACTTTCATTCACTTCCATTAAATCACAGTTAAATAGTTGCACGCTCCTAATGGCTTATCCGTTCCCAATAGTGCATGTTTGTATAAAGAATAAAGAAAACGCTGAGCGTGCACTGTGCTGTCCTGCCCAGCCCATCCCTCTCAGGCTGTGGGTTTAGAGGATGTGGGTCAGGTATGTTACCAGTGGAGCAGCACTGCCCTTCCAGACGAAATACGCAGTGACACTCAGGATAGCAGTCAGTGCTGAAATATGAATGCTCTGGGACATGGGCCATATTCGCGGCAGGGCTGAACACGGGTGTCTGCAGTGGCCAGGACAGCATCTGGGAAGAACTGTGGGAAAAGGTTAAGCTATTAGGCTTTCTATAGATAGGGCAGAAAATCACACGCAGCTCCCCCTGGCAGAGGAATCCGGGGGTTAGATAAAGCTATTTACTGTACGCCTACCTCTAAAAAGAAACAGCTTTTACAATATTCATCATCCAAGCCCTCTAGCCCTCGGCAAGGGTATTAGGAGTTTGTTAGCGGCGTACTGGGAGCGGGGGAGTGTTTGGGTGTAACTAACATGTTTTCTGCCCTTCCACCTTTGCCCTTATTACTATTCCATAATCCAAACCCTACTCTAACCTTTCGTTTATTTGTAAATATCATTTTTCAAGCACGGAAACCCTGCTTTGAGGGCATAATAATAGCCGAGCCGGCTTTAATATTTCATAAATGTGTACAGCCATAAAACACGAACTGACAATTTAATTAGATGCCAATGCCGTTGATGAATAGCATTGGCTGCTATGCATCTAATCTCACATTTAACAATGGAATCAATACTTGCATTAATCATCCAGCGGCCAGTCATCACCATGCAGAGCATGCTGGAGCAGATGAAAATATATATTTAATATGAGCACTGACATGAAGAGAGCAAGTTGGGGGGAGGGTGTGAGGGACTCTGGGTGTGAGAGAGAGTGAGAGAGAGAGAGAATGAGAGAGAGAGGCCGGCAAAGCTCATTCCCACACTGTAGCGGGGTGCAATTTATTCTCTGCTCAGGTTAAGTTTGTTTGGCGGTGTAATTTGACATCAGGCAAGCGTAGTAAATTCAGCTAACTTGTTTGTTCAGGGATGTCTTTAAGCAAGCTCTCTTTGGCAAATTAAATTTGTTGTGGAGCACTGAGGCTGGGTTCGCAGGTGCAAGGCATACGCATGAACACAAACATTTGAGACAATGAAAAAAAATAAAAAAATAAAAAATTTAATAAAATCGCCCAGGAAAGCACTCACCAATCGGCTCACATGTGCCACCTTACGCAAAACCTTACCAACTGGGCTAAAGTAACGGTCTACTGAATGGGCTCAAACAGACAAATCTAGTTGTTCACACGTTTCACAGCTTTCAACTTGTTTACAGTGCCTACACAAAACCCAGCATAAGTTACAGCGACAGGCCTTGTCGCAGCAGGGGGTGAAGCCGGGGTTAGGGCGATTCCGAGGGTCTAAAGGAAGGCGACCCACAAACATTGCACCTTATCCACTGTGCTAATATTCAGTGGTTTAGCCCAGTCGCTGTCAGAAGGAGAATTCTGTTTTAATTCAAATGAAGCTACTGCCAAAAAAGCTCAAGTTAGGCTTTCAAAACAGAGAACAAAAAGCAAGACGTGGGGAAAAAACAGCAAACACAAGAAAACAGTAAGTTGCATCACCCAGTTTCTCAGAAAGAGTGGAGCTGTAAATAGAAAGAGAGTTTACTCTATAGTAACTGCACAGTTCTCTCAAACACTGAAGGGTAAAAGTAGCAAGTGGTCCGGTCTGCGCTACGTATGCTATGGACAGTCTCTACCCTGTTCTACCATTCTGCTTGAGTAAAGTATAAGAAAACGGAAACTTCCCGTTATTCCAGGACTGAATTTTATGGCTGGAAAAACAAGCGTGTTAGTTAGGAGCTTCAGTGAGAATAACGTATCTGTTCTCCACCAGTCTATAACAGTCCAAAGAGTTTAGCTCTGACAGCTTAGACGCAACAGTTACGAGAAGCAGCAAACATCACAGTGACTGCCGGTTGTTTACAGTATACTGATATGCAGTCAGGTCGCTTACATTTATATTCACAGCTCATTTCACACCTTAGGTTTGAACTGCAGAGTTATAAACAGTACTGCACTGATACTCGTATTGGTATTGGCACAAATACTGGCACTTACATTAAGGTAGCGGGATTGGCTGTGGATGTACTGATACCTATTACCACAATTTTAAAATGTGCACAAGCACTGACAAAATGTGCAGACAGAACCCAACAACACGTCCAACTCTGTAACAGCAGAATTTTTGTGGGAAAATGAAACTATTGTGAGCCTCTTACCTGAACGGCTGAGCGAGTAAATGTCATTCAGTTAAGCTGAGTATGTTTTATTTGTGATACAGAACACTAGAGCTGCACCTAACGATTAACTTCCTAATCGATTAATCTAATGATCTAATCTTTGTTTCAATTAGCTGATTAATCTAACAACTTATTTTTAGTGTACTCTAATGTGAGTGTGTTAGGAATTAAAATTTGTATTATTTTGTTATGAATTTCTAACTAATGGATGTTAATGTAGTTCTCACCCTTGAATTTTAGTTTGGTTCAAAAGATTTACAGACCTCTGGTTACAACACTGGATTAAACACCATGACCCATCCCCAAACACGCACACAAAAAAAAGGACCCCCCAGTTCCCATCCACACTGACATGCCACCCTGATAAAACTACGACCCCCTGACACCCCCCGGTAAAAAATTCTAGATCTTGCACACTGGATTTGTAACCAACTGATGAGAGAAATATCTATCTATCTATCTATATGAAACCTCACATGATCTAGAAATGGTTAAAAAGACTAAAAGTCTACGCTCTGACTGGACTATTAGAGGCACAAATGACATGTACACACCTCACGCACAAGAAATCGTTTGTGGACTATATATGTGGCAGAGAGCCATCTGAGAAGCAGCTATGTGTGTTTTAAAGCTCTCACGGTATCGGGAACAGCCTAAGGTATCTACACTGGACGATTAAGAAACGGTTAGCAATGAGACTTTAAGTGACACTACTGAAAGAAACATGTTACGTGTGTTAATAATCTTAAAATAATCTGCTAAGATAATAAAAGCAGGTAAACAGGTGCTGTCCTGCTGCTGTGTGTACAAAGCGCTATGGGATGTTTGAGCTTCAAGTGCTTGTGTATAGCATTTGTACTGTTGTGATCGTCTCCACTGTGCAAAGCTGACAGAGCACCACACAGTTGTGTTTCTGTGTAAAACACTCCCACAACTTTAGATGCACATGAGCGATTGTTTGTAGCTGCAGCTTGCGCTTCAAAAAAATCCATGCTTTCAGTAGGTGCGGTCGATTGTGTCGATGTGTCCCCCCAACCCTACAGAACAAAGACTTTTAGGTTAAGTTAGTCATCATATTTATACTTGGCATCGGTGTGTATGTATGGATTTATATCAGAAGAAAAACATTAATTATATTGGCGTATCCCTAGCTATAAATAGAAAGCACTTTTTAACTGTGCACTTTTTAATGCATGCTTTTTCAGTCGCCTCTCTCCTCCACTTCTCTAAAAGCACATTTCCATTTCAGTGAGCTTACACACAATCTAAAGCCGCAGAGAAGAATTCAGCCTAGGCGAACATAAAGAAGCCAGTGGCCCGTATTCTACGGAAATGAAGATGTAAGCCTATAACTAGATGTCCTCTCTCTCTGCAGGTGTGCTGAGGCTGGACATAAAAACAGCTGCCTTCAATGCTCTCTTCGGCCAGAGAGAGGGCTCAGCACAGCACGGGAACCCGCTGGATGCTCGTCCGTGCTGTGCTGCACTGTGCTGCTGAAGGACGCAGAAGCTTGGCAGAGAAGGTTCACTCCAGGCTGCGGGGATGAAACGCTAAGGCGAAGTAGTGTTGGCTAAAACGCATACTTTAACTCTGTTTTATATTTCGAGACTGGTTTAAAGTGCAGGCTGGCCTCAGTGAACCTGCGAACGCAGAAGTCGCGGTTATTGCCAGTGATAATAAAAGCATGGTGTAATTCAATATAAACTAGATTTGTGCTTCCTAAAGGAAATACATTTCTTGTAAGACAAAAAAAAATCATAACATATCACTTGTAAAGAATGAGTCACAAAATTGAGAAAGAAAGAAATGAAGGAGGAGGAAAAGAAGATGGTGCTCCAGCTAAGAAAATTATAAGGAGATAGCACAAAGAGTAGATATAAGACTACACTTGACTGGAATCTGTAGGTTAAGTGGTTTTGGGCTGCATGAAGAAAAGGAATCATTGGAATGCCAACACTGTGCTTGCCTTGCAACACAACATATAAGCACACTGTGAATAAGGAAAGTCAGGTTTATTTAAAATCAGTTTAAAATCATCCATCCATCCATCATCTACCACCTTTCCGGGGATCCAGGTTGTGGGGGTAGCAGTCTAAGCAGAGAAACACAGACTTCCCTCTCCCCAGCCACCTCCTCCAGCTCCTCTGGGGGGATACTGAGGCGTTCCCAGGCCAGCCAAGAGATATTATCCCTGCAGCGTGTCCTAGGTCTTCCCTGGGGTCTCCTCCCAGTCAGGCATGTCTAGAACACCTCCACAGGGAGGCGTCCAGGAGGCATCCTAACCAGATGCCCGAACCACCTCAACTGGTTTCTTCCCTGTATAATAGACCTCCTCACCCTCAAAATCATACGGAAACCTAATGCTGCTCAGCTTTTTTAAATTAACTTGAAAATTTCACCAGTGCCCTCGGGTGGCGTTAACTTGAAAGTAAGACGCCTTATAATTCAAACTCCACCTGACTTTTCTGCACTGCTTGGGGAGAACTTGTATCGTGTGGACTGTACGCTTTCAATCCATATCATATCTATGTCTTAGTATTAAAACTAATTTGATTATTATTTGAATTTGAAGTTACAGCACACAGTGCTGCTGATGCTGCAGGTGGATAGGGACCGAGCAAAACAGACTAGAATGACCATGAAAGAAGATGAAAAGACATGTGAACACTTTACATGCAGTTTCCAGAAAAACTCAACAAGGATTACATTAGTATGACTGGTGGACTTCATCCATACAGCCTGTACACCTCAGGTTTAGAGACTCTGACATGAGAAATATTACACAAACTAATAAAAATACTGCCAAAGCTCATAAATAATAAACACATGCTTATACGCTGGACTTGATTTTTCCATTCTACCTTAAATGGTGCAGCTCTTACATTCAGGTGCCTGGTACGTAGAACAAATTTAGATAAAAGCAGCCGGCGAATAAAAAAAAACAACTTTAGCTCAGGTCAACAGATGCAACCTTAATAAGGAACCACCTTAAACTTCCATGTGGGGATGTTTGATGAACAGCTGAAGAGCAGCAGAGCTATAGAGCTATAATGTTCACATTTGCATTGGAGGAAGAAACACGTCTCATAGTGATGCACAACTGGAACCGGCATGAAGCCAAGCAAATGTTTTCATAGTGGCAGTGTTGCTGGAGAAAATGGATGACTGAGGAGGAGCAGTTTAGCTGTGTACACTGTTTATGTAAGGCTCTGTAGATGCTCTGTACTGTTATTTTGGTTGAACAATACTGGCTTCAACTGGAATCCCATGAGATGTTTGGCGTCCACAACTCCCAAAAATAGATATATTTCAATCTCTTGGCGCAGTGTTTCGCTTACTGCTATGGTCTGTGGAATGTAGGCACTTACACTAGCAGAAGTTTTGTTGCAGATCCATTGAAACCAGTGGAATATCCGATTTCTCGTTTTCTGTCTACTGTGAAAGTGTGAACACTTAGAAATCAGCAAAATGCAGAGTTGCCATGATCCCAGATTGTGAATTCTTGCGTGGAAACGGCCTTTGTATAGACATGAAGTTATTATTTTCCAGCTGCTGGAAGCATTTGTGATATATTTCATAAGGCAGGTCATATTTGCTATCTTAACCTTAATCACAGTATCGTAATAAATGGAAAATGAAGAAAAAGGATGAACAAAAAAAAAAGTAGAGTAAATCATTCCCCTCAGTTGTGATTGTGCCTTTTATGAGCCTGTTCACACGGCAACTTCCTCAATCAGGCTCACATCTATTACATTAAGGGATCAAATACACTCGCTGTAAACCAAATGCCAAATTAAAAGTTTATTGATTAAGCAAATGGCACACTGGCAATTTCTGGCTCCACAGGCTCCAGCAATATGCCAATTCAACTGAGTGTAGTCTTATTATCTTTGGAAACGCAGACGAAATTACATGATTTTAAACATAAACTAATTTGATGAATTATTGCACATAAAAGCAATCTTCGCACTAATGAAAAGCAGCGGCCTGCAGCAGGGGGCATGCAGGCTTTGCGGTGGGGCGGGGTGTACTGCTATGGCTGTTGGTAATACAGCCTGCACCAACACTCATCAAAGTAATTAGAAATCTGGATTTACTCCTCGCGAGGCTCCATCCAGCAACAACGCGCAGATGTTCATTCACTCACTGCACGAGGAAGACTCGAAAAAAGTGCATTTGAATAAACTGGGAGAACGCAAAGCTACGTTTGACCCCATAATTCAAGTCCTCTCGCTCCAGTACGTCCAGAAAAAGAACCTTTGAAAGGTGCTTTCCAATTCCGTGTTAATTTGTCACGCCTTCTCTCAGTTTAATTAAAAGCAACACATCAGCAGAGAGATGTGAAACGTGTGGGTATTAGCGTGATGACCGATAATGTGTTCTGCCAAATAAGGCCCTGCTTTCATGAAAGAGGGGAACGCCGGTCTCCGAGGGCCGCTAGCATCGCGGCTTAGCCTTAATCCCCCCTGCCAGTCAGAAAACACATTTTCCTAATTGTCTTTTAAGTTATGCAAAATTAGCACCTACGTAAGGCAAATTATCTTGCTGCCGTGAGGACGGACGAGAAATGGCGCAGCGATAGACCCGTTCAAGAAGTCGTTAATTACAGGATGGAGAGGAGTGGCAGTGCAGCAACTACAGGGAGAGAGAAGAAGGCTTCAGGGCTGGGAACAAGGCCTCGTGGGAGGGGTGAACCTCCAACGGTTTAGGATCTCTTTCTTCAGGCCCTTTCTCTTCATGATGTTCATGACACCTTTGTGAAATAGAAACTGGCTGACGTTTCACAGAAAGCGCTGAGCGAAGGAGTCCTATCAGCAGCAATGTTATTACAGTGCTCTGTAGCGGTATTAATGGTGATCAGTGTGCACTCTGGCAATGACGAGCTGAACAGAAGTTTATGGTCAGTTAACCATTTGGTGCAGCCCACTGAGCATTTGGTTGGGGGGAGAGATCTATCAGACAAATAACATCATGTTGACTCTCTCTAGATGGCCAGACTGATCACAACAGATTGAAATGTAGGTTAGGACACCGTAGGTTAATCGGCTTATGGTGTTTGTGGATTGAGCTAGACTATTTTTTTTAATATTTATTATTTATTTGAGATATTATTTTCCTTTGGTTTGTTACAAAACGTAGTTATATTTATTCAGACAATCATTGCTACACATTTTCCATTACACACCATCAACAACTGCACCAGCTTTCTTTAATTTGAAGACTTAAATAGGTTTATTTTGCTCTTTTTTTATTAATTTGCTTTTTTATTCCCAGTTGATTACTGTCATCATAAGCTACAGTGTTGTTCAAATATCTGAGACCACTATATATTAATTTAATAGCTATACATGGTCTATAGCTATAAGACATTTGTTCACAATAGTTCTGTATCAGGAGAAATTGCAGAAAACATATTTAAGAGTCACAGGAACCTCAACAACTAAAGGCTCGGTACAGGTCAGCCCAACAGAGCTAATTAATCTTAGATCAGTAACAAAGACAGCCTGTGTCATTATCTAGGATAAAGACTCGAATTGTCATGTTTTGTACATAAAACCACACAAATGTTAACCTCAATGAAGAAAATAAGATATGAAAAGAAGATACAGATACTTTCATAAGCACAGTTTCTGAAGTACATCAGAAAAGCCCAGTGTAGAATTTAGAATATGGGCCCTTTAAAAGAAAACTGAAGGGCTTTTTTTGCCATAACTCCAAACTGAAACTGGTCACATTTTGTATTATTACAATTCGACTAATCCTCAACACTGTTCAGTAATGTGGAAATCTGGACTCTAAGGTTGCCAGTCCAATAAAACCTCTGTTTGACTTGCAGACATTTCCTTTTCTCAGCAATAGCATTGTGATAGCTACATGAATATTTAGCAGTAGAACTGGAGCTTGACTATCTCTAGCCTTTTTAAAGATTTTTAAAAAGTACTGTTTATCTGATGGTGTGAGTTCTGCTGGTCCACTTGGTTTTGCACGGTTGCTAGGAGTCCAGTTTTCTCTATTATTTTTAAGCATTTAAAAGCATTTCCCCCACTTACTGATTATTCACTTTAGCATCAGGAGAGCTAACAACTTTTGAATGAGAGCTTGCTAACAAAGTACTGTTTAAAATGTCAACACCTTCAGCGATCAATGCGTTGTGCTGAAAAATACGTGCTGCGAGACCTTGATGGGATGACAGTGGGCCCTAATTTGAGCAGAAGCCTGCCTGGCATGAGAAAGACTTTTGACAGGTAATTTTCAGTCGTCGTATACTAACAGACATTCTGGGGCCTAAATTAATTCCTGACATTAACTGCCTTTGTGCTCAGTTTTGAGCGTGTGTCTGTGGCTCTATATTTAGCTATTAAAGGTTCTGCTGATTTGCATTTATGAGAGTTCTCCCTGCAAGAAAATGTTTGCTGTCAAACTAAAAGAAGATAAATACATACAGATACGCGCACGAGCAAAGCAAAGGTTCTGAAGTACAACAACAGAAAAGCCCAGCATGGATAATCACGTTGACCATTTACTGGAACATCCAATGTATGCAGGCACGTGCACAGACACACAATGGCCATCACACTGATATGACCTTGCTGGACGTCTCATTCCAAATCCATGGTGTTAATATGGAGTTCGCTCCAGAGAACACGTTTACACTGCTCTCGAGTCTAGCCCTGGCATGTGCTACACTATTCCAATGATAACTGGGATTGTGTATAGTGAACTTAAGCTTGTGTGCAGCAGCTTGGCTATGGAAACCAATTTCATATAGCTCCTGGCACACAATTATTGTGCTGATGTTGCTTCCAGAGGCAGCTTGGAACTCTGCAAAACAATCACCTATCCTTTGTAGTTTCACTCGCTACAAACACGCTTCAGCATTCGGCAGACCCGCTCTGTAGGCTTGTTTGGTCTATCGCTTCATCCATGAGCTCTTGTTGCTTCAAGATGCTCCAACTAAAGCAGTTGCACTTACATTTGACTGGGGCAGACTTAGCAGGCCAAAGAAGTCTCAAACTGACTTGCGACAAAGGTGTCAATCACTGAGATCTTGAATGCGTCCTATTATACAGTCAGTGTTCGTGCTTGATGTTATACACATTAATGCCAATTAGTGTGTCAGAAGAAGGGGTGTAAGAAAATGTCGAATATCAGGATATTATGTTTCGTGATACTGTATCGATTCTCGAACACAGTATCAATTCACAGATTCCTGGCAGTGAATCAGTGCAAGTTGTGTTTAAACCTCTGACCACTAGATGGCAATGTTGTAATCCATTTTCAGCTCCACTCCAACACTAACAAGCAGCACAAGGGTGCAATGCTATTGTAAATATTGGCAAACCTGTTCATATAGTGGTGTGTTTTAATAGCAGTGTTTAATAAACATATTACTTTGTTTGCAGTATCACAATATATTGTGATATATTGAATCAGGACCGCTGTATCACGGTACGTATTGTATTGCCAGGTTCTTGCCCATACACAGCCCTAGTCAGAAGTAGTGTAGATCTTTGTCCTTATGCCCTCAGTGAGTACCAGTGTCAGCAAAGGTTTTAGAAGCTCCCCTATAGGTGCAGTAGTGTCCATCTGTGGAGATTTCATGTCCAGTAATGTCCATTTACCAGAAGCATCACATTCTATGAGGTGCTTCAACTTCTACATTTACAGCAAAGAGGTAGTGTAGTGGTTAACACCCTGGAGTTCAATTCCCTACTTGGGTAGAAATGTTAATACTTAAGATGCTTTAGCAAAGAGTTTTAAAACATTTACTTTCCTATGACACTTTATTTCACTCCCTCTGAACGTACGGCAAGTTAAATTCAATTCAACTTCATGCTCATGGTTTCCCTTGAGTACCTGCCCCCCCCATGTACATGATCTGTACATGTACTTCCAGACTATATGCCAGTGGATTACAATTTAATTTTAAAATGCCAAGGGATTATGTGGCTGTCAACTATAGGTAAACATGGGTAAAGCAGAAGATGCTTTATCAGGCATCACATCTCAGAACAGCTTCTGGGAATCGAAGTTTGCCTTGAACTAAAAATATGCACTGCTCTGGATATGAAATGTGAGCATGATATCAAACCACCTATGCACAATCTGAAAAAAACTCTTCTCAGTAGAACTCACGAGTGCAAGTGTGTGTGAATATGCTTGAAAACTGGAGGAAACATGCACACTGTTTAATGGCTTTGGCAAACTGTTCAGAGAGTTTCACTTTTTTGACTGCATTTCATACAAAAGCCGGCACGTTTTAATAAAGTCTAATCAGTCAGGAACGTTTCTACCAAATGCATCTCTCCAAGTACCCTACACTTTCACAAAGTCATGAAGGCTCATCTCTCTTTTATTCATATCCTCGCCTTTATTCATGTTACCGGTTTTTGCATCAGCATCAGAATTTATGAGCAGTTGTAATCATTATCCTACTGTGAGAGGAGGGATAAACATTAAGGGCGCTTAGACTTTAAAATGTAATACACTTCCCCGCTCAAATGGACCTGTGGATGTTAAAGGCATGACGATTCATGAAATTCATAAATCTGTTCGATACAATATGGCTTTGCAAATGTGCCTCATGTTAAAGAGCACATATTCATCTAATTCTCTCGTTCTTAACATTTGCGCTGGAAAAGTCATTTTTACATGACCATTTTCCAAACTATGTTAATCCCTACCGCTAATTATTCTCAGTATTTGTTACCGCTCCTTTAAGACATATGCAAATAACCCTTATTCTGACTGAATTAAAGTTATTTACAAAATAGAAACCAAACCCTCTGTTTAACATCAGTGTAAATTATCCAACTCATCACAGTCATCCCATCAATAGAAAGCTCACAAAGCAGTGATGTTAAAACAGGCTCTGTTTTTGGAAGTTTAGTATCAACTTATGGCTTTGCAGACACAAGTTAACCTTAGTTATAAGCTACTGGATGTAGCCAAGGGCGTAGATTTGCTCTTGACATTGGAGGGGACCTATGAATCTACCCCGTCACGCCCCCGTAACAAAACCAAAGTAACAATCCCAGGAAAAAATGTAATCTTTCTTAATGTCTCAATTAAACTACTCGACATAGGATGGTTTCAGCCCATTACAAACCAGTAAACAGTGAATTTACATCTAAAGACTTTTTAACATTATTTCAGCCACAGTGCAACTGACATCTCTAATAACATTAGCATTAATAAAAGTAGGGGACGCTGCTTGTTATTCATAGCTACAAACAATGTTAGCCTGTTGTATGCTGTGAGCCATTGTCTAGCATCGCCATTAACGTTATTCATTTTGTTAGAGAACTAGACTTTAAGTGATTTACACGTTTCTTTAAAAAATAGCTTTTTTGCTGCCATCCTAACTCACTTTGGACACCCATGTTGCAGCCATGTTGAGTCTTGCACAGTAAGTCTCATATGACTGGAAAGTTGTCCTTTCAATTTTGGCACTGCTAACAACCAAACGTAGCGACAGAGTCTCACATGACAGCAGGCAAAGACACAGCCAATCACACTGGCCATGTGTGTTACTGGGGATGTAGGGCTCGAGTAGAAAACATGATTTAACCCTTTCTGCACCTCTAGGTTAACAAAACAGTGACAGACCAGGTGGATTAAATTATTGGTGGGGACAATTCAATAATCGCTGGATACTGCTGGAGACATGTCACTTCAGTCCATGCTAATTCTACGCCCTTGGTGCCATGAGTCAATATTAAATATTAAAAATCACTTCATTTGCTTTAGCCTATAGATTAAGTCTCCTATATATCAAATCATGAACACTGTATTAAACAATACATTAAACCAACATGTAGCAGATGCCCATTGGCCCCTAAGCTCACAGTTTGTAGGGGCCATGCTGCCTGGATATTACTTGCCATTACACCTAAGCCTTAAACAAGCTTTTTGCCAAATGACTGTAAAGGAATTGTTTGAGCTACTCCACTTACCACTGTTAAGCTACTAGCACAATATGCTTTACCGTTCCAATTTTGGTTCATGAATAATTTCATAGATAGTGCCCAAATAATTCCCCTTTCATCTTGGCCGGATAACAACCACACAACCACGGAACGAATAAAAAAAGTGTTCTTACAACACGAGAAACAGGGGCGAACAATTCCTGTTTGACAATCGTATACAGTTTAAGGCAACTCTGATCCGCCCTCTTCTCTTCGCTAGCCCTAAGAACACATCACGCCCCGCTCTCGCCCTACTTATCAAGCTCCGCAGCTCAGCTTCCTTTCATCCCCATGGCAACAACTTCAGCTGCTTATCCTAATCACTTGAAGTTAACCTTGATATGAAAACGTGCCCAGGGGACTGCTCATGCCATTGTGTCAGCTTCTGAAGGCAAGCACTTCCAATAATAGCCATAAAAGACATCGCTGGCTGAATGTGAGAAGAGCCAGAAGATAAATGAGAGGGAGGATGAACGAGAGAGAGAGAGAGAGAGAGAGAGAGAGAGAGAGAGAGAGAGAGAGAGAGAGAGAGAGAGAGAGAGAGAGAGAGGGAGAGACACTTTTAGAGGAAGCATCACTTCAAAAAAGACTAAGGACTACATAAGAAGGTCTAAAGAAGCTGTCCAAGGTGCTGAAACTGAACACTGAGTTCAAGGCCATAACAGTCTTATTAAAGCTCTGAAATATGTCTAGTAAAAGTTGTAGGATCATCCTTTTTGTATTCTTCATGCATGTGCTAATTTCTGTGTGTGTGCTGCTGCTGAATGGTAACAAAGAGGAAAAAAGCTTGCACTGTGATTCTCCTTCAGACAAAAACAAACCAACACTAACTCTATCTATAAACCAGAGAGTCTTGTAGTATTGTCAAAACCCCAATGCTTCGGAGTTACTAAGACCCAAAGACAAATTAACTGAGAGCTCTTACGTTTATTATTGCTAATGAGTTTGAACAATCCATGAAACTGAATGCTTGTGTACTGTATGTACGTATCGTCGCTGTACATGGAAAACAAGCATCTCAAAAACGGCAACTTTACAGGAGAGGACAAAAACTGTCTTCACTTTCAATGTAAGTCAATGGAACCAGAATTTTTTCCAAGCTATTTTGGAGCATTTCTATTGGTCCACTCATCGTGAAATGTTCCCATAATGTCAACAGCAGCTGCTGCATTTACTTGAGGCAGAAAAATAGAAATCTCCAAAAACGGAGATGCATATTTCTTATCGCACAGTGACGATATGATATGATCTCCTTTCTGTTCACAAAACAGCTAAACAGCACACCAGCTGTCAGGAGCTACTGATACTTATACCGCTTGTGCTGGCAATACCAGTAATGTGACAGACTACAATCAACAAGAATCAAACCAAGGAAGCAACAGCAAAGTGAAAAGCTCCATAAACCACAAGAGCCTCTGCTGTGACACGAATCTACAAGCTGTGCAAATCTCCAGAAAAATTAAAGGAGCAGAAAGTCTGTTTGTGTCTTAGTACCATTTAAACAAACTAGCAAGGAAACCGTATGTTGAAGCCATTCTATCCAACCTTCTAACAAGCTCCACAACCATACACGTAGTGAAAATTAAATAAATATTGGTAATGCACTTAAAGATGGGGACGGTTTAGAGCCCAGAACGATGAAAACTGAGCTTGCAAGTTCTGGTTAACAGGTAACTGAGCAATAGATAAGATTACCTACACTCAACCTTATCACAGCTACTAGTAGTCAATTCTAACTGCCTATTCTGTGAGGTCAGCTAACAGATGCCATGGCTGGCTAGGATCATGCTGAGTGATGGGGGGGGGAGGGCCGCACCCACTCAGAGACAGCAATGCCATGATTGGTTGTGACATTGCCAGCAATACATCCAACACAAAAAGGTTTTCAAATGCAGTCTTGCATCACGTAGTCTTCAAGATGCCCACTGAAAACAGGCAGCTGGACAACTTCATTGATTATAACAGAGCGTTCTTGGGTCATGTTGTTGATTCTCGCTAGGATTACTTGCTGTTAATATGGTTGTGCTCGTCAAGCCCCAAAATGTGATTCCTTAAAAAAATGATAAAATAAATAAATACATAAAATAAATCTTGAACAGAAAAAGCATAATCATTGGGTTTTATACTGTACAAACATATCATTACAGCTGGTACCGTACACCTAATTTCCAAACACTTAACAAGAGCGTAATTGCTTTTTTGCTGATATTTGTTTAACAACTTAGCATTTTTGTGTTTGGCCAAGCAGAATGTTGGCATATTACCTCCTTTTATGTTTTGCCTAGGCTGCACAACATGGTTCAAGGGGCTGCGTAGTGTACAACTGCCAGAAACCAATTAATCCTGCTTAGTGGGGTATCGCTGTACAATTATGTAAAGGGTACTCTCCTAGATTTATTACAACCCAGAATTAGTAGTTTGCTGTGGAGTCAGCCCTTGATTTGACATGTTTGTGGCACGGGGATACAGTGCTCAAATTTATTTGGTCTGATATTCTCTCTATCACCCTGTGCCGCTACCCCTATCAGTCTATTTACCCCTCCTCTCCACGCTCAGAAGTGTGCCAGGCTTGAAATGATTGCAAATGCAAAACAAGACAGCACTCTTCAGCACTTAATGCATCAATGTTAGTGTTGTGATCCATGAGAGATGTCACATTCACAATGTTCCCTTTAAAGGTCCTCATTAGCCATTTCCCTCCGAGGCTTTGACACTATCAATTATTATTAGCTGAACAAATAGGGTTATAATAATGACAAACTGAATCCTGCCAGCGAGGACCACATCTTGTGTCCATGGAAAAAAAATAAAGGGTATAAAGAAAAGTGGTGGCCTAAAAAAACGAATAAACTTTAAGTTAAACAAAAGTGCGCCACCTCCTCCAGACTTTTTAATTTTTTTTTTTACCACCTCTTGACTCAATATGATTCCTGAAGAAGAAAAAAAAGACACTGAAACAGATTTGTTAAGAGCCACTGCCTCGAGCAGCAATGGGGTTTGAAAATGTCCAGGAAGATAGAGCTCGCCATCAGGTGAACATTTTGGAAAAACCTTCAATCAAATAGAAGAAAATATTAACACTGGCCTTAATGCTTGGGTGCACTGGAATATTGCTTTGTGCTTTATGGAGGTGTTTTGTGGAGGGTCAGCGAACACGTTTGAAAAGCACCACTGGGAGAAGATTAACCCGGGTGGAAAAAGATTGAGGTAACCCAGCTCCATTTTATACTGCCCAGGGGCAACAGGCAAGCTAATTATGAGTGACCCGGAGAGCAGAGGGAAATCTGCTCACCCCTGGCCTCTCTTCTTCCATTAAAGCCAATGATGCAAGGCCTACTCGCAACTCGCTTTTCTCCAAAGCAGATATCCAGGCCCTCTGTGGCGAAATAGGTCAGGCTGATGGTACTCAGAGTTGATGCTTGTTAAGATTCTGCATCTGCCCTTTCATGGCATAAACAAACCGGAGTGTTAATGGCACAACAGAGAATGAATAAAGATAAAAGTTAAGTTATTCGTTTCACTCAGGCATTGTGCCCGCCAGGTCCAGCAGCAGTGACAGGCAAAGCAAACAAGGAACCAAAGTTAAGTCCAGTTTTGGCTAGTCTGGTAAAAAATAAAGGCTCCTAACTTCTTCCATTGAAACCAATGATGCAAGGCCTGCCTCCAACCTGATTTTCCAAAGCAGATATCCAGAACTTCTGTGGTGAAACAGGTCAGGCTGATGGTGCTCCTTTCAGGAAGATCATAACCAGCTATACTGGCTTGAAAATGGCATGAAACAATATTTAAAACCTTAAATCAAAACGCTCTTACCAAGAGGATCTTAAAAAAAACATAAACACCAACATTGCCTGATATAATTACCAAAGAAGACAACACTTTCTTTTCCTACACCAGCACTAATACAGAAATATTGAGCCTTGACTGATACTGATAGCTACTGAGCTTTAAAATTGAAGCACTTCACTTGAGATAAGCCTCTACAAGTAAGTCATCATCTAACAACCGCAGAAAGAAATACACATTATCACATCACATAATTTCAAGCTAGATTTCTTATAGGATACCAGATGGATTCTTTTATTCTTCACCTCCCCCAAACATCAGATCCAGACTTTGCAGCTGATAACTGCCTGATATGGTTTCACTGATACTGGTACAACAACTCTACATAAACTAGTTTCTGCTCATAGCTAAGCATCTAAAATGAAGAGATCTTTCTGACACTACTTCAAATCCATACGTTTACTTCTACTTCCAGTCACCAAATGCTTTAGTTCTAATTTACCATTCAGCAAATCAAATAGCAGACAGTTTACACCACTGACGCCTACTTCAGCTCACCCCAAAGACCTGAAGCAGAGCAGAAATGGGATCAGTGGTGAAAGCCATATGTTTTTGCTCGGCCTGCAAATCCATGGATTAAAAAATAAATAAACAAACACTCAACTAAACATCTGTGCGGAACAAGTGGGTTTAATCCTGTTTCAGTAACACCTACCCTGGAGTGAGTGTAGATCCCTCAAGACCCCCCAGGCCCACAGGGAGTCAGCAGAGAGGACACTACCCCCCACATGCTCCCTGCTGTTTTATAAGAAAATGTGTTGACTATAGTAAACAAAAGCATGTCTAAACCATACAGCAAAGCTGCAAGACTAGAGATGGAAGGATCGATCGGCTATGTATCGGTATTGGCCAATTTTTAATCAAAATATGTGATCGGCCGATATTTCTCCAATTTATAGCCGATACCGAGAGCCAATCAACGGCGTTACACAAATGAGCTTAATTTCTGTATTTCCAGCTAGTGTTTCATCCAGGAAGAGGAGAACCCCCTCCCTGCAATTCCTATCTGAACCACTAGGTGGAAATACATACATTTCATTTTCCACAGACTGACTGAAGCAGAAACAAAAATGCGCTAAACATGTCCGTCTGGCAGCTGTTTACCGTGCGTGACGTAGACTCATCCAGGACGTTTTTAAATTAGTAAAATCAGCGTGTCTCATTGAGGAACCAAGACAAAGACATTTAACACACTAATCTGATACAGCACAGCACGCAGCTGAATACAGTGAGTATCAGCAAACAGCACAGCTAGCACGCACAGCTAGCACAAAACTAATAACCCAGAACACCATACAGACCAGATCTGACCAGTACGAACAGAACAGCAGCTACAATTCAAGATCTACATTTAATGATTACAGATTTAGTTTAAAATAACAGAGTCTGAGTTTAATGACTGCAGTTTTTACTGCATGTATTTAATTTGCTTTTTTAGTTTTAAATTAAGGGTCTAAATGTAATTATTGCAGTATTGGGGATATTTGTTTGATTTACTTTGTTTATTTACTGTTAATTTTGTTAAAAATATTATACTGTTTCACATGAGCTCATTAAAAATGGTAATAAACCAGTTTAGACCATGTGTCATGACTTGCTTGCGCTAAAATAACTACATGTAGCCTGCCGTGGCGTATACCCCGCCCTCGATCGGCTATTTATCTATCTATCGACTATTGGCCAATCGTGCTGAAAGGTGATTGGCGATCGGAATCTGCCTAAAAAACGCTGATCGGTCCATCTCTATGCAATGCTATCAGTTTTAGCATAATGTGGGTCACATTTGCGCCAGCATAGTTGCCAATGGCAAACAGATAAATTCAGGTGTCATTTCGGTAATGACTCCTAATACGAGTTTAATCTCCTCACAGTGACGAACATGCAGAACAACAGTTTCAGTTGAGTGGGACTAAAACAGAACGCTCTGGTACACAAACACTTGAATAAAGCAGATGACAAAGAATAATTGGCCACATGTCTCTGGGTATTGTGCCTCCTGTGCAGGTGTCGAAACGAGGACTAATAAAAAGTGATGAAAGGACGGCAACAATAATGCAATAATGCAGAAGTATGAGAGAGGCCCGGCCACAGGGTCCTGACCTGCTTTCTTTATCTCAGCCACAGAGGGCAGGGGACAGAGCATCAATAATACATACAAACAGCACTGTGGTCTGCCTCCACCACGCTCGGGCACTTTCATTAAACCTGCTCTCTGTCACTGTTCCATCCCATGACGTGCGCCCGGCGGTCTGATGTGAAAATATACAACACAGAGGGACTGCGGTGTCCATATTGGATCTGTGTGGGTCCAGCTGAGCAGAACAGACAGTGTGTGGGGAAATTGGAGGTATGCTGCCACTCAACAGTGTGATACTTCCCAGTTATGTCACCTTATCACTGCACCACAGTTTCAGCTGATATTAATACAGCTGATTTACTGAATTTAGACTGTTCTTTCAAGATAATCTGAAGCTCACAGTGTTGAATTTAGAAAATCAACAAAAGATTGAGCACAGAAAACGCTTGTAAAATGAATTCTGCCCATTTTAGACCACAGTTTCTATTCATCTGTAGAAAAATGAAAACATAAAACATACCATATGCCATAACTTGCATAGGCCACACTTTATCAAATGAAGTGAAAGAATTAAAAGTAGTCATGCATTAACATGTGCTGATGTGTGTTCACTGTATATGTGATTACCTTTACTTAGAAAATGTGAAATGTTCTGAACTCAAACTTAAATTTTCTGTAAATGAGAAGTACATTCTGCTGACCATAGGCCCACAATATTGCTAAAGTGTAGTACAGAGCATTTCCTTAGGTGTCGCTTCTACAACTGCAACCTAAAACCAGAGTATTAAGAAAGATGGAGAAGATTATGACCATTGTGGACATTATAAAAAGCCACATTAGGTGTTTTCCTAACTGAAGTAGCAAAGAACAGACCCTCTATTCTCTATATACTTTAACTCAGGACAGCTAAACTTGGGTGAGATGTACTGATATGCCCCCAAAGTCACCAACACTTCTCATTAGCATTGCTGTGCTGTAAATGCATTGTTAAACTAAATATTTAAAGTGAGACTCAGTCAGCCATCTTGCAGGATTAGGATGTTGTTTATTAAATTGGGCTTTGTTTTCGCAAAAAAAAGTTACTGGAGGTCTAAAACTGGGCAGACACCAATTAGTCAACTATTCAACAATTTAATCCAAGAAGCCTGAACTGATTGCCAGTCTTGCATCGCAAAACTGTGGTTATAAAACAAGAATCATTCCATCCTGGCTACTGGGGGTGCTGAATGTCTGATCTTAAATAGAATTGCTTGTTTTCTCCCATTAAATCAAGATATATAGCATATGCTGGTATAAATATCAACCTATAAATAATACTGCTAACAAAAACAGTGCTTTTAATTAATCTTCTTAAGCCTGATTCACACAGGCTAACTTCGCATGGCGTGAGCAACCCGTATGGCTGATGCAGCTTGCACACGCCTTCACACGTGTTCTATTTCCACAGGCTGAGTTTGCGCCATGATGCGACTTCTTAATATAAATGGATAAATACTCAAATAAAGACAGTATTCTTGTGATTGCATAATGGACTCATGCCTGCTAGACCATCTGGGAATTCAGTGTGCAGCATGGAATGTTAAACTATTATGCTTAATGATTACCATTAATTTTTTTTTTTTTTATGTTCATTGATTCTCATATCGTATTTCAGTGTCCTTTGCTGATCAGCATGCATAAAAATGGGAACAACAACAACACATTACCGCTCAAAAGTTTAGGATCACTTTAGAGTTTAATTTTTCATGCAATTCATGCAATTTTCATGCAATTCACAAACAATACTGTCCATTTCACAATTAATGTAAGTGTATCAGATGATTTTTAAAGAATAAAAATGTTTGTATTAAAGTCTATTTTTGTATAGAGGCTTATTTTGCATATAGTTCTATTATCAGCAATTCTCAGTCCTCTGTCTAAATCTCCTGGTACGGCCGCCAATCCAAGTTAAGGATGTTATTGGGCTAATTGGTTGTTAGGACACTCTTGCTCAATTGTGATGCACAGCTGAAAAACATTCTACTAATAAGTGAGTATAAAAGGGAGAACAACATTCTAGGTTAGTTTAGTAGCTGAAGCATCAGCAGTTGATGGCTTGCTGACCGACTCACAATGACCAGAAAGAAACAACTTTCTTTAGAGAGCCGTCAGTCCATTGTTGTGTTAAGGAAGAAGATACTCCATTGAAAACAAGAACATTTCACTGTGATCCCAAACTTTTGAGCGGTAGTGTATATGATTAGACTATTTATTAATGATAGGAAAGACATGACCAAACTCAGCATTCTTAGTCATGGACACCCCTAGTCTATTTGGCATCTGACACACTGAAATTTCACACTGCAACGCCCCCTGATAGCACCTCACCTTCCTTTACTGACTGAAAACAGAGCAACATTCCTCAATTCCAGAACGTCACCCAGGTTCTTATACATGCTCATTTAGGAACTTTACAAAGCTCTATCAGCTCCACAAGACTGCCTCAGTCATAGTCAATCACCTTCCACGAGCAAACGGGGAGCACAGAAGAGTTAGACATTGCATCAGAGGAGATCAGGGTCATGTGGGTCAATACAGCTTTCAACTCATCAGGCCAAAGCCTCACTCAGTGAAGGTGACAGCCTAGGATGGGCTGATAGGCCTTACTAGACACAACAGACTGTGACACTTTCCCCACATAGACTGACTGATGGAAACAGGAGGGTGTGTGGGTGTGTTTATACTTTTTTTTATTTTATATACATTTCCAAGAAAAAAAAAGATTAATAAACAGACAATGGCAGCACCAACGTGACTCATACTCTAACCTCTAACTAAGGTTATGATTAATTTAGGCTTAGGTTTAATTAATAAATGCATATTATGCATATTTATGCATCACTGAAAACTGGCAACCTCAAACAAACACATAAAACAGCAAGAATGGAGGCAGCAACAACATTCTTATTATATGTAAGTACTTCTAAAACCATGTAATACCTGGTAGACCACCAAAACAGACATCAATAAACAAACCATACTTGATTTTCTCCTGTCCTTCAAAGATGACCGCTTTAAGCTCCACTTTTATTTTAGATCTAAAAACATCCACAGGTGTTTCTGTCTATCACTATAAGAGGACAAAGGAGAAGTTTTGAACACCGTCGTTCACAGACATAATAAAGGACTGATGGTTGTTAAGGTCTCTGTAATTTTATGTTAAATACTGAATAAATGTGTGTTTGAAGGAGAGAGAGAGAAGGAGAGAGATAAAGAGAGAGACAGAGAGACGACTAGTGGACATGTGGTGTGATTTGTGATTCGTCATATACTCCATATATGTGTGGGATGTGTGTGGAGGGGACAGGTGGTCCATTTATTATTATGTAACTGCATGTGTCTGTGCGCATGAGCAAGCTGTCTCTTTCTTCACCATTGTTCCCCATAATCACCACCATAAAGAAAACAGAGGCAACAGAGAACAAGAAGAGGCCATAAATGACACTTCCTCCCCAGGGGCTGATAATGTCCTGCTTCACCACTCAACCTGCTCCCCATAACACTTCCTTCCAGCACACCATCACTCCTGCCCTGTCTCTATCCCTCTCATGTGCGCACACACAAACACACATATACATCAGGTTGCCAGTTTATTAGGTATACCCCCTACACTGCAGTCTTTCTCTATCCTATTCACCTATGGATAAGGACCATCGTCTCTGACCAGACCAGAGTTCATCAGATGCAATGACATTTTAGAGATTTGCACAAATCTTGATTTCACAGCATGGAGAAGAATAGTCACTCAAAAATATCCAGCCAAAAATGATTCTGTAGCCAGTAAGTGACCACTGAAGAAGAGTTAGACCAGAGCTATCCTGGCCAGAAGGTTGCCCTAAATCATCCACCCCCTCACCCAATGAGACTAAACAATTCTGTCTGCTTCATATTGTTGCCGTCCTTAAAAAAATAATACAAATAAAAAAATGTAGCTCCATTTTTATTACCATTTTTACTATTATGTGACAACTTCATGATGAACAGACCAATAGAAATGCTCCAAAATCACTTGGACATTGTTGGAAATGTTTATTGTGTCCACTCTCTGCCTTTATTACAGCTTACAATCTTTTTCACAGAACCTACTACTATTAAAATCTGAATTTGATTTCCCAGAGTTTAGCCTTGGTTCCATTTCCCTGTTCTTACGAGCCACCTAACCTCCAACACATTCAGCCAGTCCATTATTCCACTTCCTTGCTAGATGTGTATTTTTTCTCCATTGTTGTCCATCTGCTTTTCTCAGTGAGAACTCTTTAATAGCAACAGCTTCTTTCAGAGCCATAAGGCTGAGCTGTTGACAAACCCTTTATTTTATATTGACGTGCTCCTCCTCTCTCTCAAAGATGAAGGCTTGTAATGTGGTTAATCTGATGGTGGCCGTTGAGATCGACAGGGTTGTTTCTGTATATTTTCTAATACTTTTTGAACTCTAGGTAGGAAAACTTTCTTTTGGCTTTCCTGGTCCTCATCCAAGTGACCTCTCTTTTAATATAATGTCCTCAAAAATATCTCCTGATAAGAAAATAACTTGTACTTTGTTTGTTTTGACTGGAAATTGATTCAATTATGGATGGCCTGAGATTGTTCTTAATGTGCTTGAACCACTGCCACAAACCATAGCAGGGTAGAAGGGGGGGGGGGGCTAATAAACTGTAAAAGATGTGCTACAGTCAGTAATTGTCTACCTGTAGGGTACATGTATGTGTGAACTGTATTTCTAATAAAATGTCCAAAGATTGTAGCTACAAGGTAGGTGTCGCTAAAAGTCTGGCAACTCGAACGTGATGGATGGTGTAAACGTCCTATTGTGAAATGCATGAGCTGGAGATCGGTTCTCTGTATAATCAGGCCAGAAATTCAATTTTTAGCACCCCCATATTTCTTTTCCCTTATGGAATTTCTTCTAGTGTAAAGTGCAAAACAGTCATTTAGAAGACTGAATTTAAAGCACGTAGTCTTGCACCAAAGTCTGATGAAATTCCTATATTTACCGCACACATATATTCTGTGACAATGGAGCTTGCGCGCACACCGGCGGGAATAAATCTTCCAGCAGCTGGATTTACTAGCTGAGCAAGGTCCTCCATGAGATCGATTTCACACCATATTCCTGTAAATGATGGCTGCTGTGTCTCTGCCCTGAGCCCGGGCTGGTCGTGTGTATGTAATACAGGCGTGTGGAGTGTGTGAGGGGACAGAGAGAGAGAGAGAAAAAGAGGGGTGAGGGAGTAAGTGTGTAGCAGAGCTCTCCCCGGTTCCTCCACAAATGCATGTTAGCTGGCCTCAGGCATGCAGCCTTTAGCTTATTTATCTGCAGGCAGAGGCCATCCGTCAGAGTGGAGCCACTAGCACTGAGACATCATCACTTACCTGTCCAACAACCATCCATCCTCCTCCTGCACTGAAAAGCTACCTACCTTCACACACACACACCTCCACACAAGCACGCATACGCCTGATTTTCTATATAACAATAACATACATTGTTGATTTATTTTGGGAGAAAAAAGATAATAATAAATAATAAACTATACTACAACACACAGGCTGCGCCAGGAGACGAAATTCAGACACCACCAGCCTCATAGTCTACCCCCTTACATTTAACTCCTATATGAGGATCATCTTCACTTGCAGGGAGCTGGTTTGGATCTGAAAAGACTGACGTTGCTCAGCTGTAAAAGATCTTTCCACACCTAACCTGTTCCATCATCTCCCAACAAACCACCACACAGAGTATGAGGAGTATGAAGAGAGTATGAGGAGTATGAAGAGAGTATGAAGAGAGTATGAGAAGTATGAGGTGTACGAAGAGAATATGAGGAGTATGAGGAGTAAGAAGAGAGTATGAGGAGTATGAAGAGAATATGAGGAGTATGAAGAGAGTATGAGGAGTATGAAGAGAGTATGAGGAGTATGAAGAGAATATGAGGAGTATGAAGAGAGTATGAGGAGTATGGAGAGAGTATGAGGAGTATGAAGAGAGTATGAGGAGTATGAGGAGTATGAAGAGAGTATGAGGAGTAAGAACAGAGTATGAGGAGTATGAACAGAGTATGAGGAGTATGAAGAGAGTATGAGGAGTATGAAGAGAGTATGAGGAGTATGAAGAGAGTATGAAGAGAGTATGAGGAGTATGAAGAGAGTATGAAGAGAGTATGAGGAGAGTATGAGGAGTATGAAGAGAGTATGAAGAGAGTATGAGGAGAGTATGAGGAGTATGAAGAGAGTATGAAGAGAGCATGAGGAGTATGAAGAGAGTATGAAGAGAGTATGAAGAGAGCATGAGGAGTATGAAGAGAGTATGAAGAGAGTATGAAGAGAGTATGAGGAGAGTATGAGGAGTATGAAGAGAGTATGAGGAGTATGAAGAGAGTATGAGGAGTATGAAGAGAGTATGAGGAGTATGAACAGCTTTGGGAGTGTGCTGCCCAAGACAAACCTAAACCAGCTAAGGTGTCTGACTAAACACACACTCAGTAAACTTCAGTGAAGTCACTCACTAAAACCGTGCCTTCACCCGATGACCAATCCCGGCGCCCCCCTTCCTGTGCCCTTGACTAGCGGAAGACATTGAATCGATGGACAAATGTTAATATCCTTTAAGAAGTTAGTAAAATATAAGTCTTTCACAAATTTTTAAACAATGCAAAATATCATTTATTATATTTGTTATCGACAAAATTATAATATCGAGACATTTTTTGTTAATATCGCACAACCCTAATACCAGGTACTGATTTTAATTTTCTAACAACTTTTTCACAACTCTCAGTGGTATACAGCATTCATAGATATTTTTGTACAGCTCTGTTTATCTTTTTAGATACATATAGAATAATCATATTGTCGCTGTCCAAAGAAAAACAAAGAAAAATTATTTAATGTAAGTCAATGGAACTAGAACTTTATCCAAGCTATTTTCCAAGTGATTTTCTATTGGTCCATTTATCACGAAATTTACACACGATATAAATGACCATTGGCGTGTTCAAATGATGTAGAAAACTCAAAATCATCAAAAATAAAGATACATGTTTTTCAAAGGACGGCGATGATATGAAACTTGTTACATAGTTACACTAGTGTATAAGAAGCAATTACACTGAATTAAGAAAGCTAGATGTTAGACCATAGCCTGACATGCTGGCCTTTCATAATCAGGCAAAAAGATCAGCAAGGCACAAGTTAAGCTGACTTACTTATGTGCTTTTATTGTGTTTAGATGCTAAATGTACTTTCACTTGATAACACTTCACTAAGATTTGGTTTATTGATTTCTTTGCTCATTTGCAAACGACAATCTGCTCATAACAGCAATGCAAAGCAATCACATTCTCTTCTTTATCTACTAAAATGAAATTATATAGTGGTCTCTTCTCCATATGTAGTTAATATTACTTAATAAACCCAATTAGAAAAAACACATTATGATAAAATTAAAATAGCTGATTAGTAATGGACATTCTATACACGTTTCCTGCTCTCACGTCTTTCAGTTTCTGATTCTGCAAGTCAGACAGACCCCTAACTGTCGAAGCACGCCAGTCTTGGCCGCATTAAGCAAAAACACTATTACGCTATTACATCTTAAACTCCAGCTGCCATCAGAGAACAACAAAACTAGGCCAACTAGATCATTAAAATTGAACTTTTTAAACGTGAACACAAAAACTCATTTCTTTCAAGTGTTGAAGCAGGCTATTTATACACTGAATGTTTCCCTGCCTGTAAAAACTACTGACTCTCATATGACATCATGTAAAAGCTCCAAGTGACACGCTCCTCTCCCATCCTGTTAGATCACTCCATCATCAATAATGCACATTGCTTTATCCTCCCTTATCTGACCTCATAAATCACCATCACGCTTCAGAGGGAACAAGAAAAATCGGCCTTGGTTCCTACTCCACCTTTCCGAAGCCATTTCTCTCCCTCACATTCATCTGTTCCCCTCCCTCCATCCCTTCCGTTTACTAATGAGTCCATCAATGGCTGACAAAACGGACTGCAGCACTTCTATCACTCTCAACTGTGCTCTAAACTGTCAAGCGTGCTAAAGGAGGGCTTAGTGATGAACATCAGCATGTACTTTAAAGGCGTGCCGGGTTCATTTTTCCTTATTAATTTGTACCTATTCTTTTTCCCCCCTATTAATTTTTCCTTATATGCTGCTGAAAGCTAGCTGGTCCTGTCTTATACTTCATATACTTCATAGTGGAAAGTCTCACAAGCCTCCCTACAGCTCTGATCTGTAGGTTCTTATGTGATATGCAGAAATCAACTAGGCTGGGGCAGCACTGCGCAGTGGGAAGCACTGTGAACTCACAACAAGAAGGGCCTTGGTTCGATTCCTATGGGTGTTCAGGGTCTTTCTATGTGGAGTTCGCATGTCTGTGTGGGTTTCCTCCAGGGGCTCCAGTTTCCTTCCGCAGTCCAAAGTCAGGCGAGCTGGAGATGCTAAATTGCCGCTACAGTAAAAGTGTGTCTGTGTGTCTGCCCTGCAATGGACTGGTGGCCTGCCCAATGAGCGCTGGGATGGGCTCCAGCACCCCCTGCCACCCAGGAGGATAAGCAGTTTAGATGATGGATGAATGAATGACTGTGTCCATTCACACAGCAGGTGAGAGTGGCCCACATCAAATTTCCCTCACCAAATAGGATTAGTTTGGTTTAGGCTGTTCACAATATCTTCTAAGTGCTTTCCAATTTTGTTTGTACAGAAACATCACCAATCAATGTTAATGAGGTCCTGGCAGTGAGAAATTGTGATGAACGTAGAGCTGGAATGACGTAAAAGTCCCAAGATTTACTTGGCTGTTCAGACTGAGTCGCATTTCCACATATCAGATACATATCTCTTATTTCAATACCACATGAGTCAAATGTAGGTATGTGAGAAGGTGCAGCAGAACGTGTGAAATTGTTCTATATATTTTACTCTGGATTGAAAAACAGAGTTAAGGGCATGGGAAGTCAATTCCATGGGAATCTCAGGAAGCTCTAAGAGTCTACAGTGTTGAAACAGTGTAAATCTGATGCTACACATTCTTTCATTCTAATGCCTTCACAACACTATTGTTAATCTACACGTGGATTTAAGAGTCAGAGAGAATTTACCCTAAATTAGCCACTGAAGTATGAAAGCAGTGAAAGTAGCAACTGATCTAAGTACAACAATTATGTGAATTCCAACATTTACAGATTTTTGTTGCCCATGATTTGAAAATCCCACCTGCTCTTTGGACTGCTACAAAACTGTAAAGTTATAATTTCTGGGATGTATGATTTTGTATTAACTGTTATGCTAATATGCAAAGGTGATTAATGCTTTTACATGCATTCTACATCCCATATTTGTGGTAAACAAACTATGTGTGGGCTAGTATACCAATTTTGTATATTCCTCACAGTAGAACGTGTTCCTATTTTTGCCTAAAACCTATAACAAAAGGCTGAGACTTGTTTATAAAAGACAAAATTAACAATATCTTCAATAATTTCCACAACAAAACCATATTGGTAAATGTAGAAAAGAAAAGGCAAGGCCGACCTGAGTTAAAGCACTTAATGGATGAAGTGACGGCAGAGCTAGTTAGGGCTCTGGTCTGAATGCAGGCGGTCAGGTCTGTATTTCTCTTTAATCTATATCTATTTCACACAGTGCATGTACAATAGCCTGAATAAAAGCTTTCTAAGAGCTGATATAGGAGTGGTCTCTCATGGCGCCCCTCATCAACATTACCCAAAAAAAAAAACACGCTAAAAACTGCTCTCAGATCAGCCACTCGGGGCGTTTTTCTCCCAACAGCTCACATCCATCAGTGGCTATGTGATTTATGGGCTTAATAGCAGGTTCATTCACAGCGCAGTGGCCTGGTGTTTTTCTCTGTTTGGGCTCCTGTCAAGCAGCACTGCGCTAGCAAGCCAGTCGGCCCTCTCTATTCAAACCTCCCACCAAGAATCAGGACTAAAGCCCCAGTCTTTAAACGTGCTGATAGGTGGTACACAGGCTGCCTGCATGTGTGAACTTATATGGTTGACTTTGAAACCTGTTATTTTTGTCTGACAAAATGAAACTGTTAATGCAATTCAGAGCTGCTGCAATTCTGCTTATTCAGTTTGAGTGGAGAAGCTGAGTTGCAGCTTTGGCAGGTCTATGAATAGTTTCCACCGGGAAGAACTAGGCAGGACCAAAATATGAGAAATCTGAACAGTTTTATTTTTACCACGAGACAAGAAAGACAAAAACTGTGCAGGGCTTTTTAGCCAAGTTTCAACTGTTTTTAGACTCCACTCTGGTTTTCAACATCCTACTGAGCGAAGACGATGAAACAAACAGAACTAAACAAAGAACTGGTCTACAGATTCAATCAAATATTCCAACTTTACAAACATACTGGCTGGACACTATTATAAACCCCTACCCTGTGCCGTTAATTTACTGGTGTATGGTTCAAACTGTAGTTATCAATGCAAAATGTGAGGCTAGCCTTTCCACTAGCATCTGCCACCAGTGGTAAATCTCTATGGAGTCAAAATTAGGTCATAAAGATTTTGAGTTTGTAAAAAATAGTCACAAATAAACTGAAACTTGCAGCTGCGTTTAAACAACTACATGCATGTAAAATCCAAATCCACAAATGAACTGGAATGTGCAAACTTGAAACAAAAAGTAATATTGATAATAATTCAAATGAACAAATGTGGAAAAATATTTTTAATATATAAAAAAAAAAAAAAAAATATATATATATATATATATATATATATATATATATATATATATATATATATATATATATATATATATATATATATATATTTATTTTTTTTTTTGTGGAAAAGGTTTGCATTTGTAAATCCAATGTTGTGAATGTGTGAATCAGTACTGCTGAAAGTGTGGAGGTAAAAACTCTTGCTGCAGTTGCGAAACTCTTGCTGCAGTTGCGAAACTCTTGCTGCAGTTGTGAAACTCTTGCTGCAGTTGCGAAACTCTTGCTGCAGTTGTGAACCTCTTGCTGCAGTTGCAAAACTTGCTGCAGTTGCGAAACTCTTGCTGCAGTTGCGAAACTTGCTGCAGTTGCAAAACTCTTGCTGCAGTTGTGAAACTCTTGCTGCAGTTGCGAAACTTGCTGCAGTTGTGAAACTCTTGCTGCAGTTGTGAAACTCTTGCTGCAGTTGTGAAACTCTTGCTGCAGTTGCGAATTTTGACCGTTTTGACGGCTAATTCATAGACCAATAGGAAAGCTTAAGCTGGACCTATCAGATTGCGAGGTTTGGTTTGCTGTCACTCAACTTCTGCGTGCTGTTGGAACATGCCTCCCAATCTCCGTCATGGTGCTGCCAGGCACAGATACAATGCTAGTTTAGGTTTCTTTATCAAAAAGTTGGTTTTAAAGAAAACAGGCCGGGTGAAAACTTTGCTCTAAATGGTCCACTACTATTAAAATCTAGTTAACATCAGACACGTGCACTACAGAAATTATTTGTAGTCATGGCTGAGATGGCCTAGCTACTCCTATATTCTGACTGGCCAATAGAGATGCATCCTGAAAATTACTGCTGTATCATTGATTTCCTCTTGGCTGTGGGGTGAATGTTTCGCTTGCATATTTGCCTCCACCGAGAATGCATGGTGTGTCCCACTTTGCCTTTACGAAGAGAGCGGTTTTGCTATCGGCGCAACATAAATCACACAAAACTCCACGCTCAGACTGGAACATGTGAAAGCACATGGACCCCAGGGCAGCATGACACAACTTCTCAGTGGAACAACAGGGCGGTTTACAATCAGTAAGTGCAATTTGTAAGCCTTTAAACTATTTACTTAACTAATTGTCAACTCTGCTGTTCAGATCAAATAGGATTGCATGCTATTGTTGACACTATAGCCCATGTTGTATGGCTTAGACAAAGTGTTTAACTACCTATTAGATCTGTGGTTCTCAACCTGAACCTTGAATTTTAGGAAGTCTTGGTTTAAAAGGTTCTATGGTTAGAACACTGAATTAAACACCATGACTCGAAAAAAAAAAAAAGTAAGCACGGTCGCTGTTGTTTTGCTCATACAACTACTGCATCTCTACATCTCTACCTCTAAAAGGTCCTGCCCCCCAGTTCCCAATCCACACTGACAAGCTACCCTGATGAAACTACAACCCCCTGACACCCCCTGGTAAAAATTTCTAGGTCTGCTTCTGCGCAATACATGCACTGTACCGCACTTTTAGTCAGCGTGCATGGTAATTGTGTTTTATATGGGCCCTTTTAAAGACTCACACTGGGAATAGAGCTAATGGGTTGGCTAGGGTTTCTCAAGCTTCATTGCTCTTATGTGGCCCCTCTGGTGCAGTACTGGCACCTGTGGAGATTTTACCTCAGTAAATCTTAAAATGTCACAAAAGCATACATCACAGCAGTGTTGAGAATCCGGGCAATAAAGCACTACTAATGCTTTAAGAAAGGTTGTTATTGTGAACACCAACTAAACAAAACGTCAACAGCAAGAGATCCATCACTAAATTAAATTTGTGTCACTGGGAAAACAAAAAACAAACACAAGGCCATATGCCAAGCTTTGTGGAGGTCCTAAATAGGAGCTATCGAACAACGAATAACATGAACACTAATTAAACTTTGGTGTTAACATCCATATTTTGAGGGCAAGCACTTGTCTTCCAGTCAGAAACTGACCAATCATGAACAATCTACAAGGTGGGTACACTTTATAGTGGACCTATGAAACAGGTTGACCACAAAGTAGAGGAAACTCTAAGCACAAGGTTTGTTTTGCTACTAAAGTAGACAGCAAATGTATTACAGGTGGAGAAATTGTGGTGTGCCAGGCAGTTTCTTAAGAAACCAGATATTTCAGACTGGAGTACTTCATCAACAGCGCAACTAAGGTGCTTCTGAAGCTGCATGAGGGGAAATGAACTGATATTCAAATTTTCAGTATGCTTAAAGCAGAACATTTATTCCAAGGGCCTTCAAAGGCCTGGGAGTGTAGATGAGTTTCTTTTTCTTTAAGTTTCCAAACTTCAACATTGCTGGTAGTTGCCATGGTAGCACTAAAACGTCTAACCACCGGAAATGAAAATGGCTTAATTGTGATATGTCAAAAAAAAAAGTTGACACTTGTGTGTGAGAGAGAGAAAAATATATAGAGAAGGAGAGACTGCATGAAAGAAAGAAAACCTTGAATAAGAGATCAGTTTCATGTGCTATTGTGTGTCTATAAATTGGCTCATTTTATAATGGAGTATTCATGTCACAAGTGAAGCTGAGAACAGATGACTCTGAATCCCCCAACCGTATCCTGTCGATTTTCAGCAAGCTGCTTAACACAATGCACACATTTTCGGAAAGCTAATCTGCTCTGGGGAACTGGAGAATTGGGCTAGTGAGCACTTCACTGCTCATAAAAAGTGGACATGCCTTCTCGGAGGAGAACCAGAATTAAAAAAGGGAGTTTGGGTGGGGGTGGGAAGGAATCAGGACTATTGTAAATAAACATCATTCATAAAATAATGGTAAGGTTATATATATATATATATATAAATACACACATTACCAATACTGTCCATTTTACAATTAATGTAAGTGTATCAGATGATTTTTAAAGAATAAAAATGTTTGTATTTAAGCCTATTTTTGTATAGAGTCTTATTTTGCATATAGTCCTATTATCAGCAATTCTCAGTCCTCTATCTAAATCTCCTGGTACGGCCGCCAATCCAAGTTAAGGATGTTATTGGACTAACTGGTTGTTAGGACACTCTTGCTCAATTGTGATGCACAGCTGAAAAACATTCTACTAATAAGTGAGTATAAAAGGGAGAACAACATTCTAGGTTAGTTTAGTATCTGAAGCATCAGCAGTTGATGGCTTGCTGACCGACTCAAAATGACCAGAAAGAAACAACTTTCTTTAGAGACCCGTCAGTCCATTGTTGTGTTAGGGAAGAAAAGCTACTCCATTGAAAACAAGAACATTTCAATGTGATCCTAAACTTTCCATTTGACAATGGAAAGCCCCCTTAAAACAAGAGGAACAAACCTCAACCAGACTCAAGAAGGAGAACCCATCCTCCTCTGGTCAACACCAAACTTCACCAACTTGAATTAACTTGACTTCCAATCCATACACAACACTGTTAATACTGGTCTTCTACTCAGAAGCTCACGTTCATGTTATCCTTTGCTTAGGGCTTACAATATTTCATGATTGAAAGGAAACCAAACTTGAACCAACCTGAAATAGTCAAAGCAGGGATTTGAATTCCATATAAAATGTTATACACTATGCAGTGTCACTATCGCCAAGTCCATCTTTACTATTTGGTATACTTGATTACTATATAGTCGACAGCACTAGATGGAGTATCAACATGAATAGGATGTCGTTGTGCTAACAGAAGCACAAAATACGAGAGTGGCTTAGAATGCAATAGCTGCAAATGTGTTCCTGTGAGAGTAAGACAGAGGCCGAGCGAGACCTCATATTAAAGCGAGGGGGAAGGTGAAATTGAGTTTTGCCACGTAATTGTGCATATTGTCTCATCAATTCCTGGAGCACACGGAAAAGGACAAAGAGAGAGGGGGGGAGGGAAAAAAGAAATAAAAAATCAAGTCAGACAATGTGCCACAGCCAAAGGATGAGAGAAGACAGCGGTAAATAAAAGGGTTGGGAAAGAAAAGAAACTGAAGGAAAATATCATAGAACTGTCAAGGCTCTGGCAGCCGAGCGGCCTTTCAAAAATCTCTCAAGCTCTGATCCTCGGAAACAGGTGAAATAAAGAGCCATGTGAATACAGCCAAACACGAAGGACCATACTATATATGTGCGCTATTCATAGACTCATTGTGACTGGTTTAATCCCAGAGGGGAGCGATATTTCAATGGCTGTTTGTATATAGCTAATAATGCACTGCTCTAGTTAATACAAGCGGTGAGGGCATTCAGTCCATGCAATGTTATGGAGCTGGAGCTGCTTACTATACACTGATATTGCCAAGTAACGTTCTCAGTCTCAGACAGCCGAAGAGATTCGAAGAGTTTAGCGCATGCAAAATAATTTGCGGTAAGGTGGCGCATGACCATTTCAAATGCAAATGAGCATGCAAGGCATTCCGAACGTTGCAAGAGCTGATCATGGCACAGAATCTACACCGTCTGAATACACGCTTAAAAGGCTTTGATAAATGCGCTCTGTTTAAAGTGTTTGACTCATAAGGACCGTGATTAATACCCCCCCCCCCCCACCCCCCCCCCCACCCTCCCATGATTATCCTTTGCACCTCAGCCACAAGCGAGATGCAGGATGCAGCTGTTTAACTATTAGCTCACGAAAGTCATGCAGAATAGTGGGGCTAATTGCTGCATTTGCATAGGTAATCAGAGTTTTGAAATGAACCTAACCAATTACAAAATTACATTCCCACGTTTCGTCTATTGTCTTTAAAAAAAAAAAAAAAAAAAAAAGAGGGCTGTGTTGATTAGCAGAACTCAATTAATGCAATCAACGAGATCGCTTTTCAGTATATAATTACCACCATTTCTGGTCCTGTTTTTCCAGCCTTTTCAACTAAGACAGTCACACAGATCTGAACTGGAGCCCTTCTAATACGTGTGTAGGTACTAGGCTCCTAAAGGCAGAGAGGAGCAGAAAGAGCTTACCGCTACAGGGCATGGGGCTGAGTTTGGTGTTGCAGCTTATTAAAGGTTCCTCGCGCTCAAAACACATCGAAGGTGCCTTGAAGGCCTGCTGCTTAACGAATATGCTTATCTTATACTGTGAGAGAGACAGACGAAGATAGAGAGAGAATGAGAAGGTGAGAGAGAGAGAGAAAGGGAGGAAGAGAGTGACTGGAGCTTTTAGACACACATAAAAAAGGTCCCTCAAGCTCATTTCCAACTTTGTTTTCAAACATTTACATGCACGAACATATAGAGACATTCAGAGAGATGCATCAGCACACAAGCTGATGCACACACACACACACACACACACACACGATCAAAAGGAGGCCTTGATGTGGAAAAGGCAGTGCCGGAGGGTAGAAAAACACTTTTCTGAGCGAGAGGATGATTGTTTCCGTTCCATTTCCCAGCAATGATACTCATACACAACAAACACACAGTCACAGCTCCAGCACCCCGTAACCCACACCCACTCCACCTGCGCTGATTAATCAAACACCAACTTGACCACACTTGCCCAACCCTGAGCCCACCCATGCAAACTACTTAAAGAGACCCTATCCACATTCTTTCACCTCTAACCCACATGGCGATTATTCAAATACACCCACAACCCCTCCCACAGACCCTGATTAATCAAGCACGACTCATACTACATACACCTCAAATCACTCATCTAACCCACACTCTATGGGTAACTGCAACCATACACCTTAAACATCCCTCACACTCCAATAAATCACATATCGATTAACCAAGTGCACCGCAACACACACCCTACAATAACAGAGCACAGCCCCAACCATACTCTCTGCACCACAATTAATCACATATACCTTTAGCCTATTATCATAGCACAGCCCTACACACTTTCCACACCCTATTTAAATCACATATACCTTTAGCAACACCCTGATCACTCTAGCGCAGCACCAACCACACTCTCTGCACCACAATTAATCACATATACCTTTAGCCTATTATCATAACACAGCCCTACACACTTTCCACACCCTATTTAAATCACATATACCTTTAGCAACACTCTGATTACTCTAGCGCAGCCCCAACCATACTCTCTGCACCACAATTAATCACATATACCTTTAGCCTATCATCGTAGCACAGCCCTACACACTTTCCACACCCTATTTAAATCACATATACCTTTAGCAACACTCTGATTACTCTAGCGCAGCCCCAACCATACTCTCTGCACCACAATTAATCACATATACCTTTAGCCTATCATCGTAGCACAGCCTTGACCCACACTTTCCACACCCTATTTAAATCACATATACCTTTAGCAACACCCTGATCACTCTAGCGCAGCCCCAACCATACTCTCTGCACCACAATTAATCACATATACCTTTAGCCTATTATCGTAGCACAGCCTTGACCCATACTTTCCACACCCTATTTAAATCACATATACCTTTAGCAACACCCTGATCACTCTAGCGCAGCCCCAACCATACTCTCTGCACCACAATTAATCACATATACCTTTAGCCTATTATCGTAGCACAGCCTTGACCCATACTTTCCACACCCTATTTAAATCACATATACCTTTAGCAACACTCTGATTACTCTAGCGCAGCCCCAACCATACTCTCTGCACCACAATTAATCACATATACCTTTAGCCTATTATCGTAGCACAGCCTTGACCCATACTTTCCACACCCTATTTAAATCACATATACCTTTAGCAACACCCTGATCACTCTAGCGCAGCCCCAACCATACTCTCTGCACCACAATTAATCACATATACCTTTAGCCTATTATCGTAGCACAGCCTTGACCCATACTTTCCACACCCTATTTAAATCACATATACCTTTAGCAACACCCTGATCACTCTAGCGCAGCCCCAACCATACTCTCTGCACCACAATTAATCACATATACCTTTAGCCTATTATCGTAGCACAGCCTTGACCCATACTTTCCACACCCTATTTAAATCACATATACCTTTAGCAACACTCTGATTACTCTAGCGCAGCCCCAACCATACTCTCTGCACCACAATTAATCACATATACCTTTAGCCTATTATCGTAGCACAGCCTTGACCCATACTTTCCACACCCTATTTAAATCACATATACCTTTAGCAACACTCTGATTACTCTAGTGCAGCCACAACAATACTCTCTGCAGCATAATTAATCACATACACCTCTGGAGACACCCCGATTACTCTAGCACAGTCATGACCCATACTCCTCGCTTCCAATTTAAACACATATACCTTTTACAATACCCCAATAAATCAAGCACAACCTTGGTCCATACTCTCTAAACCTAAATAAATCACATATACTTTAACAACCCTAATCGATTAATCGATTACACCCCCCTAATGACGAGTTAATCAAGCACATACCATATTGTGTGCCTTAATTAGGAGGATGTGCTCAATTAACCAGGGTGTACTTAGAGGTGTATATGTGATTAATTGGAGGATATAGGGGTGCATGTGATCACAGAAGGTGCGTGACTATGCTTGATTAATCACAATGTGTACTGTAGTGTAGATATGTGCTCCAGTGAACCCACAAGCATGTCTGGTTCATAGCAACTGCTGTGAGGTTGGATGAGCTTTCTAGAACAATGTCAAAAAACCCATTTAACCATACGAGATATTATTAGACTGCTACCATGTAGTGTTTAGTGTTGCCATATAAAGATTAGTTTCCAGTTTAAAATGTTACACTACTATACAGGACTGTGTATTGCAGGTGATCAAAACTAAGCTCATTTTCAAAATGTTCATAATTTCATATATGGGGTCTACTAGAATAGATTTGTATTCCCTCTCTGTCTGAAACGCTCTGTTAGAGCTCCTGTGTCTTTAAGCCCCGCCTTACCATGAGCCCAGTGTGATCTGATTGGTCAACTCATTCACTCTGTTCTGATTGGACAACCAGAGTGGCATCCTGCTACAAGTTCCACCCTGACACTGCTGCAGCAATTCCTACATATCAGTTTGAGCCAGAATCTGATCCTGAAAGTCAGGTAGAACAGATAGGAAGAACAGAGATCCATCTTCACAAACTTTCTTTTTTTTTGATTTCCTACAAGGCATTTCAGGCAGCTGAGAAAAGTGGTTTCTGCAGGGAAGAGTTTCTCCCTCTGGTGTGTACTTTGGGCTTTATGCATCTGCACAAACTGCACAACACATGAAAAAAATAGAAAAACTAGAGAAGCAGAATAGGCCCACTATAAATGACTACTCCTAACCACACCTTATATATACACACCATTGTTCCATGTCACACATACACAAGAATTTAATCTGAAATTAGCAAAACACTCAATCCTAAAAAAATTTGCCGTGGGATTTAAAGAGATTTTTCCAGCGTTCTGTATAATCTGTGTTAAAACTGCTATGAAAGGGTAGACAAGTACAGGTAATCCAATTCAGCACAACCCTGACCCACATCCCTTCAGCCCTCTTAGTTTCACACATACTAATAATTCATGTGTGCTTGAAATGATACATAATTTATTTTGAGTGATAACTGTGACTGTAATTAATTGTAAATAGCACACTGCAATCATGACAGTGCACTCCAATGGAATGTCTATGAACTGGCAGGCAACATGAGCGCCCGAGATTAACCAAAGATTTGGTTATGGCAGTGACAGCACACGCAGGCGTGAGAAGCGTTTTGATTGTGGTCTGTCCGCTAATTGCGGGAAGCAAAATTGCGATTTCAATTAATGTGCAAATAATTATCTGGTCCGACAAAGGAGTACACAAAAACACACCCACCGGCACCCACCACCTCCAGTAATCGCTGCAGTTTTGCTGCAATTGGTCTGCACTTGCACCAGCCCTCGTATCAGGCCATATTTGCAATTAAAGGGTTGAAGACAATCACTTCAGAGCGACTCTAATTTCGGCAGCTGTTTCTATACAACTCGCTAGCAGCTGATGAGCCTGCGCCCTTATCTGTGTGAGCTCTCCACATGAAAGCCTTGTTTTTCTCCTCCACTAACCCCCCCACTTCAATGTTGTTTGTTACTTGTTTATCAACTGACTTCCAATTCCTGCATCCCAAGTCGAAATTGTTCGGGTTCAAACAAAATGCCTTCTCCGCTAATTATCCACGATTCTTCATCTTCACCAGTCTTACCCCACCCTCCCCGAAACGTGCATGAATTTGCATAATAATGACTCCTGGCCCTCCACGGTGGGTAAAACAGTGACTGCTGCCGGTCTGGCTGTCCTACTTCCTGCTGCTTGTTAGTGAGCGGCGCAGGTTGTAGCCAGGCCTCTAGGGGGTGCTGCTTGGGGGGAAAGACACAGGGGAAGGCGCAAGCGGAGAGTGGGGTGTGTACGGCTCTCCGGGGAAGTGAGCGTGTCAGTTTGAACACACATCAAAGGTTAGCGCGTCTCCTCCGGAGTGACGCTTGTCTCTGGAAGAGGAGCGTATGAAAGAGAGAGTGGGAGGAGAAGGGTAGATCAGGGATTAACCACCATTGCTTAAAGTGGCCTGAAAGCATCTTGAGACAAAGCTTTCAACTCTATTGCACCATAAGACACATTTGAGCGGCTGTGAAATGAAAAGAACTTCTCAATTCCCGTGCCTGACACTTCAAAAGTAGGAGTGGAAGATAAATCAGCAGCTGATACCATTTGTTAGTAAATAAGAAAATCTTAATTTTGTTATGGGTCAGATTTTAAAATTCACAATAATCACACATGCAGTCGTTAGTCCAGGGCATATTCATTCGTTCTTAATCCCTTAGATGGAGCAAAATCAATAACACTACAACAACAACAGCTGTGGTGATTTTAGGGGCTTTTTAGGTGGGGCCCATAACAGTTTCTACTCAGGATATACACAGATCAGCCATAACATTAATACCAACTTTTTCTACAATATCTGTCCATTTAATCACACACGGGCCACAACCACATTAATGTCACTGTAGTACGGAAACTGATGAACCACCCAAATAATACCTGCTCTGTGGTGGTTATTCCCATATACAAAAAACATATACAAAGAATCAGATGGACTACAGTCTGTAATTGTAGAACTATAGATCTATATTGTATGTATCTATATTGTATTGTATTGTGGAGCTGATAAAATGGACAATGAGCCATGATTGGAGTAACAAGTAGGTGGTTTTATTGGTATGTTTATATATATATATATATATATATATATATATATATATATATATATATATATATATATATATATATATATACACACCATTACATAACCTCATACGTATATCATATATATATGCAAGAGATTACAAGAGATTATGGAAGGAATTAATTGTAACAATTCTTAAATCAAAGACAAAAGTAAATGCTTATTTTAGGCTATTGTATTCATAGGAAATAAAAGCAATTGTTATGCTCTGCTTTTCAGGGACTTTCAGTGACTTAACCCAGTGGGTTATGTTCTGTCCATGTGCGGCTGAAGCTAAAACCCTTGCTGGTAAATATAATCAGCCAAGAGCAGGTCTAGAGCCGTGTTTGTTTTATATGCTGTTTCCACAGAAAACTCTAGAAAAGCTCAGTATGGTCCAGATCCTCGAGTTGTATTTCCTCAGAACACCCTAGACTACAGTACTATTCAGTATGTTTTATAATCACTTGCACAGTACTATCAAAACACAAGGCTAACAATTTCACATCTACCATGTTCAGACATGTAAACCAATGAGCAGTGAAAAGGCGATGAGTTTAACAGGTGAGGGTCACTTCAGGGGCCAATCAGAAATGGCCCCACCCCTGGATCTGCCATCCACTATCCAAAAAAGAGTACTTGGGCAAACTTTCCGAATGCTACGTCACTTCTAGTACACACCAGAGGACGTTTTCTAAACACTGTGAATTCTGACATGCTTCAGTTTTTTACAATAATTATCTTATTTAGCACCATAAAAATAGTCAATTCTCCATCAGCCTGCATGCTTTTTGTTTTAAAATACAAAATGACTTATATGTCAAGTGACTGATATCAGCATCAGTCACAGCAAGGTGGTAATTATTGGTTATCAGCCCAGAAATTTCATATCAGTGCACACCTAATCTAAAGTAGAGTTCTGCTCTGGTTTTGTAGATTATACTTTAGGCATGCCGTCCTTTATGTTATTCCAGTTCCACCTTTACACTGCTCCAATTATCCCTCAACCCTGGAGTGAGACTTAAGTGCAGGGAAAAGATTAAAGTAATAACCGTATTCAAGAAGAGCGGGCACATTTACGAGACGAGGCGGCTGAAATGCGAAATACGCTTCCACTTTGTGTAACCTAAGAGTTGAAATAGGACATCAGCAATATGGCAAGTATAAGCCTATGAGAGTATGCACAGTGTTTGTGCTCGGAGAAAAACCTATTGCTTTCCTGCACTAACCAAACAGCACATATTGCATTAGACCTATTGCAGAGAAACAGTGCAACTTCCAGCTAGTGTGCCAGTGTTGTTCATTAACCTGACCATTATTAATGACTGCCTTTGAGACTAATGGACTCAGCTCTCATCTGTCTGCTCACCGAGATATCACACGGTGTGTGTGTGCGCTCTAAAGGCGCTCCACATGTTTTAAAGATTGATGTGCTTACCATTCAGTTTGTAATAAAAAGCTGTAATAGTGGTTTAATATGGATTGAAATATTCATACACTCTGATTACGGTTAATATGGCTCCACATAAAGGTGCATTAAAATGGCATTAAAAAGAAGGGGGGGGGGGTGTTTGCACATAGTTTACATTCATTTTACTATATATACTATATTCTATGGATTAGAAATGCAATGTTCAGGCTGCTCCAGTTCTAAAAAGGCTGCTATACAAAACAGCTGAGCAAACCCAAAAGCATGGGCACAGGCTCACACCCACACTGCTGCACCAGCTTTCCTCACATCAGCCACTTTTACTGCTTTTTCTCTGCCACAAGACGAGTGGGATTTTGTTATTGCACTTTTGCTATATTAAGACTGCTGTACGTTTGATCCCACAAGCTCCGTTCTGTGCCTCTCAGTGAACAAAACCGAAGTAAGCTCCATTCGAAAGGCACATTTATGGACAACTGCCCAATTCACAGCATCATTGGCAGCCAAACCATCTAGTATCATTAAGACCAAGCACAGAGGATTCTTTTAAATTACATTTCTGGGGGCTCAGTATTGACGACCGGGCCCAAAGTTCCAGCTTAATTTGGCATATGATTTTTGTAGTTAAAGTTTCCACATGTGGGGTGATGAAACTTTTTGGAAATAGTGGGATAGAAAGTCACTAATCAGACTAGTTTGCTAAATAGATTGGAATCAGAACAATAGAGGCAGTTTTTCCAGGTACTTAGAAATTAAGCCTGACGCAATTCTGATCACTTGTTGTATTTTTTATTTTGTTCCTTATTTATGTCATGATTTTAAGGGGGCAAATTATCAATTAGTGTGGTTTGACTGACTAAGCTGGGCCCCTTTCAATCAAAAACTAGTAATAGCATGTGCATTAATAAAATGCAGTATGCAGCTATTAGGCTTTGAGTCTATTTATATAGGCTTCAAGCAGTGTTGTGCAGTCAGGTCCTTCTAACCTTTCAGAGAAGGGGTAATAAAGGTCTATGAAACATTAAATATATATATATATATTTGATTAGTAAAAGTAAAATTAAAAACCATTAACTAAATCTTAGCTGCTGTAGGACATATATCTGACTGAGAGCAGATCTAACCAATCAAAACTGCTCATTAAAATTCAGGTACTTTCTCCTGCCTGAGTCTACTTACAAAATCACAGAAAACGTATGGTTTCTACTAAGGGGGCAGGCCCACATCTGTGTGAGCCCTTCTCTGTGTTCTGAGGAAGGTTCTACACCCTCACTTGTCACTAAGCACAAGCTAGTTTAGCTGGGTAGCTAACTTCAAACGTTGATGGCAAATGAGGCAGATAGTGTCGTACCTAATTGAAAAACCTTTCTCAAGGCCACCGTTCAACGAAAAAACTCAATAATTCAGAGAGGTGGGCCAACTCCACCTATAAGTCTCAGAAAGGAAAAGGCTATGTACGTACTTTCTGTCAGATGAACTATGAGAGGCATTCCTGGTTAACGGCTAGTACACAGCGTCAGAAACCGTTTTGCTGGGATTGTATACTGTTTGGGGTAGATTTTTAATGAAATCACTTAAGAATCGCACTACACTAAGAATTGCCATCGCATAGATAGATACTTATTAATCCCAAAGGAAATTTAGCAGCCAGTAGCAGTTTCACAGAAAAAAACAAAAAAACAAAAACAAAGTACAACACCCAGTACAAAGAAGTATAAAGAAGAATAAAGAATTCCAATAGTCAAAAATAATATATACAAGAGCATATGAAAACAAAACTATACAACCTGACTGAAGGTAAAAAGGTAGTGCAGTAATAAATTAGGTAATGTGTAAGAGAAAAATGGGTATCAGTAGATATATTACAGTACTGGGATATTTACTACAAAATAAATAGATGTGCAAAGATTGTATTAAGTAAATGTTAATGTTAAATAGTGTTAAAAAGTGTCCAGGAGTGCAGATGTACAGGATGTACAGCAAAGTGTCAATAGTGTCTATGAGTGCTGACATAAGATGTCTAGTAGAGTGTCCATAGTGTCCGGGAGTGCAGATGTACAGTAATGTGATTACAGTACAAATAAAAATAAACTGTAATGTGAATTAAGGGACTTGTTCCTCATCTGTCCTCCTTCCTCTTCTGGCTCCACTGGGAGGAATTGAAGAATCTGATGGCTCTCGGGACAAAGGATCTCCTGAGTCTGTCTGTAGAGCAGCTCTGTGACAGGAACCTGCCACTGAACTTGCTCCTTTGTTCTATGATGATGGTGTGCAGTGGGTGACCATCATCATCCATGATGGAGAGCAGTTTGTGCAGTGTGCACAAAGAAAATGAAAATTCATAGAAAATGAAGCTATGAAGTCCATACTGTGATGTATAATATGATTTATGTGGTTTATTGTGTGTTAACAAAATGTGTGTGGGGAAGGGTGGGTTGTGTAGCAAAAGGGGTACCCGGTGAACACACTGCCCGCCACTGGCTTCAAGTATACATACACACACACACACACACTTTTTTTTTGTTTTTTTTTTAAGGAAAACTGTTTATGTAACAGCTAAAGTTATGGACAGGCACAAGACAGGCAAAGTCCCTGTCATATAACCTGGATATGCAGTGAGTACTGCTGGATCAATGACAAGGAAATGTAAACAGCATTATACCACCCAGGCACTGCCTAGATAAGACTGTCCCTCAAAACTCAAGTCTTACAGGAAGACGGGGACTTGTGAGGGAAGCCGCAGAGAGACCAAGAATCACTTTAAAGGAGCTACGTGGAGTTCAGTACCTGAGACTGGAGTGCAGGTGCACCAGTCAACGATAACAAGAGCTCTGCATAGAGCTGACCTGCATGGGAGGGTGGGTAGGAAGCCACTACTGAAGAAAAGCACATCAAAGCATGGCTGGAGTTTGCCAAAAGTAAGCATCGGAGTAACCCAGCTAAAATGCAGGATGAGATTTTGTTGTGAGATGAGAGGTAATATGAGATTTTTGGCCAAAATTTTAAATTCTTTTTGTGGTGTGAACACTGCACATATCTCAACAAACAACATCTCAACATCTCAGTATAGGGACAGCATCATGGTGTGCAGAGGCTTTTCTTCAGTGGCGACCTGGCCATCCTGATGGATGGATGGATGCAGGACAATGATGCCAAACACAAGGCCAGTACAACACAAGACTGAGTGAACAACTAAAACATACTAAACGTTCTACAATGTCTAGATTGCAATTCAATTATAAAAATCTGGTTTACTATAGAAACCTGCTTACAGGCACCAAAAATTATTTAAAATGTGGTTATAGCAAGTTCTAGTTTTCTTTATTTTTTTTAAAGATCTTACAGTACAGAGAGTTGCTCAACAAACATACTGTCTGGAACAATCTCTGCGAGGGCCATTCGTAATCCAGACAAAGCTGATATCTTTTATGGTTGATGAACACCTTCGCAAAGCATTGCCATCGTCAAGCTTTCTTCCAAGCTCTCGTACATGCACTGCCCCACACTCTCAGACTAAATGGCTTCAAATTTGTGTAACTACTTGTGACTAACTTTGCACGTAACTTGACAGGATCCTCAAAAAAGAAAAGCACTCTCAAAATGAAAGAGTAAAACCATCCATCTAAAATGCTAATATTAGTCTTCATCACATCTAAAAGAAGACCTTCGTGCTCCGAAAGAGCCTTTGAGGTGCAGAGCCCAAAGCCATTAAGGGCTAAAGTAAATGAATAATTAGGCAGCGGCTAAATTAAGGGGAAACTTTCGGGAATCTAGAAGGACACTTGGTAGAATTAAGGCATGTCACAGGCCCGCCATTAAATTCCCCCTTTGATAAGACCCAAGCATGTAGATGAAAAGATTCGGCACGATTCGCACATTTTTGTCACAGTTAATGACCGAACACAAATGTCTTTCCTTCGTCCTCACGGCAACATTAACATTTCCTCTTTTTCGAGTCTAATTGATAAATAAATCACAGTAAATTCATCTGTGATAAAGTACGTCTTAAAGGCTCATTAAAACCTCGTTAGAAGAAGCTCTCTTCATTTGAAATTCATAATGTCAAACCAAAGAGAAAGAAATGAATAAAAATAATTACACAATAAAAGCCTGAAATCTCAATTACAGGATTTTACTTTGACAGGACATCAGACTTACTGATGGAAACAGTAAGAAGCAGTAGGAATAAATTATTTATACAGGGCCATATATCAGCCAGCATACAGGGGCTACACTTCTTGAATTTTCTTAAGAGTTTTTAGTGATCGCACTGGATCAGTAAGGAAAAAGAAAATGTTATGAATTCACTTATTTTATGTCTCCCAATGAAAACACACATTACAACACAATGTGATCTTTCAGTTTACTTTCTTTTAACAATGTTTTGATGTGTTGGTCTAATACAGTGGTTTTAAATCCTGGTCCTGAAGGTCCACTGCCTTGCATACTGTAGTGTTTATCGAGCTCCAACACATACCAAATGAAATTGATGAACTTCCTAACAAGTCCTTCCAGAGGTGAACTGCATATATGGACAGGAAATGTTCCCAGACCAGGACTGACAACCAGTGGTCTTATATATTATAGTCTGTTACAGTTTTCTTCCCCAGACTTCTAGCACTGTCCCAAATGCCACCCTAAGATCTATGGCCCACCCTCCAGACTGGGACCAAATGCAACATCCATGTATGGATGTATGGGGTAGAATACTTTCAGAGCAATAGGCTTAAAAGTGTGAAGACGGGGTCTGCATGTGCCACATCCAGCAAGATGACACTATCAATCAAACTTCAAACAAAAAAACTTGAGTTTGACTGACAACGAAAAATAAACAATAAAGAAATAAATATAACTGGCTGAGCTGCGTTCGAAACTAAAGTATACTGAATACATACCACCTTACTGTGTACTGATGAAGTAACAATCTGTATTTGTTTAAACTGATGTGAGGATTAACTTTTTAACTATAACCAGGCTGGTCTGCTAGTAAACAGGCTCAAACATACCAAATTTCTTAAACACCTCAATTATATAATATATCAATTACTTTTTAATATCACAGACTTGAATTCTATGATTTTACAATGTTTTACAATGAATGTCTAAAAAAAGTGTCACTTTAAGGACATACACGCTTAATACTTGGTTCACGCTTCATGACTTTTTGAGTGGTCAGGTCTTTGTGCCGTACACACTACATGACTAGTTTTGCTGTAATCGCGAGTCTTTCAGTTGTTGCTGCTTTCACACTACATTGACTGGCGACACAAGTGTCACAAATTACACTATTTTCACTCTGGAAAATTACCGGCAGGTACTTTTGGCATGAGAACACAGGAGAACTAAACTGTCATGAGAACTAGCGATACCAGGTAGAACAGACGCTACTTCTAAAATGGACATCAACAAGCAACAAGCAATACAAGTTGTTACCAAAGAAATCAAATGTTCCTCCATTTCTTGAGTCCAAGTAGAATGAGAACCCGTCAGTCGCAGCCCCAGAGAGATTGTGTCAGCGGTTCTCTCTCTATGCGATCCCATTGACTGTAGTTAAACACTGTTGTTGACTCACAGTTGCCAACTGGCCTAGATATTAAACATGTTAGAAGTTCACCAGGCGTCTGTGGATAGTCGGCGACCAATCGCTGATGGCTCGGCGAGCGTCTTCCAGTGATCGCCAATTTGCCTCAGAGTAGAGGTTTTTGTTGGCGATCTACAAAAAAACGATGACTGGAAAGTCTGGCTAAAATCATGTAGTGTGAACTGGGCATACATTGTCTGTGTTCCAGTCAGAAATAGCATCAAACCCAGGCTGAACTTCAAACACCTCCATTTTTCCTGAATAATGCACCATGTCTGTAGAAGCTAGAATTTCATAACTGATCAACAGTGCACTGTTTGTCAAGTACAGATGTGGCTGAATGCCAAATGACTAGTTTTAGCTAGACTATGCACTGTTGGGCCACAGGAGCAAGTATTTACATAGTGGTGGGAAGAGAGGAGGCACTGGGTTGGTGTTATACAAGACTTGCGTTGATGAATTAAAAACTCAGTGAATTTAAAAAGTACGTATAAAATTAAGGTTAGGGTTTTTGCATTAAACAGTGCTGTGTTTATTATTTTATGTTAAAAGGCTCATAAAACAGCCACAATATATTTTTTATTCAACAGTCTATGGTTGCTTTTCAATGATGATATTCGCTAAAGGAGCTACAATTCTTGGGGGAAAACTTGTTTATACCAACTATTATTAATAATAACTTTATTTTCCCTTGAAAAAGCAGTATCGCATGGCCTCTTGTGGCTTATTACTTGAATCCACAATGGCATAATTTAGGCTACAAGCATAAGTGACGAGTTAAATGAAGAAAAAAAAAAAAACTTGACCACTACCCAAGGGTCTTGCAGTTCTTATAAGTGGATGCAATTGAAGACTTTAAGGTGGCAAGCGAGCCTCCACAACAGCTCCACCCCTTTTCATTGGTCTAACCTGTGTGTACACCATAAGTCGTTCCTGCATTCAATGTTCCCAGCTGTTCCTTGCTCCCTGTCTGTCTGCAACCTTTTGTTTTTCTCGTTTTTCCTGTTTGTATCTCACGTTTGTTCTCCCTTTTTGTTGGTTCCTGCATTTCATTTCCAGTTTTTCTCAGTGTTTGCTCTGGTCTTTTGGCTTTCTTCCTCAGTTTTTTTGGCTTTCTTGGATGTGAAGCAAACGTAATTCGCTTCTACAGTGTACAAAGAGATCCCCACTATTTGATTCCAGCAAGTTCTTTTTTTTAATTCCTAAGCCAAACTGTGCATCATCCAAGAAACCACCACCGTGGCTCCATCTTGGCACCTTAATCTGGAAATTCTCACCACCTCCACCTCCAGGAGTGTCTAGTAGTCATGCAATGCTTGGAGCTGTTGGAAGAGCCCACTCTTGCTTGCAGCTTAATGCCCCAGGGCCTGGGGCTAAGCCACTCGGCCTCCTCTGCAGCCCAGCGGCTAATCTAGCTCCAACTATCACCTCCCCTCTCTGCACAGGGCTCCTCAAATCCCAACACCAGTGTGTGGCTCTATGGTGGGCTAATGTCATTCGACACACTCCTCAGCCCACCACCCCACAATCGGTCTCACTGACAAGCCCACACAAAAAAACATGGGCGATGGGGGGAGGCTGGTTGTGCACACACCCACCCCGCAAAAGGAGTTAAAGAAAAGGAATTAGTTCTTCTTATTGAGATTAGTTGGGTAACGATGGGTGGGTTTATTAGAAACTCCAAGTTTAAGGAGTTTAATATTTATAAATAGTCCACTTTTTTATAAACATGTTATTCTAAATGAGCAAAACGCTGTTAGCAATATGCAAATAGCAACAGTGTGTTCTCCTTTATACTGGGTACTCTAATTGCTTTCCCGCCAAATAGCATGACTTTGCACAAGCAATGAGGAGAAAACAGAAAGAACAAAATCTGAGATTTCTTAACAGTAAACAAGCCAAGACAAACTATGTTATTTCTTCACATCACAAGCCATGAGATCTTAATATACTTTGTAAGACAACAGGATAAGGCAAAAATAAATAAATATTAGGAATAAAACAATATAGAGTTTCTGGGCTGATATGATAACTGATACAACCGATGAAGATAACTAACACTGTAA